>MU853755.1:0-514652 GCA_033297225.1 Diplogelasinospora grovesii
ACCGAATCGCTCACGACGCTAAGATCGAGAACAACGATCTCACCTACAGACAACTGAGCAACGATTTCACCAAAGAAGTCAAAAGCCATATATCTGGCTCACGAAGAAAGATCGATAAAGGAAGCTCGTTCGGCCCGACGTACTCGGGAGATCAGCCGAGCGATGGAGAGAAGGAAACTCCAAAAGGAAAGGGAGGAAGAAAGAGTAAGAGGAAGCTCTCAGACGACGAGAAAACAGGGTGCCGTGCATGCAAGCAGGACAACCACCCTCTCGCTAAGTGCTACTACGTGTTCCCAGACCTCAAGCCATACTGGTTCAACCTTAACGATGACACGCAAAAGCTTACAGACGCAGCTCTCAAGAAGGATGAGGACCTCAGAAAGGAAGTTAAGAAGCTCAAGAGTAAGAAGAAAGCAAAGAAGAATGAGGGAAAGGATGACCCGAAGGCTTCTAAGCCTGAGAAGGAGCAATCCTAACTGCTCCGGAGGATGGCCGAGATCAAAGCGAGTTTTACAACTACAGTGGGATCAGCGTTCTCAATTCAAAATTATCCCTTATTACACTCGGCAATCCTTGACTCTGGTTCCACCCTCCACATCTTCAACCAAATAAGCCGCTTCCTCAACTTGAGAAGGGCTGCGCCAGGCGAGTGCGTCTGGGCAGGCGATCACCAGATCCCAATTTTAGGATATGGTGAGGTGGATATACAGGTGCAGACACTAACAGGCGGTATCAGAGTACTGCGGCTGTATGATGTGGCATACTGTGAGGAGATCGTATGCAACCTGGTTTCCCTGCGAAGACTGCGTCAAAGAGGTTTTCACTGGGACAATAGGTCAACGCCTACGCTTCTCAAACGATCAGATGGATCAGTCCTATGCGTTTTGCTCGATAAATACGACCAATTTGTGATCGAGTATATC
This sequence comes from Diplogelasinospora grovesii, assembly GCA_033297225.1. Taxonomy (NCBI): domain Eukaryota; kingdom Fungi; phylum Ascomycota; class Sordariomycetes; order Sordariales; family Diplogelasinosporaceae; genus Diplogelasinospora; species Diplogelasinospora grovesii. The sequence continues at coordinate 924 of MU853755.1, forward strand.
CTAGAAGACTTCAACAGAGCAGCGTTCTACACGCGCAGGAACAAATTCAACACTTGGACCAAAAGACAACCAAGCCGAGCGGAGGCGCTCACGTGGCACCTTCGCCTTGGCCACCCAGGCCCGGAAGCACTTGAGCACTTGGTCAATTGCTCTCAGGGGGTGCGCTTCAAGGGCAAGCAAAAGGGCCCTCTCACGATTGAATGTGACGCATGCGCCCTTGGGAAAATGAAGCGCCAAGTACGGCGTGCGCCACGGGAACTGCGCGAGGGAGCAGGAGAAAGACTGGCGATAGATTTCCACGACTGGCCAGAGGACAAGCAAGGATATAAGAGCATGATGTTAGTCACCTGTCGGAAGACTGGCTACTGCTGGGACTTCTACCTGCAGGATAGAACTTCAGAAGCCATCATCACGGTGCTGCAGGTGCTCTTTGGAGCGCTGGAGCGCCAATATAGGATCAAAGTCAAGGTCATTGAGTGTGACAACGAAATCGTCATTGTCAAACCACAGGTCAGGCAGTTCATTGAGCTCCAAAGCATCAGAATTGAGCCTTCACCTCCCCATACACAAGCGTTGAATGGCGGAGCTGAACGCTCAAGGGGTGTGGTAAAGAATAAGGTGCGCTCAATGAGAATAGGCTCAAAACTTCCAGAGGAGCTGTGGAGGGAGATTGCGAAGACAGCAGTATATCTGTTAAACCGCACTCCTCGCTACAAAACCAACTGGAAGACGCCGTTCGAATGCTTCCACTCAAAGGATGGGGAGCAGCGCAAGCCGGATCAAGCCCACCTCAAGACCTTTGGCTGCAAAGCCTTCGCAATGACCACGGAAGCAATGAAGAAAGAGAACCGGGTCGAGAAGATGAATCCTAGAGCGTGGATCGGTTTCCTGATTGGCTACAACTCCACGAACGTCTACAGGATTTGGAATCCGAAGACTAGCAAAGTCATTGTCACTAGGGACGTGATATTTGATGAGAGCAAGACCTTTGACGGCAACCTGGAAAGCCTGAAGGATGACATTCGTTAAATGGACCTAGAAGTGCTTGCGTGCTTGCTCCAAGAAAGCTCCATTGATCAAGAAGAGCAGGTCCAGCCAGTGCAAGAAGAGTACTAAGAAGTACGGGATCTAGAAGATCTTGCAGAAGGAGAAATTGAGGTTAGACCGCCAGAAGGTCATGCCCACCAGGATGCTGGACTGCAAGAAGCGGTCAATCAAGGCGTCAACGAGCAGGGCACTGGACTGTAAGAAGCGGTCAATCAAGGTGTTCCTGATGAAAGCGCTGGACTGCAAGAAGTGGTCAATCAAGGCGCAGGTGAGCACACGAAGCTCTACACAGAATCAAGGTTTGAACCCCTTCCGACTCCACCACTTTCACCACCGGCTGCAATGCTTGCAGCTGCGATCAGACCGCTGGGAAGCTTGTGCCAAACAAGGGAAGTACCTAGGGGACGCCCTGTGGGAAAACTGGGCGCAGGGGACCAAACAAGGCGGGCAGAGTTGTATGGTGTTTTAGATCCTATCTCTGCGTGTGAAAGCATTCTGATTGGGTCGGGTATGGCCATGGGCGCTAACGTATTGCTGGGCACCGGAGATCAACAAGGGCAACAGGCCAACGTTGAACGAACTCTAAGGCCATGGGCAATCGGGCAGAAAGTTAAAGGCGCTGGGGCATTTCCAGACGCTCCTAAGGTCCATTACTCAGACTGTTGGCAAGGCGCTTTCCATTCAGGGACTAGGGCGAGTGTGGTAAAGGCAAAGAACCCAGAGAGGAAAACTCTCACAAGGGCTTAAGTGGAGAGATTGCTGTAGAAGAATCCTTGTGGTATCCACAGAAGAGATCTTGCAGAGCCTCTAAGGAACTATGCAGAGCTTATAAACCACCCTCTTGGCAGATTATTCGAGGAAGCCGAAGAAAAGCACTTTGACAGCTACGAAGAGATGAGGTCTTGGATCGAAGTCAGCTCACGTGATCGCAGGGCAAAAGGCCATAAGATCCTTGACTGTAAGTGGATATATGTGTACAAGTTTGATAAGCATGGCAGATTCGAGAAAGCTAAGGCGAGGCTCGTTGTACGGGGAGATCAGCAGCTCTTAGATCCTCACGCAAGCAGTTATGCGGCAACACTCGCTGGCAGATCGTTCAGAACGCTGATGGCGATCGCGGCACGATTCGATCTAGAGCTTCTGCAATACGACGTAGTTAACGCTTTTGTTAACGCAGAGCTCGACGAAGATGTGTTCATGAAGATGCCTCCAGGCTATCGTAAGGCGGGTACCATACTTAAGCTCAGGAAAGCGTTGTATGGGCTTCGCAGGTCTCCATTATTATGGCAGAGATCTTTCACCTAGACTCTGCGCACACTGGGCTTGGAAGCAGTTCCTCATGAGCCTTGTTGTTTTGCTAAGGATGGAGTGCTCCTTTTCTTCTACGTTGACGATATCACCCTCGCGTTTAAAGAGAGAGACAGCGCCAAAGCCCTTGACTTGATCGCCCAGCTGGAAAAGAGATATAAGCTCACGGGAGGGAAAGACCTTCAGTGGTTTCTGGGCATAGAGATTCTTCGGGACAGGAATAAGAAGCTTATTTGGCTTTCCCAGTCCTCGTACATCGAGAAGATCGCTAATTTGGCGCAAACAAAGCAGGCTGCGAGCACCCTAATGGCGAAAGATGAGCTCCTCCCATTCGAAGGGCTTGCCACCAAAGCGGACATCGTAACCTACCTGAGAAAGGTGGGCTCACTGTTGTACGTAGCGGTGATCACAAGACCCGACATTGCCTTCGCTGTGTCACGATTAGCACGCTTCACAACGAACCCTGGACCGGCTCACCAGGCTGCCGCAGATAGGGTGCTCCTGTACCTGCAGGAAACGCGTTACCTGGCGCTCCAATTTGGGGGTGAAGACGATTTCCAGGTGGCGAGTGACGCTTCCTTCGCCGATAATACGACCGATCGCAAGAGCTCCCAAGCCTACGCCATGAAGCTGTTTGGTGGGATGATTGGTTGGAGAGCAAACAAGCAAGAGACGGTTACAACGTCAACAACAGAAGCAGAACTCCTGGCATTATCATAAGCAGCCAAGGAAGCGCTGTTTGTGAGCAGGCTGCTTAAGGAATTGGGTATTGGTCTGGACGACAACCGCATCAAGATCGAATGTGACAACACGCAGACGATCCGCCTGGTGACTGCAGAGATCGCTAACCTCAAAACTAGCCTAAGGCACGTGGATATCCACAACCATTGGCTTCGTCAAGAGGTGCAGAAAGGAAAGATCACAGTCTGTTACACCAAGAGCGCAGAATTGATGGCGGATGGCCTGACCAAGGCTCTCCCCAAAGGATCGGTGGAAAGCTTCATTGATCAGATGAATCTGCAAGACGTGAGGGAGCTGATTACTGAACGAAGAAAGGGAGATCTCGAGGACCCAATGGAAGAGATATTTGACGAAGGAGATGACTGGGAATAGCTCCATTGCAGGCAGGTCAGGTACGCCTTACAGGCTTACCTGAGGGGGTGTGTTAGATGGAGCGCATGGAAAGTGGAACCCGGGCACGTGTTGGATCATGTGACCTATGGTCAGGGAGCGCTCCATTGAACCAAGGCCAATTGGGCCTAGCCTACGGAGCGCTTACAAGCAGTGGGGAAGTCCGTCGGAGTTCCCCAACAGTATTCCAGTACTTCCAGCCTCCCAGTCACAGAAGCAGTAGATTGATCAACAGGAATACCAAGATTGCAGTACCCAAGAAGATTGTTCCATTGATGCGCTGTGAGCCATACTTCCAACAGGTGGTTAGTTGTACATCATGCACAAAAAGCCCGTCTTTCGCTTCTACTGATCCAGGGCATTCAAATCATTCTCGAACCCCGTAACCATCGTATATCCAAACTTGGCAGCCACAGCACACCGCTCCGCCATTTCTCTCTGGTCCAGCGCATCGTACGCCCCAGCTAGACGCCTAAGAGCAGCGACGACGTGAATGGTCATGAGCGCGGTAGGTGAGGTTGTGAATATCTGTCCCGGCTCCCACATTGTGGTGGTGGCGACATCATCACCCCGCGGCACATTGAACCCGAAATTCCGCAACACCTTTAGCGCGTATTTGATGACCTTGACATGGTTCTTGCGGCCACGATGCGCCTCGACGAGCCAATTGCTCGGGTAAATAAGCGTTAGCCGGGGCATCAAGTCGCCGTAAACATCAGGCTCGTGCAGGTCCTCGAGCTGCCTCATCAGCTTGTCAACCTGTCGGATCGTCGCGTCCGGCACGATGCCGATTCCAGTGACCCCGCCTTTGCCGGCCTTGACCGCCTGCTTCTTGTTGCACGCTTTCTCGACAGCTTGCAAAGCTTCTTTCCGCTTCTCCAGCATGGCCGAAGAACTGCGCCGTTCGCCCCCGCACAGGGCGCACCCACACTCGAACCCCCACCCTTCTCGAAATTGCGCATTGCGCAGATCGACAAGCGCCCGCACGGGCACATACTGCTGAAAGATCTCCTCCCCTTCTGCAATGTCGCGCGTCGCGCGGCTGATGAGCATGTCGCCGATAAACGACCGCATCGTGTTGGGCACGCAGCTGTGGTTCATGTAGCTCGCGTGTGCCCAGAGCCCTTTCGCCATGCGCCCTTCGGGACTGCTGGGCTTGGTGTCCTCAAGCGTTGACAGCGGCGCGCTGAAGCAGTTCTTGGTACGGATCCCCTCTACCGCGAACACGTCCACGACCTGCACGCCGTCCACAATATGCGGCTGTTCTTGGTGTCGGTCTTGGTCGTAGGGGAGCTGCCCGGGATACAGCTGCATCACTGTCTGCGCGAGGGACGGGTTGTCGCACAGCTGGCGCACCATCATGGCGTAGAGCGCCGCCGAGGCACGAGCGGGCTCGTACTGGTTCGGCATCAGTGTCGCCTTCTCGACAAAGACAATGTCGCCCGCTTTGAGTGCTCGTGTGGTGAAGAGACCGCGACCGTGGTGTTTCGACTCGGCTACGCGCGTGGCACGCAGGAACGAGCCGTTGTCCATGTGCACGGACTGTGGACTGACAGCATCCAACATGGCGGCAAAGTCGTACTTGCCGTGCTCTTCCTCACGCAGCCGCGCCAGGCACCGCTCGTACTCCCTACGCACGCCGCTTCCGTCGGGGTTGATCTTGAGCGCCTCCTCTAGGTGCACCTTGCTGGTCGCGTAGTCGCACAGCCCGTACGCGGCGCGCCCGGCGCTGTAGTAGGCTTTCCAGTCTGACAGGCCGCCTGTTCGTGACGCCAGAGCGTCGGCCTTCGCTGTGTCGTAACGGCACAGAATGAGATTAGTGCCCGCGCGTTTGGCGCAGATTGGTGCTCTGAATGCTTTGTCCTTCTCGTCGGCCGCCTCGAGTGCTTCGGTATAGCTATCATAACCGGTTAGTGTGACCACGAGCACTGGATAGCATCATCAAGAGAGAGTAGGAAGATTGCTTCTTGGCAGCAGAGAGCTCACCAGAAAACCGCAGTAGGGAAATCTCTCTCGATAAACGCCTTGTCGCCCGCTGTCCTCCAGTCCTCGGCAGACTTGAGCAGAGGACCTAGCCTCAGTGGCTCGGGAATGATGGGATCGGTGAACCTCAGCAAGATGACATCTGAAGGGTGATCGACGCAGATCATGTAGTCGTTCTCGGCGCCGTTGTGCTTATAATAGGGCTCTTTGACAGCGACGATGCAGCCCTCAGGCACTCCCGAGAGGATAGATGAGTCGCCCTGGTTATAGACCGCCAACTTGTCGGCATTTCCGAACTCGTCCTCGACAATGCTGACAACGCCTGCGCCGATGTAGGGCGGGCTGATGACCTTTACGATAATGCCTTGCCCACGGTGATGTGTCTCCACCCGAAGCTCACCCAGAGAGATCTACGCCATTGTCAGCAATAAAGCCAGGAATTCACCAGTTGGAGAACGCACAATGTCCAAATCTCTGATTGGCCTCGTTGACGCCGGATAGGCTTCCTCCATGATCGGCTGCTTGACCGGTCGCGGCGCATCAGGAGTCAGATCCTGCTTCTTCAGATGCGCCTTGTGTGTTCTCGCCAGTTCCTCTTTGGGCAACCTCCGCGGAGGCACTTTCCCTTTGAGATCCGCAACTGCAACGGCCATGGTGCCCCTCGCGATCTTCCTTTATGTGTGGTTTCTCACGTTGTTCCTCTGCAATCGTGTATCGCGGTTAGAGAGGTCGCGATGATGATGCAAACCACATCCCACGCCCATGAAGCTGTTTCCTTCCTTTCCATCGGATAATGCACCGTGCGGTCGGTTTAGGTTTTAAGCAATGTGGCATGTCGGAGGCCAAAGAGCCGCATCTATATTGGATTAGCGGCTATTTATTAGCCGCGACGTCTTGTGTCTGGGGAAAATGGGAAATGGCACCAATCGGAGTGTCTAATGGTGCCTCTTTGAGCCATCTCCGCTGTGGAGGTAACTGAAGCGCGGGCAGCATCCCAGAATTGCCTTGCGCTGGCTCGCGAGCTGTTATCGGTTTTCGGCACATAAATGGATGTCAAATCCTATGAGCCGGACACATGAAGCGCGCATGTACGAGGCCCTCCGCGGACATCCTCGCATTCTGCGATATGTTGGAATCAAAGGGAAGGTTAGACCAGAGACTCGGAAACCGAGGCGACAGCATGGGCGACACGTCTAGAACGATCACCGTATCGCGACATGCGAAGACACAACTCCGGGAACGGATCTCCTCCTGCGGAGCGTTTACGGCTGGGACAGGAAACCCCAGTTCGCTAAGGATGTTGCACATTTATATGAATGTGTTGTCTAATGGCACGACGTCAACTCTCCACCCAAAACGTACTTCTCACGGATATCGAAAACTACCACAATGCTGTGCGAGCTTGCATTCTCTGACTTAGAGGAGAGGACAAATATGACACGGACATATATCAATGCACAGTCTGGTATTGCCCGCCCATCGGCGCGAACCACAAAGGACATGGAGCCTCAGGAATATACGGAGAGTAGGTACATGTAGGAAATGTAGGAAGAACAGAAACCTAGTTGCCCTAAGCACGGCCATCTGCGAGATTACAGAGTGGAAAATACCGTACGGTAATCATAACGAGGTATCGTACGACGATATGAAGGCTCTGCTTGCGGAGGGCACAACGCCGGAGCTGACTGAAGGCAATCCTGCTGAGGCTGTCGTGCTGGGCATTTAGGTATCAATTTGCGCACAAGATTCCATGTTGGTTGTTTGACAGGTTTGAAATGTCGACTGCAATGATCTGTGCCAAACACTCAAAGCTTTTCTATAATGTACATACATGTACCTACGTACCTACCTTAGGTACAGGTACCTACCTTATATGCGCTCTTGATTGGTCCTTATACGCAGGTAAGTGCCATTCCAAGAAGAGCCACAATTCGCGCGCAATTCGCGAACTGTATACCTCCAAGTGCGGAAAGGGGGACGCAGTCAAATCGCTATAGGGACCGTGTGGAGATAAAGGTGGGTACATGCCAGAGATGCACCCAATCATGGCACAGATCAGCCACAATCGCCCCTGCTCACTCAGATTTAAGATACACACACACGACGCGTATTAAAAATCAGGCGACTGCACCCTTAATTGCCTGCGTAAAAGCGGCGATTTACGGGCGCAAAAAGATACAGTCAATTGCTTCACCTTTTTTTGCACCGATATGTAAGCCGCGCTCACAGTTTAAGCTTTTAAGACGGTTGTTTCGGCGTTGATAAATGATATCTCGCTGCAGCAGTGGCAGAAGCTGGTATATGTGGCTGCTCTCGGGCGGCTGTGGCTGTCAGTAAAAGTGGGTGGGGACAGGGACCTTAAAAACCAATAGCAATTGTTGGTTGGTATCCACACGGTCCCTATTGCGATTTGACTGCGTCCCTATGCCTTTCCGCTCCAAGCCTCCACAGGGATTACAAAGGTTAGTGCTATGTCAGTGCGCTTGTTTGTGGCAACGGCGAAGGTTCTAGCAAATCATCTAACAGCAAGCCCCTGTCCGACCCTTGTCCGCACTAACCTTTGTATTCCCTGTGGAGGTATATGTAAAATGACTGATCACTAATCCTCCGTTCTGAATGACATTTTTAGCACGAACCGTTGGACTGAACGACAAAAGACCCTATGCAATGAATAAGCACTAGTAGCTGTTGAGGGTTGCATTGATCAGCCTCATGGCAACCTCACTGCCTAATCTCGCCGGTCTTGCGGGTCACCCGGAGTTTTGAATCGCCGCCTGCCCAAACGTCTTGGCAACCAATTCGCACACAGCCACCGCCACGTTTCATCGGACGACATTAGCAAAACGCCCTATGCGTCCGATCGGGTCGTCGGCGCAGGGGGTTAATTACAGATTGAAGGGTGTGAATGCGGTGACAGGCCGTAGGCTGCAAGATGAGGCTCTGCATGTTATTGCTGAGCATGGAAACCCCTGCTTACTTCCTTAAAACACTCTCCTTGCCCACTGCAAAAGCCCCGTCACATCAACTGCGCAACAACACAAGCTCAAGGCGACATGGCTACTGCAAGCATATCCAACCTTTCCCCACAGAACGCATACGATCCGGGAGCGCCCCCGATGGAAGCCATCAACTTGAACCAGACGGGCAGTTCATACCAAGAAGCACAGCTACACCCCCCAGGGCCCCCGCAAAGCAACTCGGATGGGGCCGCTAGAAGAAGTTGGTGGCCGTGGTCAAAGACGATTCAGGAAAAGGTCGAGCGCAACCTGAGCTCCCAGTTCAGCGGCAAAAAGGGCTTCAAGAACTTCCGCCGCGTCTACCGTCCTATTCGCCCTCACCAGCACCAACCCACCTCGGATCCTGAGCATGGCCCAACCAAGGAAGCTGCTGATAACAGCAATGAGGAACCTGGAGGAGAGGTGGTCAAGATCCACGGCAAATACACCTACATCAATCAGTTCCACCAGCCCAGCCACAAGTTTGACGACGTCGCTGTCTACCTCAGCCCGACCAACTCAGTTCCCAAACGACTCGTCGTTCAAGCTTCCGGTCGTGTTCTTTCAAACAGGCAGGATATCGGCGGAGATTGGATACGCACCAAAGTCCGCGGAAACGTCCCTCTTGTCTTGAAAATCGCCGAGTGGTCCCTCAATCCCCTGAGCCGGGACGGGATTCTACACAAGATAGACGGCGCGCTTCGTCTGTTGCTGGTTGCTGTCCCTCTGCAGATCATGCTGGCGATTCCGGGGACCAATAACTGGAACAATGACAGCGATGTCACCGATAGTTATACCGACCATCCGGGGTATCACTGGGACTGGCCCAAGTACGCCGTCAACTATCTCGACATGGCCCCGACGGGTAAAGCCGAGACGTCGGCACTGCTCGATGTGCGGAGACGCTCCATGCGGCCACGGAAACTCATCGCCAAGAAGGGAGACGAGTGGGTTGTGGTCGACGGTGTCAAGGAAGCAGGGCTGCAGTATGTCTTTATCAGCTATGCCTGGGGCCAGTTTGCATCCTCGGGCGGAAACGACAAGATACGGCGCATGGCGGAGAAGATCACCCAGATGGAGGGATGCGCGGCTTACTGGCTCGATGCGCGGCTCGTGTCAAAAGCCAGCGCAGGCGACACGGACTATGACGTCTATACAATGTGCGATATCGTCAGGGGCGCGGCTCGGGTAGCTGTGATGCTGGGGTCAAACACAATCGAAGCGCGCGAGAACTGGGGCCAAAGGATGTGGACGCTTCCTGAAGGCCTACTTGCGCCCGGCGAGAGACTGCTCTTCTGCCATGAAGACGAGACAAGCGGTGAGATTGTGGCCGAGCACATCCACAAAATCGAGATGACGGCCACATTCTGGGCCAAAGCACCAAATGACCACGGTGACGAGTTTGAAGAAGGTGGCAGCGCAGCCACCCGCATCCTGGCCGAGCACTTCTCCGGACTCGTGACGCTGAGTCGTTTGGAGCTCCTGCCAGCTGCCATCACTGCCCTCAACGCCAAGCTCCGCACTGAGTTTACTAATGGGTCGGACCTCGCCTACGCGGTCATGGGCCTGCTGCACTACCGCATTCAGCGCAACCGAGATACACTGTTCCAGAACCTGGCGCGTCTAAGTCTGAGCAACGACAGCGACGGGCTCGTCGAGCGCATGATCTGCCTCCTTCCCAAACCCCAACGCCGCATATCCGCCAATGCCGTTGAGATGGCCACGGACCAGCCACGGACCATGTTCGAGGCGCTGTCAGAAAGCGATCAATATGAGACGCGCCTGCACCACATCACACCACTCTGCCAGGTTGTCGGTGTGGCGCACGAGGATGAGACTGTCATCCTCGACACCTGTCGCGCCACGCACATCCGGTGGAAAGACTTTCCGCAGGCCGTCGTGCAGCGCAACTACGGCATCAAGAAGCTCGTAGCGACACTCTTCGTGGCGGCGGGCCTGTGGTGGCTTACATTCGGCGTGCAGTTGGCCATCTACTACATACCCTACTGGGCCGGCCTCGTCGAGCATGTCAAAGTGAGACTGATCGCGTGGCTGGTCTGCGGGTTTCTGTTTATTGGCGTGCTGCTCTCTGCATTCTCCCCGTTCTCGGTGAGGAGGCTCTTCGGTGGGACGGTGCTGAAGAGCAGCCCCAACCTGGTAGCCTTTGAGGGCGTCATGCGCATCGCCGCCCTCGAAAAGACCATCTTCGGCAACTGCACCGGCCGGCTCACGTACGCGCCGTCGGCGACGCCGTTTAGCAGGGATTTCCGCCACCCGCAGGAGCGCCGGGGCACGGAGCCAACGTGGATCGACGACCCGGACTCCATCAGACACCTGTTGCCGTCCCCGCGTCACCAAATATTCACGCTGGTCGACATGGGCGAGCTTAGTGTTTCCATCTTCTCGGCCGAGAGACCGCCTACCGTGGTGTTGCTCTGTGGCCGTGAAGGCGGCATGCTGAGGGCTGTGCTGTGCAGCTGGCGCTTTGAGAGCGACTGTCTGTACAAAGAGACTGTCGTCAGGATGCCCTCCCGCGTCTATGAGGCGGCGACGGCAAAGGGTTGGCTGAAGCTGTGCCTGCAGACGCAGAACCAGGCTAGGAGGACGAAATTGTAACCCCGGTTCGCCGGATGTGGGCAGGTTGGAGAAGGTTGGGGGAGAGGAGACCCCATTTTAGCCTGAATGAGGATATAGTCCCGGCAACCTGGTCTGAAGTCGGTCAAGCTTTGGAGGTCAGCCAATTGGAGGTAATTCTTGGTGCAGAATGCAACTGTTTGCAATCATCCATCGTGGAAACCAGGGAACGAGCTTCAGTTTGCGGAGAGCTGTTTTCTTTTCCTTTGTCCGCATCGGCTCCTAAAGTAGAAAGGCTGATGTGACGCGCGGCCGAATGGAGCGAGGAGAAATGGGAGAAGCGACGCGGAGATATTGAAGTCATGATGATATTTAACCCGGCCAAGCATGCCTGTTGGTGACGAGAAGTGTGCGGTAAGGTGCAACCAAAGAACACTTCCCTTTGTTCCGCTGGAATGATCATGCGTTTCTTCCTCGCCCTAAGCTTTGCAGCAGTGGTATCGGCGTTGCCTGCATCTCACGGACCTGAGTGTAAGCCAATACTCAGGTTTGTTCAATAAGGAACACAACTGACATTCTTCCTCAGTCGGCGATGATAGCCCCTTGTCATGTGCCCGTCTGCCCTGCAACCTAGAACTCGTAAACCAGACATACATCCTCCCTGACCCCTTCCACTCCATCGACGGCGAACCCGTCACCACCCTGGCGGACTGGTCGTGCCGCGCAACCCAAATCAGGGCGCTGTTCCAGAAATACGAGCTAGGCGTCAAGCCACCTCGTCCTCCCGTTCTCACCTCGACCGTTTCTTCTTCCGGGGTCAACGTCACAGCAGGTGACGGAACCAAAAGCGTCACATTCTCGGCGTCAATCAGCTATCCCCCGAGCGGAACAGCCCCATATCCAGCAATCATAGCCTATGACGGGCTGAACGTCCCTCGCCCAGCCGGTGCAGTCATCATCACCCTGAATGTCGACACCATCGCACAGCAAAACGGCCCGCAATCCCGCGGAGTGGGTGTGTTTTACGATCTCTACGGCAAGGATCATTCCGCAGGTGCCCTGATGGCCTGGGCGTGGGCCGTTTCCCGAATTATGGACGTCCTCGAAGCCACATCCGCAAACATCAATCCCAGGCGCATCGCCGTGACTGGCTGCTCGCGAAATGGTAAAGGGGCGATGGTGGCCGGCGCCTTCGACCAGCGTATCGCACTAACCATCCCGCAGGAGTCTGGGTCCGGAGGAGATGCCTGTTGGAGGGTCTCCCGAGCGATGCTGGTCAAGGATCAGTTGGCGACGCAGACGGCCTGGGAAATTGTCGGTGAAGACGTCTGGTTCTCCACCAACTTTAACCAGTTCGCAACGGACAACTACACCGTCGGATTATTGCCTGTCGACCATCATGAGCTTGCAGGATTAATAGCCCCTAGGGGTTTGTATAGCACAGAGAATGTGGGTTTCTTGTGGCTGGGAGCACAGAGCAACTGGGAGTGCATGACGGCTGCCAATAAGATCTACCAAGCTCTGGGAGTGGCAGATCGCCAAGGGTTCTCGCAAGACGGACCACATGATCACTGTTCGTTTCCATATGATCAGACTGCTGAGATTCAGGCCTTTTATGATCGGTTCTTGTTTGGTAAGGAGGATACAAACACCAGCGTGTTTCGGACGGTTGGGAACTGGACTTATGACGAGTCTTGGCAGCCTTGGAGCGTGCCAGAGTTGGCTTAGGAGGGGGCACGGGATCATGAGTGCCTTGTGTAAATGAACAACCGGCTCTGTTGCTTGAAAACGCCCACGTTTAATTCTAGGTAGGTAGCATTTGCGATTTCATGGTCTGGTAGGAATAACAATAGTACAGGAGTTAGTGTTCGATCCCTCATCCATACATACCTACCTACTGACCTACGTACGCAGGCGGGGTTGTACCTAACTATGGAATTATACCAGAGTTGGTGTTCAATCGTTGAGGAAGGTAGGGTTACCGCATCGGTTCGATATTTCTCCAGCATGAGCTGTTAACGGTGTTAATGGGTCTTAAGTCCGTCGCGCAAGCAGTCGACAATGATCTTGCCGACCTTCGCCCTTTCAGAAGCCTATGTCCGTAACAAGCAGTCGACAATCTCGATCATCTCCTTCGCCCTTTCAGACCTTATATCCGTAAGAGGCCTCATCCGTAAAATCACTTTATCTCATGTTGGGCGTATAAAGGAGCACGCCTTTGTCTTTTTCGATAGAGCATTGCACAAGAAACTCTACTTTTATCCCTTCACCAGTACCAGTACCAGTATCGCAATGGCAACTAACATAATCAACACCTTCACGACCCCCAACCGACCCCTAACGTGGCTGATAACGGGTTGTTCATCGGGCCTAGGCCTGGCTTTAGTCCGGCACATTCAACGGCAGGACCGAGGACACAGAGTGATAGCGACCTCTCGCAACCCGTCCAAGACCCCAGAGCTCGTAGACGAAGTGGGACGCAAGGGCGGTCGCTGGCTGAAACTGGACGTTGACGACTTGGACTCATCTACGCTCATTGACGACCTCGAGTCGTCTCAGGGATATCAGATTGACGTACTGGTCAACAACGCCGGGTACAGCGTTCACAACGCGGTTGAGCATTTTACCGAGGGAGAGGTGCGAGCAATGATGGATACGCTGTACTTTGGTCCGTCACGTCTTATGCGCGCTGTGCTCCCGCATATGCGTGCGCGACGCTTCGGCGTCATTGTCAACATCAGCAGCGGTGCCGGACTTGAGGGCCGCGAGAGTATGGGTGCTTATGCGGCTGCCAAGGCTGCTCTCGACGGTAACAACACCCTCCACGCGGTGACTGGTCTAAGTCACTGGATAACTAATGGAGTGCAGGTGTAACAAAAGTGCTCGCAAAGGAAGTTGCACCGTTTAACGTCCGCGCCATCTACGTTCCCCTGGGCGCATTGAACACCGGCTTCGGGAGCAAGATTGTCGTTGGCAAGAACTACCCCATGAATGACGACTACACGGGCTCTGCGGCTGATCATATAATGAGTTCCTTGGGGGGCGGGAGTTACAGGATGGATGGAGACCCGGATAAAGCTGCCAATGTTGTCTATGAGGTTATTGTGGGTGAAGGGGTTGGCAAGGGCAAGGAGGGCGAGCGCGTACTGCCGCTGGGTAGGGACCTGGCTGTTAGGGTGAAGCAGATTGTTGATCAGTGGAACCATACCATGGAAGTATTTGGCCATGTTTGTAACAATGTCTACGTTGACGATAACTAAATCTAGCTGCGGGTATAGATAGAAGGAGCGAATATGTGTCTTATCACTCATGTAACATGCTGGTCGACGTCGAAGACTTTGCCTTGGCGGGTCTTCTCATAACAACAGTCCGGGAGACACCCTCAGGCGCGGGTCCAGCGAGTTCTACCGCGTTGTCCTTTCCCCAATTCCTGCCATCGTAGGCAGCGCCCCATCGCTCAGTGATGTTCAGATCTATCACATCTATGTCTTCATACCCAAACTTCTTGTACAAGCCGTATCCTGAGGGCGATGCTTCCAGCATGCTCGGCAGGCCTAACTCGTCTGCTAGCTCAGTACCCCAGCGCACCATTGCCGTTCCGGCACCGAGTCGGTGTCGGGTCGGTGTGCAGGCAAGTATCGCAAGAACTACATCGTCAGTCAATCGTTGGCCTATTTGGGAGAAGAACGACTTACACAAAACAGGGTCGCCCTTGGCCCATTGTCTCCGCTTTCTATGCATCGCTCCGAAGAAGTTGTTGTAAACGTCCACATTAACACCCTCGCCCAGCGTCTCCGCCGTGTCCAGATGTTCTACATTCCACTCTGCTTCCGGCCGCGGCTCACGATACAGGACCCATTTTGAGAACGCTACCACCTCCCCGGGGCCATCATTGTCTGAGACTGGAAGTAGTTCGGCTACCTTTATAATAGTTTCCCCTTTCGCAGATGGATGTTTTGGAGCAAAAAGTCCAGACTCAAACTTTCGCCTTGCATTATCTGATACGCCGTTCGGATACATTAATTTGTCCATTATATCGGGGCCAAACGCGGCGTAGTTAATCTCGGTAATGGCTCCCGCGTCGGCCGGGACCGCGTCTCGGATGCGGATGCGGGGTCCAGCTGCCGCCATTTTGGGTTCCGTGGCGTTGTACGAAGTATAACGGGAGACTACTTTAGATGACAGCCGCTCAAAAATTTCTTCAAAAGTGAATATCTAAGTAGTGACAGGGTGAAAATGGCATGATGGATGTATTTGGAATCTTGATACTGCAGCAGAGGAGAGAAGCCCTGGGAACGGTGATAGTATTCCTGGGTTGTTAGGAAGAAGAGGGGTGCTTGCCAGGAGCCAGGATTAAATACATTCGTACAGATTCATTGCTCCTTCCGTTTTTCCAACGCCACAATGCCTGGACAAGCCGGGAATATTATGAGTCATCGCCGAGTTCCTGAACCATGATTCACGGAACGGTTATCCGCCCTGGCTACTGACATCGGGACTTTCGCACTCGCACATCCGACTCCAGTCCGAGACCGAGGCTTATCTTTTTGGAGCCCTTCAACACCAGCAACGACAAGAAAGTTTCTATTCTCTACTACAGCAGTGCAGTGTGAAATCCGCACTGGGAACGAGCTGGGCGTGTTATTTATCCAGCACAAAACCCTGTCTACGAGCGCAACGAAAAAAAAAAAAAAACGAAAGGAACAGTTCGAGGTCCGTTAGTACCATAAGCAACCGTACGGGTGGACAGGACGGTACGGAGCATCCGTATGTGTACCACCGTGAACTTGTGCCGCTCCGCAGGCTCACGAAACTTGGCTTGAACCCTAACCCAGATATCACAAGGCTGAGGGATGAGCTAAATCTAGCCACCGCCTCTTAGTGGCGCTAACTCGAAGCCAATGAAAACCTTAATGCTGGCTGAAGCTAACACAGGGCTGAACTGGAGGGGCAGCTTTAGGAAATTTTGTCCCAGCGCAGGAACGAGCCTCTCCCGTGTTGTATTAAAGCGACAAACGATCACAACCGACGGAGCACACAAAAGTCCACTCGGAGAGCTTCCTGCAAGGGAAAAATATTCTTTACGCGCCATACTACGGTATTGTTCGATCTGCCATCTCCTCAATCACCCTTTCAGATCTGGCCGCGACTGGTCTTCGTGACTCACCTCACCACCCTCAACCATCTTCGGCGCGCCTCTGCGCCTAGGACGCAAAGATGGCGGCCGCGGAGAACGACGCAGCCAAGCTTCAAATCCTCAAAGACGCCCTCTACGACGAAGTGCGACAGCACGGTTCCGAGACGCGGCAGTTCTCGCAGAAAGACCTTTTGGATCTCAACGTGATCCCACACGAAAATGTCGCCCTGCTATTACGAGTCGTCCAGGGGCTCTGTGACGACAAGTTGTTTATCGGTACAACTGGCCATGTCTCCGGTATTGCCTGGCGATGGCGCAGTCGTGAAGATGCCAAGAAGTATGCGCCCCTCCCTCTCTCCCTCTCTGTATACCTTTCCCTTTGCTCCCTTGCTTACCGCTTTCTATAGATACACATCTTTACCAAACGACGAAACAATGATGGTGTACTCCGTGATCGACGAGGCCGGCGCCGACGGCATCTGGAACCGGACCATAAAACACCGGCTGAACATGCACGAGGCGGTCGTAAAGAACTGCATCAAGTACCTCGAATCCCACCAATACATCACGAGCATGAAGAACGTCGAGCACCCGAACAAGAAAATGTATATCAAGGCCAACCTGCGACCGTCAGATCGCGCGACCGGAGGACCCTGGTTCACAGACGGGGAGTTGGACACGGCGTTTATAACGGAGCTGGAGATGATTGTGTTTGAGTACATCAAGAACCACTCTGCATACCTCTCCTCCGTTTCTGGACATCCTACCGCAACAAGAGTACCAAAGAAGTCCATTAAAGGACCCACCACCAATGGTAGTGCGGAGGAGGCAAGGGGGGTGAAGAGACCAGCGACAGAAATCACCAACGACGATACAGCCGCACCACACCCCTCTACAGCCAAAAGCAGTACCAAATCGAAAGCTTTTCTGCCCCTTCCCGCAGGATACAGACAGTATCCGACGGTAACCGAAATAGCCCAGTTCATCCACGATACTGGCATCACAAACAACACGACCCTCGGAGAGGCAGATATTCAACAATTGGTAGACGTGCTGATGTACGACGGTCTCATCGAACCGCTAAGAGTCGACGGGAGAAAGGGGTATAGAGTGACCAAGGCGGCAAAGCAAGATACCATGCCTTTCTCAAAACGTCAGCAGGAGTTGGAAGCTGCCGCGGCAGCGGGGGTCATCACTGCTGATAAGCAATTGCCATTGATGGGCGTCGAGCCGACAAGCAATGGGCTTACCGAGGCACCCTGTGGACGGTGTCCTGTCTTTGAGCTCTGCGAGGAAGGAGGGCCCGTCAGTCCGGGCAACTGCGTTTACTTTCAGCGCTGGTTGGGGCTTGAGGATTAATCGTCCTTGGGGATTCGGCAAGCGTGTTAAGAGTACGTCTGTGCTATCTAGAACACTTCATTACTCGGTCCTGTCTAGCATTGTGAGGTTGACAGAGCAGATCGTTCATGTGCTATTGCATTGCATCGTACGGTTTCGCAAGGGAACGGGAAAAGCAAAGGTTGCTTGTGTGCTTTGTTTTGGGACTTGGCGTTGGTATTGATATCCATTGGGTGTGTAACGGCGATTTAAAGAGGCTGGAGAACTAAAGGCTGTTGCGGACGCCACGGTTTTATATGCATCAGGTCAAACTTTGTATTGCCGAGCAACGTCAAGATGGACAGCTTGCAGCATGGTAGCACAGTTGGATCAAAAGTAGCAGCTTCAGATGCTTCACCAAATGCTTTTACGTGCCGGCCTGAATAACTAGATACATAGCATCGTGTCATCAATGAGACAGATGCAACCATCAACCAACCGCAAAGCAATTACATCCTATGAACATGACCGCATTTACTACTCAGTACCGGCCTTGACAATGGTGGGCTTCTTCTTGTAGATGATGGAGCCGCTGCCTGAACCAGTGGCCTCAAGAGCCTTGACAACTTGCATGGATGTGCCGTCGTTGACAACCTCGCCGAAAACGACGTGGCGGCCATCGAGCCAGGAGGTCTTGACGGTGGTCACGAAGAACTGGGAGCCGTTGCTGTTGGGTGGAACCATGTTAGTTAAATGGCACTCGTCAAGTATATGGGACGACAAGACTTACGTGTTGGGGCCAGCGTTGGCCATGGACAGAAGACCAGGGCGGTCGTGCTTGATCTTGAAGTTCTCGTCGGCGAACTTCTCGCCGTAGATGGACTTGCCACCGGTGCCCTGCTCAATCGTTAGCCTCCCATATAATTAGGTGTCTCTGGTGGGAGAGTGCTCACGTTGTTGCGGGTGAAGTCACCGCCCTGGAGCATGAACTCGGGGATGATGCGGTGGAAAACAGAGTTGGCGTAGCCGAAGCCGTTCTGGCCAGTGCAGAGCTCGCGGAAGTTCTGAGCAGTCTTGGGGACGATGTCGTCATAAAGCTCGAAGTGAATAGTGCCAGATTGCGCTGTTGATGATTCAGTTAGTCAATGTCGATGGTACGGTTATGAAAGATGATTGGAAGGAGGGGCAGATGCTCGTCTTCACAGAGCGAGGAGAAACAAGTGAGCAATAGATGATGGGGTTATGTGGCAGATTCCCATCTTGTGTTGACCATTGCGTGCTTTGAGTGTCAAGAGGGCTAGAACAGGGACGAATCGTGATGGAAAGGAACAGAGGGAAAGGATGCTTACGCGCCACCTGAGCGGTAGGTCTGCCATTCTCCATGACGGGACCCTCCCACTCGATTTCGAAGTAGCTGCAATTTTTATCATCGTCAGTAGAGCTTCCAGGAAGCTCGATTAGGAGGGATTGGACTTACCACTTAGTACGAGACATGTTGTTGAGGATGGAAGATACAGAGAAAGCTCGAGCAGAGATTCTGGTGGTAGATGGAGAAGATTGAGAGCACTTCAAAGAGAACGAAGTAGTAGGAAGATTATGAAGGAGGGAAGAGGGTCGAGGGAGAGCAGAGCAATGGCGGGGTAGGAGGGGTCGAAACATTTTGCGCTATGGAGGGCAGTTAGTCCACAGTAACAACCAATCACGGCGAAGGCATCATGCGGGAAACGGGGGGCGAGGAAGGTACGCAGCGCTTCACGTGAGAAGGTGAGGGGCTGCGCTCGTTCAATGCTCCTGCCCACCCCACCTGCCCACCTGGCAGAAGAATCAGCTCAGCTTGCTCCCGTTGCCCAAGCAGCGGCAATCTTGGCCCCTTTTGGCTTAGCCGGATAAGCCCAAACTTCAAGACCTTGATGAGCTCAGAGCTTGAGGCAAGAGGGGAAGGGGGCCAAGCGTGGAACATGACGAACAACTTCCATCGTGCAATCTCTGAATTGGACGATTGGGAGGAGAGGTACTTGCAGCGGCACATCCCTTTGCCCACCCAGCCAACAATGTGATGGATAACCGCCTGCAGCTTGTCTCGGTCCCAACACACCAGCAAGATGCCATACATCCATACGGAGAGAGCATGCAGGAGATGCAGGCGAGCGCCAATTGGAGCATAGGAGCCAATTCTGAGCGTGCAGATGCCCACACAAAAGATATTTGGTGGTGCACCAACGTGTCCAGAACCACTCATTCCATCCCTACTCGTCACCCTGTCGGTCATTGGTGGCAATGCAAGTCAACGAGTCTCGCCATCGTCGACTTCAGCCCGAATTCGAAGTTCTTTCTTCCTCTTGCCTTCATGATGAGACAGCTGCAGCTTGCTGATCAAGCTCCTGATCTAGCCCCGTAGCTCCGAGGTCTTCTGAACGAAAAGAACGGCCATGCATGCACGGACAGAGGAGAAGATAAAAGAGATTTTGACGCACCGTTGGTACTGAGATGAGTTCGAGATAGTACAGATTAAAATACAGCGATGAATCGAAGACGGATGATGATGAACAAGCACGGTTTGGTAAATAGGGGTCGTTGAACTGTAAAGATTAAATTTTCGATGCTCGACTTGCTATCAGTTTACTCCGACGCAATGGCCAAGCCAGGACCTAACGATTGGCCGTGCCCGCCTTGTGGCCTGAGGCCACAACAAACGACTCGCTGTGCACAAACAGTACAGCAGAAATCATGGGCAAAGGACTCCATGAAAGAAGGTTCAATACCACATAATATCTCGTTTAAGGGCCAGTTTTATACAGCAACTGGCAGATGCCCGAGGTGCTCTGAACAGCGCGTTTCAGTTAAGCTTGATTTCTATACTATGTATAGAGTAAGCTCCCACGGCGGTCCCTGCACGTGATTCACTTATCTAATCCGCTAGTTAATCCATCGTCAGACCCGCTCTAGTACTTGGCGGCCGGAAAGTTGTAAGGTGTCAAGGCGCGAGGCGCCATCTTGAAACGGGGTCAACTTAAATCGCGAACTCGAGTCGTGCGAAACGTCGGCATAACCTCAACTGTTTCCAGCCCGGGTCAATCGGTTTCTCTCTTCCTCCGTGTTTGCAAGAGACTCCTACTCCATCATGGATTTCAACAGCCTCAAAGACACCGTGTCGAACCTGACACTTTACGACATCAAGGCCGGTGTGCGGAAGGTCCAAAATGGTAAGGCTCCTATGCATGCGCCTCTAGATCTACGTCGGTCGCTGACTGTGATACCACAGCGGTAATGAACTATACCGAGATGGAAGCGAAGGTACGGTCGCTACAACTATATACAAGCCCTCGACGCCCGACTCGGAAGCTGACACAGGCCGCAGGTGCGAGAGGCTACCAACAACGAGCCATGGGGCGCATCTTCGACTATCATGCAGGAAATCGCAAACGGCACTTTCAACTAGTATGTGTCTACCCCGAGGTGTCCCTTCGACGTGTGCTATGGATGCGGGATCGCCGTCTAACAGCAGTTGCCAGCCAAACACTGAACGAGATCATGCCCATGATCTACCGCCGCTTCACAGAAAAGTCGGCCGAGGAATGGAGACAAATCTACAAAGCCCTCCAGCTGCTTGAGTTCCTAATCAAGCATGGTTCCGAGCGCGTTATTGACGATGCCCGGTCTCACCTTACGCTCCTCAAGATGCTCCGCCAATTCCACTTCATCGACCAGAACGGCAAGGATCAGGGAATAAACGTCCGGAACCGTGCCAAGGAGCTTGCCGAGCTCCTCAGCGACGTCGACCGCATCAGAGCAGAGCGCAAGAAGGCGCGGTCCAACAAGCAAAAGTACACAGGTGTTGAGGGTGGTAACAGCTTCGGCGGCGGCTTCTCGAGCGGGAGCAGCAGGTATGGCGGGTTTGGCAGTGAGTCTGCCGGATACGGCGGAGGCGGCGGCGGCGGAAGCTCCGACTTTGGCGGTTATTCCGGCGGCGTCTACGGCGACGGGGGCGGCTTCGGGGGAAATAGCAGCGATTTCCGGGACACGCAGGCGCGGGGGGACAAGTTCGAGGAGTACGACGAGTTTGACGAGGGTGAGAAGCCCGCATCGTCGACAAAAGTGCAGAAGGTTTTCGCGGAGAGGGCGGAGAGGGCCGGAGTCAAGAAGACAACGGCGCCGCCGCCAAAAAAGAAGGAGCCCGAGGTCGACCTGTTCAGTTTCGACGAGCCTGCCGCACCATCGATTCCTGCTGCTCGCATTGCGGCTGCTCCCGCCCAGGCGTCGGCTGGACTGGCATCTCTCGCCTCTAACGACGACGACGAGTTTGACGAC
The DNA here is from genome assembly GCA_033297225.1 of Diplogelasinospora grovesii. NCBI lineage: Eukaryota > Fungi > Ascomycota > Sordariomycetes > Sordariales > Diplogelasinosporaceae > Diplogelasinospora > Diplogelasinospora grovesii. Next base: position 22,725 of record MU853755.1, read on the forward strand.
TTCCAGTCCGCGACCCCAGTGACGCAGCCAGCTACATCCCTCCCTCCCCCGATCACCTCAACCGCGTCCGGCGCAACGTTCGCGGCTCCCCAGCCCGTGTCGGGACCCAAGCAAGCGAACCTCAGCGGCATGGTCGGCCTCGCATCCATCTCCCCGCCGCCGAGCTCAACAGCTAGCCCTGCTGCCAACTTCTCGGCCTTTAGCACCCCGCTGACCGCCACGACACTGTCGCCAGCCTCCACCGCCAATACGAGGCCGATGGGTGGGTTTCAAGCTGCACAGCCCAACTACTTTCAGTCTGTGCCGTTGTCCGCGACACAGACAGGCGGCTCTACCGGCACGATGGGTGCTATGAAGCCGTCTGTAGGGTCGGCAGCCGCTAGGCCTGCGGCATCAGGCGGGGGCGATGCTTTCGGCGCGCTGTGGTCGCAAGCGAGCGCTGGCATCGTCAAGAAGAGCACCCCGACCGGAGCGGGTCCTACGATCGGCCAGCTTGCCAAGGAGAAGAGCAGCGCGGGTATCTGGGGCTCGGTCGCCCCTGCGCCTTCATCCTCGAAGCCCATGGGAGGCAGCAGTAGCAACGGGCTTGATGACCTGCTTGGCTAAGTCGTTTGCTACTTGGTGGGACAAAAGAAGAGTCAAGGGGGCTGCGGGGCCGGTCGGCGGGTCGGGTCGGTTCACGGTGTGTCAGCTTGGTCCGACGATGAGGCACGGTGTCACGGACGTTGAAATGATCCCTGGCAATTGAAGTTATGCCAAGTCATGAAAGAAGCAAGACGTGCATTGATGAAGTGCAACAGCCGCGGCCATTGCAGTTGCGGCGGCGGGAACGCAGATGTTTCGTCTAAATTTTGGTGAGTTTGTCGTTAGGACACTCAGAAGCATGTCTACGGGTATGAATGGCTTGTAGGCGTCGTGGCGTATACTAGGTCAATTAGACAACGTGTTTTCCGTTTCTCCTCGGTTCCTGACTTCGCTTGTATCTTTGCGCTCGGCTTTTCTTCCCTCTCCTTTCCTTTACCATGGCATTTTTGCTTGCTGCCTTTGCCGGTTCGCACGACTTTGTGACACGAGGCCGTCCGGTCGGTTGTTGGACAGCCGGGCCTGAAACAGCACCGACACCTCGGCAAGCTCGGCGCCAAAAGCATCAGAATTCGGTGTTGCTGGTCCGTGTCCGTCCAACCCACCCAGCCCGGAGGCGGCCGACTGAGTGGGTTTCATCCGAGAAGCTATGCCGCAGAAGAACGAGGTGGTTGCTACTGGGTATTCGAGTCCTCAATGCATGCCGTCTTATCATCATCTTCTCATCACCGTCCGAACCGCGCACTTCCCAGACGACCCACCCTCGGATTGCTCAAAGAATGAACTCCTGTCGATGTAAAGCAGCCAAAAGATGAGCCCATAACAAAGAAAACATAACGAGCTCAATGCAATACGGGAATAAAATAGGCAATAAAATATTACTCATGACTGCCGAGCTCGACGCTTCGTCGCACGACGGATGGCATGTCATCTCGGCCCCCACCCGCACTCCAGGGCAGCGAATCCGTCTCACCAACCGGCTGACCAGCCAGCCGGGCGGCCGGCCGTTCCATTGCTAACATTTCCAGACGGCTTGCTATACAGCAGATGCCGCTCAGGGCGGCCGTGGCCCATACTCTCCCTACGCAGTCACTGTGTGATCTACAACACCTCTTCCACGACCCGGGTCTCCCTATGCGATGTTAAGATGTCTGCTCCCTTTGCTATTTTACTTCTCATTCCTCGCCTTCTGCCCGTATCCTTGCCTCTAATCCTTCGACCGAACCTTCTCCTCGCCTACAAACCAACACTGATTCGACAGCTTCATCATCCAGCCCAACAGCGTCCCCGTCTGCAGTCGACCTGCAACGAGGGACATTCACTACAACTCTAACGTGTCGCCAAGTTACTCCTAGCTCTAGCGTCCAGCGCGGTCACGATAGCACCTACTGGAGGCATGGCACCGCCCCTGAGAGACACACTCTCCCTCCGCCCGCAAGGGTTCTTGGGAATTGCATTCCTCCTGGCCAGGTTAGCCACCATCATCGCCCTCGTTCCCATCATTGGGATAACTGCGAGCTTCATTGTATCCATGACGAATGCCGGACAGGACCTCGCTCCTGCCGCGAGTTTGGTTGCTACCCTCGTCTTTGTATGTCTCCCCTATTCTCAGTAACCCTGTTAGATCGTTTCCTCTTTCTCCTTCTTCTCCTCCTTCCTGCCCAGTTTCTTCAGCCTGTTCCCAGACCAAGTCAACCCAAACGCACCATGTGCCACAGCCCAAGCATCAAGCACAAGCTAGCTAACAATCACCAAGACAGGAACAGCTTTACTCTGGACATGCCTGAGTTGGAGCGGGTACAGCAGGCGCTACTTCTCTTACGGATGGACCGCCACCATTGACCTCCTCTTTCTGATCCCTTTTGTCATCATCGCCCTTGTTTTGGGAATTCCTTTGGACTCTCAGATCGGAACATGCTCGGCTTTCGAGGGCGATTTCTCTATCAGTTTGCCGCTCAGCCAAAACCTAAATTTCCCGAACCAGGATGGGAAGGGCATATGTCTCAAACTCTTCTCGGTCTGGGGGTTGTTGGTCGCAGTCTGTGCATTGCTCGCGATAAGCGCTCTTGCCGTCGGGTTTCTTGGGTTGGGGGAGCGGCAACTAGCCAGGGCGATTCGGAATGGTGGTGGTGGAGCGGGGACGGGATACCATGGTGGCATGTACGCCGCCCCGGCCCCAGTTCAGGGCTATCAGCAACAGCAGCAGATGGAGTTGAGCAGTTACCCACCGCCAGTACCCCCGCCTGCTCCCGGCTTCGGTCCTCCGCGCCCCCAGAACTCCTGGGACACGGCTAGCGGCAGCACGACCCTCAACGAGAACAATGACAATCATGGTGGCTATGGGTTGAACAAGTACAAAGATCCTTACATGAATAGCGACAACCCAGATGCCGCGAAGAACGCCCCACCGTTTCCTCCCCTGCCGCGCTCAGGATCTGGCGACGATGGGTTCTCGAGACACGACCAGCGGAATATACTGCCAGGTCTCCCCGCCAATACGATGCTCCCTCCGGGCTCAAGAGCACTGGATGACGAGGGGGATGGGCCACGCCCGCTCCAGGGTGGCGGCCTCCCTATGAGGACCATGTCCTCCCGGAGCAGGAATGGGAGCTAGGGACACGGGGCGCCGGTTCGAGGAGCCGGAGTTGAAGCCGTGGGCAGTGCTGGGCTTAGTCCAGCAATAAGGAAAGTCAACAACGCGGAAGGAAGGACGCTAGGGTGGTCACCCACGCAATCACAGCCACAATCACTAATCTCTCCCGGGACGCCTCCATTGCCACCACCAAAGCCCATCAACATCAACCGGTCTGGTTCCAGTGCCGGAAGGAGGCTTGCTGGGCCGGTCCGGTCAATGGGCTCTCGCAGGCGAAACCCGAGGATAGATAGCAACGCCAGCGCAGGGACGATACCCATTGCTCTTTCCCCTTCCGCTTCTCCTTCTACTCCCACCGGCACCTCAACTCCAACCCCGGGTCTGGCGCCCATTCCGCGCGCTCGCAGCCGCCGCAACAGAAACGACACGGCTGCTCAAACGGACAAAGGGTACTCAGAAGACTACTACGCCAGTCCAGACGAGCGATCGCCAGTTTCAGAGTACTACCTCCCTACCAAAACATATACCCCTTACAGGACACCAAGCAATAGACGTAAGAAGAGCACGATAAAGAGACAAAACCCCAGCCCCCGACTTCCCACGTTGGACGAAAACAAGGGGAGGGTAGGCCAGGTTTCAAGGCGCAATCCATCAGTCAAGAAACCGGCATCCATAGCGGCTTTACAACCTACTCCTTCTATTTACGATATCAGAGACCTGTCACCAGACCTCCGACCGGATGAGCCTGCACCAGTCCAGGGGTTGCGACGCGCTGCTGCTCTCAGAGATACTAATCCTACTCAAAAGGGGGGCGCCAAGCAAAGGTTCCGGACGTCTGACAGGTCCAAAACACAAAAGGATCCACGCGACGATTCGCGAGACGTAATGCGAACATGGCAGAACCAGACGGCTGACAGTGTGAGACCGAGTTTTGAGTACGTGCCAATTACACCCCTGACCGCAGCACCCCCGCCACCACCACCGAAAAGAAAGACTAGCCTGATGCGCGGATTCGGGTTCGGCGAGTCATCTGCACAACCTCCCGCAGCTATCGAAGATGGTTCAGAAACAACGAAACGTCAGACGCAAAAGCAGTCCATGTTCAGTGGTGGCTGGTGGGATGTGTACAGCGTTTGGAAGGCACCACCTCAGAAGAGTACTGGGGTGAAGGAGGTCACCCGAACAGACGGGACTGCTGCAGCCCCCTTTGATCCTTCCAACGTCGTTTAGGCGTTTCTTTAAGAGCACGGTCACCTGTAAGTAGTGTTGGGGAGAGAATGCCTGGGAGAAGAGGATTTTTGCATTACGGGGCGTTATGGCGGGAAATAGAAATGGATCGAAAACGGAAACGGCGAAAGCCTGTATCGGATCTACTGTGCCTCATCCCATGTGAGTTCATATCAATAGCGCCGTGTGCCCAAGACACCGAAAACACGCCGCCAGGTCCCAATGCTCACACCGCTCAACATCTGCCCGGTGTGCCCATACATGCTCCATAATAGCAAGCCCCTCCTTGATCGTGCCAAACACCTGCAGCGGCCCCAGGGCAGCGACCAAATCCCTGAATGCCTGCTCTTGTTCGGGGGCCGCCAGGCAGCCCGTAACGGTAAATGGCCAGATCAACGTGCGTAGACAACTTGCCGTTGGCAACGCCTTGAGCATGGCCAGCGTCAGGCTCACAGACTCCCGCACCTCGGTGCTAGCCGGCTGCCAGCCCGACACAACCACGCTCAAGTACGTGAGTGCAGCTTGCGCCCAGACATACGACACCGCTCCAGCCGACTTTAGCATCGGCGACGACAGTAGCCCGGCTTGGTGGCTATACTCCACGAGCGGGTCTATTGGGTCATTGATGACCGGCGGGCACGGTCCGTTGTCTGCCGACATATCAAGCGTGGAAATCCGCCCCCGCAGCGGGCGCTCAATAACCGTAGCTCTCGCAACCAACTGTGTCATTGACAGCGAACCTGCCCTTTTCTGCTCCTTCTTCCACGTATCCAGCGCGCTTATCTCGCCTATCGCGACAACAACCCAGTTTTGTATCCCCAGAAACTCGTGCATATTAATATGCGGTCCGTCTCCAGCACCAGGCCGTGCCTTCTTAACCTCCTCGTCTGGTTCTCCCAGAAGATGCCGGTGCCGCTGTTGCAGCCGCGGGGGTTGCTCCAGCCCCGTGCTCGCTAGCACGTCCACAAACAACAGATAGGCCGTAAAGAACCTCAGCGACGCCTGGTCCGAATTCCAGGGGTGATATCCCCTCGTGTCCGTGAACGGGCCCAGTTGAGCCAGAACCATGGTAAAACACGGCGCCCCGACATCTGTCCGCGCATGATGTGTCATGAGCTCTCTAAACAGCTCAGCCGCTGCATCCAGATGCATGAGCCAGTTTCCCGTGTTCCCAATAGCAACCTCATACGTCAACAACTGCATGATGCTGGCCATCACTCTGTTTCCTTCCACCAAACATCCCTTCACGCCCCTGATAACCAAGTCTTGCATCTCCCGTTGCAGTTCCTTCAACGCCAGATCCTGCTGACGCTGCAACTCGTCAAAGTTGTGCGCCTTGCAGGTATCGTGGGCACCATCGCTCGTGTGGTTCAGCGCAACTGAGAAAAAGTACGACGCCAGACTCAGACTTGCATGCATCAGCGCCTTGTTTCGTGTCAACACAACCAGCAACCACCCCCTCCCGGCATCTAACAACCCCGGACGATAGAAGGGAAACAAAAAAGGAAAGACGTAGTCGAGGTAAAGCCCGATCAGATGCAGCTCGCGCTCCTCATCCCGAAAGAAGGGACTCTCATCTGGGCCAGCACCCGTCGCCTGGCGAAAGCTGGCGGGCACCGTCCCAGCTGAGGAGCCTGAACTTGTCGGAGTCATGCCGGCCACAGACGAATCACTCTCCTCGACCTGGGAAACCTCCAACCCTTCCACGTCGCTCTCCAAATCCTGGGCATATCCGGACCGCCTCTCTCTCCGTCTTCCCGCCCTGCGTTTGACTATCTCCTTGAGTCGATGTGCCCTTTCCTTTTGCTTCTCCCCGCCATCCATCCATTCTGGCTTGTCGTCGCTGTAGAGGCAATCTATCTCGAGGGCCGCGCAAACCCCACAAAGCGGGCGGAGTTCATCGCATTTCTTACGACGCAGGCGGCATGTCCAGCAGCCTTCGTTGCTTCTGCTCTTTGTGGCCATCGATGCGACCGTCAGCACTCCTCAGCCACGAGTCGCTGCGCTCGGTCGCGATCGTGTACGGAGCCGTCTGGAGACCGGCAAAACATGCAGAGCTGAGCTTCACGCGAAAGGGTTGCTGGGCCCTATTTCCGCATGTGCCTAGGCGCGGGTTTCTGGGGCTAATTCTTATGATGACAATTGTGCGCGTTCCCTGAATGCGTTGATGCGCGATGACCGATACCAAAGACAATCCGATAATGTGATGCGGAAGTATTTGTCAGCCATCGGAAGCCACCACGCTCGCGACACCACAATCGCCGTCAGCTTTTTGCTGCCCACGCGTGTCGCGAGGGAGGGGAAAATAAAGAAGCAAAGAGCACAAGTCAAAACCACACACTTCAGAGTTCTTCTTGGCGCAATTATTGGATTAAGCCCTACAGGGAGGCAAGTGGGTGTTTCTTTTTTCTACTCTCCTTTGCGTCGCAGACCGACATTCCCTCGCACGCGGCACCACGCTGGGCGTGCTGACGACAACAGCGATCACATGTGTATCCAATACGCGTCTTTATCCAACGGTCTCAAGTAACCAACATGCCTTGTTCGTGCATAATCAGCCGCAGCAGTCTCCATTAATATGGGCAGACGCCCCATGACCTCCCGCTGATCTCAACGTCCCACTGGAACGCAAAGAACCCGATAAAGACGCCGATGAGGATGCAGATGATGATCCATCCGTTGTAGTACATAGCCAACCTACCACACGTCAGCTTCACACCTTCACCGTCGTCTGCACCCTTTTAACATACAGCATGAGGATATACGCGTTGGCAAACTCCAACACGTATAGAATCGCGCGGATGAGCTGCTGCAAAAAGTTGGGCCGGAAGGTCGCAGGTCTCGTGTGGACATGGCTGTTAGTAACGGCAACTGCTTGTTGTTCATCCTTCGGGGGAGGAGCAACGCCCGGTGGCCTCAGCTCCGCTACAGTCGGCAGGTTCGCGGCAGCGTCTGCAGCCCTGCCGGCAAGATAGCGTTCGTATTCCCTGGCACAACGACGAAGAAACTCGAGAGTAATCCCCAGGCACACGACCCCTACGCAGGTCCCCGCAAACATGCCGGGCCCGGCAATCTGCCACGAGCTGGAGAGGAAGCATGCATCTGTCGTGTACCAGTTCCAGAGCATCTAAATGGGTTAGGACGCGGATGACGTGGGTAGTCAACAATGATAGGGCTTACTTTGATCTTGCACTTCCCACCTGTAGCACCTCTAGCCCCCAGCAGGTTAAGATGTGGGTGGGTGCCATAGTCGAAAGGATCGGCTGGAGGATTAAAAGTCATGGTCGAGTTCTTCGGGGGTCTAAGGATTCTCGATATGGGATGTTCCGAAGAATGGGCACGTCACGGACAGCGACGGATTTGAGGATTTTTGACGGCGAGCTCTGCCAATATTGAGCGACACGGAGGAGGGGGGTTGAGTGTGGTTAAAGAGAGACTGCTCTGCAACGCGCTTTAAATAAATCGATGTGCGAGGAAACTGTCCAAAAAACTTCTCCGAAGAACTGGACAAAAATGGTTCGTCATCTCTTTGACGGTCGAGTTCCGTTGACCAGCAGGAGCTACAACGGTCAACGGAGGCCCTTAGTGAGAGGCTACTACCAGATTGCGCCCTGAAACTTGCTCGCCGAGCGGAAGGTACCCCTTTATCTGCGGAGGCTTTCTGCTGACATCGCAACTACCCGAGACGGTAACAGTAAAGCAGCAGGAGCGGTTCCTTTGCCAAACTGTCCACTTCCAAAGGGACGAGTTCATTGACAGCAATGGTCCGTGACCTTCCTCGGAAGACTGACGTGTCAGAGCCCTTCATGACACGCAAGCACGCTGGCGACAGAAAGTTTGTCTTCGTTCCGTCAAACGCCAAAGCTGTATTGGTATCTCTTACTTATTTGTCAAAAGCCGACACTTACATAACTCCATTCTCCATCAAGTCATGACTCATTACCATGTACCCAAGAAATAGCAAAACATGCACGTACCCATGCACGTACCCATGCACGTACCACTTGTAACCGTTGGGCCTTCGTAGTAAGCTAGGCCTTAGCCTCCTCAGCCTGCGCCTTCAGCTTCGCAGCCCTGTACGCCCACAGCTCCTTGGGCTGACCATTGGCATCGCACGACGTAAACTTCCACAACCCCGAGTTCCACGCCCCCATGACATTGATCAACATCCACCTGATCGGCCCCGGCATAGGCGGCCAGTTAGCCCACATGCCGTCCTCCGCCGTACGGTCCAGGTTCATGAGGAAGAAGGGCACGACGTCCGTTACGCCCGCTTTGGTTACTGTGCTCTTGCCCCATGCCTTGAACGTCGCCCTGGCGTTGGCCTCCTCTGGGGTTCCTTCCTTGGGTGCATTGGGATGTTCGGACAGCTTCGCGAGTGTAGAGATTTCGCTATGGAAGTGGTCTTCAAACGGCTTCTGGAACGTGCCCATTATCCGCAGCAGCTCGGCGCCGGAGAAGTCGCCCGGGGTCTTTAGTCCGGAAAGGTATCGCTGGAACTCGGCCAGACCAGCTAGGAAGCTCTCTGCAGAAAAGAACAACATGTCAGCTGCACTCCAATTGGCAGCGGGCTGTAAGCAGGCAGCTTACCATGCTCCTTGTGCGTCTCCTCAAACACCGTCTTGTCTTGCAGCAGATCCTCCACCTTAGTGAACAGCGTCTCCTCCTCATCGTCGTGGTGCGACTTGACGAATTTGTACCAGGTAAGACAGTACCCCACGAAATCAGCCTTGTCCTGGTCGAGGACGTTCGGAGCCTGGTGGTAGATGGAGTTGTAGCCTCGGAGGATCGAGTTGTGCAGAAGAGCCATGTGCGTTGCGCCGGATGTGAAGATGTCGGTCTGCCAACTCCAGCGTTAGCAAAACAATGTAATTAGCGGGGCGCTAAACTTGCCTTCTTGGTTTGGTATTGCGGCGTCGCAATCAGCTTCATGGGGCCATCGGCCCATGGACTTGAGACTGGCAGAGATGTCATGTTGAATGGTGCGCGACTCAACAAAAAGCCGAGTATCATGAAGGGAATGGAAAGCAGGACTGTTGTTCGTGGGCCCGCCATTCTGAAGAGTACGAGACGGAAGAACCAAAAAAAGGAATGGGAGGTGCCGATATAAACACCCTACTATCGTACGATTCGCTGGACGGGGACCTGCGATGTCTTGGAGCCTGCTGCTGTTGGAGGAAGCTTCGGTGGGGTTGCGCTGCCAGCTGATTAAAGTCAGTGAGGTGATTGGTCTTATCGCACCCACTATCGATTGTCCCAAGCACCCCGGCGAGCCCGGGCTCCGAGCTGCGTCGGATGGTTTCAGGCTTGTCCTGGAACTCCGCTGCCTGCTGCTTGCTCTAGTGGAGTGCCCTTTCAATTCCGCTCCATCGTGCCCCTGCGCGTTATCGCGCGTTTCTGACTCCTTCTGCTAGTCACTCTTCCCAGGGTAACTTGGCGGCACGTTCGAATCTTGTAAGTAAGGTAGTCAATCACTGTGCACAATTTGTTTAACTCGAGTCCGTCAAACAACAGAAACGATAAGCAGTTGCTTTCATGCATCGTAAGCGGAGACCATCTCCCCACCGTCAAGTAGAGACCAGTACCTATTGGTACACACATTACACCTTCTACAGAGAAACATTATTCCGGACAGTAGAAAAGTCGAATCCTGTCGACTCGCCCCAGTCAGCCGCAAGATCCCAAAGTGCAGGATCCAAGCCATCAATATCAGCCGACCAGAAATTACTGCAATCCCATCCGTTTCCAAGCGTCGCATCCCACCCGTCGCCCATGCCAGCATCAGCCATACAAGACATGCCTCCATCAGCCATACAAGACATGCCTGCATCCAGTGTAGTCAGCCCTTCGCCCCCTGCACTTCCACCTGCATTGCCAGCAGCAGTCGCACCTTGCCCAGGAAGACTTTGTTCGTGGCTCTGCCCCTGGCCACTCGCACCGCAGTCGTTGACGCGGTGGCAGAGGGTAGCCCCCCCCCCTCCCTGCGTGACAATCTCCGCCCATCTTTCCAGTTTGGCTCTGGTAATCATGACCTTCTTTGCAGATAAATCCCAAATGTTGCTATCCGGCTCGCCGCCGCTGGCCCGCATCATTTCCTGGTTTGCCTGCTGACATCTCGCTCCCAGCTGTGTTAGTATGTCTGCCACGTCGATTTTCAGGCCGGGTTGACTGTTTAGCTGCTCCTTAAGCGCGGCTATCACTCCTGGAACCTGAGGGTCCGAGGTCTCCCGCCATCGGATTGATGACATTGGGTTCGCCCTCACACACCCCTCTGCTGCAGACCGGGTAGTTGGAACCTCGGTCAGTGTCGAACTAGAAGAGATGTTGCCGCTGCTGGGTGTGGTGCCCGCGGTAGAGGCAGAGGTAGTGGCAGTAGATGAAGATGACGCTTGGTCGGTCGGGAGGTCATCAAAATTGGGCGGCGGCGCAAACCCGGTCCCACACACTCTCGAAACGGCCCGTTCGGCTGCTGATATGGGTATAGTGGGCTGTCTCACTACCCACCCTGCAGATGGGTCTGCCAGGGGCGCCTGTGCGGTGTGTTGTGGGGGGAGAGGTTTGACCGGAGAAACGAGCTTGGCCCATCGAGCGAGCATAGTCACGGCGTGGATGAGCTGGCTGCAAACCGGCATGGGAAGGTAAAAGTACGAGGATACCGGGATAGTAAGCCAGTGGGTGAACCAGTCCTGAACCGCCTTGCTGGCCCTGTAGACGATGTCTAGTGCCGAAGGAGCGCTGTCGTTGAGAGAGGTTAGGTCCCTCTGGAACTTGGTGAGCAAAGCGGCGTCGATTACTGGAGGCTCGTATAGGCGCATTGTTGCTGAGTTGATGTATACCATGAGGTATTCTAGACCCAAATCAGCTGCCCATCTGAAAATGAGAAGGAGTGTGGCAACGTACTGTTGTTTCTCAGAGACTTGCTTAGCGAACCTTTGATCTTGTCCAACTCGCTTTGGAAGGTTGAGATGTACGCTGATACGGGAGCTCTTGGGATGCCTAGGACATGAGGCAGGTCGTCTCTGGTGTTATTGACTTCCGCAATTTTCTCGGTCAAATGCTGGAGCTGAACCATGGTGGCGAGTATCGTGTCTGTCTCGTATTCCTTGGACTCTTGGAGCTCGCGCAGGCATTGTTGGATATAGGGTGAGAATTTCATCGAGTCAATCCTTCCGAAGGCGAGAGAAATACTGGCAGATGTTAATTAACCTGGAGTCGGCAAGTACAGAATTGGGGCTTACCAAGAGGTCAGAAACCAAACGCCTAGCAACGCCCTCCTCTCCTCATTTGTCCTCGGCGGCGGCTCATCTGGGTACAGCACCATGAGACTTGTGCGTTCTTGCAGTTTGGGATGCCGATTGAGGCCGAGATCCGCAGCCAGGCTCGTAGCGAGATGCAGGAGGTTGTTCATCTGAGCGTGCATGAGACAGTGGTAGTGGTACCAGCCCATCATGACTATCAAGCCCTGAAGGAGGTCCAAGGATCGCTCTGAGCGTAGGAGCACATGCTCTGACGCATACTCGACGAGCTTGTACATCTGCGCTCTCATCGATCGCATGCTTGTGAGCGTCGTCACCATCCTGATGGCGGAGAATAAGAAGGGGCGGGCCATCTCAAGCTCATCAGGGGTCGTCCCAGGGGGGATAATGACGAATGGAAATAGAGGGCTGAGATGAGACTGGTAAATGGAGAGGACGGTATCGTCGGATTCGACTGGGCCATGGGCCTCGCCGGTTGGAGGTCGGCATATACATGACTCGGGTGCATACGAGTTGTAGTACTTCGGTATGGTGATCGGCCCATCTCCTGGAAGGTCGGGACTGCCATCTCCGTCTGTCTCTACCGAGGAACTTGCTCGTCGCTTCTGAGAGCTGCGTGCCTGTGGTGCTCCGACGGAAACATGAAGATCACCTGTGTTGAGTGTCAGCAGATTCATGACCGACGTGTACTTGGTCTCTCGATTTGCTAGAAGCGTACTGTCTTGCGTGAGGCATGATGTCTCCTCGATAGTCGATCTGACCTCGAGGGACGTGAGGCTGTCCGCATCGGGAAGCTCTCGCAGTTCCCCGGATGCTCTTAGCAGATTGACAAGCCCATTGAGTCGCTGCTCTAACTGGGCAGTCTTTCTGGGGACGGAAGATGGTCAGCCAAAGCTACAAATAAGGGTTGTGATTAAGGAGATAGTGTCTAGTTTAAGGGCTGTAGCGGGTGCTAGTTTTATTGCATGCAGCATTGCGGTGTCAGGCCGGATGGGTTACTCTGCTGGACTTATCCCGCAAAATCGGTTCACGGGCTCTTTATGGACCGCATGCATATGTCGTGCTATGAAAGATGGGGTATCATTGCATCACAGAGTCAGACACTTGAGTTCCGAAAGGCGGGCACTTGCCGTCCGATACAGTGCTGTGGTTAGGCTGGGTTTTCGCTAGCATCTTCAACTGAACTAAAGGGGTCATAAAGCAGTTCGGGGTGATAGAGTAACCAAGGCAAGCCCGAGGGTTACAACAAAGGCTGCAAGGAAAGGGAAACGAGTGTTTTTCGAAACTTACGAAGGCTTAACGGCACGCTTCTTTCGCGGCCGATGGATTTGGCTCGTACAGTCCTTGGACAACCGCTCGCATCTGCCGTAAGCAACCAGGTTCGTTAGCCATCATAACTACCATGACCAGCAAACACCGGAAGGCGACTATCGCAAGTTGGGCTATTCTCCGCGACCAGCTCCGTGTTTGTGAGCGCCGAAGTGGCATGAATTGCCCGTGAATTCGCCGCGTCGGGTGCAGCGCTTTGCAGCGGGGATTGGGGGAAATTCCTTACTTACCGATCGCACTTGGCACCCGCGCTTTCGCTATTCGTCCGGAGGCACTTGGCTTTAGCAGCTGCACAGGGCGCACATGCGGCACCCCATCTCGCAGCATCCCTCTTTGCCTTGTCCATTGTTGAAGCCATTATCCTCAATGGCAATACATATCGCCGGCTGAATGATAGAAAGAAGAGTTCGTGTTTACGAATCTCGCAGCAACCTGTCTTCAACAGTCTGCAGTCGGCATGCTTGATCCTTCAGACGGCGACCGGAGAGAAAGATAAACTCCGCCCTGCGCTTCATGCAGGCGCAGCTGCTGTCGGGCCAGTATCCGACAGGGCTGAGACTGTGGAGTCTCCAGAACATGAAGGGCCGCTTCTGCAGTTGGCTTAGTGCAGTCGTCAGTGTTAGAGAGGTGATTGGACGAAGAACGGACTTTCCGGAGAGTTTAGGTGGATGAGTAAACCGTCCGAACATAGAAATGCGCCGTGCCCGAGCTGCTTGCGCTTGCGATGAGCCATGAGTTGTCAGGGGTCCCTTGATTTGAGCCGATCGACGTCAAAATAAACGCAACGCTAAGGCACTTGTAGTTGAGTGTGTTGTTTCTCTTGATGTGACATGTCTTTGAAGTGATGCCGGGCCAGGGACGAACACTTGGGTATATGAATGCAGTGCCGCAACAATACTTTACCAGGGAAGGTTTCTTGCCGTCCTTGGAAACTCAATCGCAACTTCCTAATAAAGCTAGCAGGCTCATCGATGACATCATACACACGTGCGCTGAAGTCATAACATCTAAAAGGTCCTCTATATTTCCTGCAGCATCAAGATGCCTAGGCTGTATTATTGCGCAGACGTCGTGAGCTTTCCGGCTCGTCAAGGGGGAAGCTGTTCATTTTCTCAGCTGTTTGTTACCTGACCGAACCCCAATGGACACAACGACTGCACGGCGCCCGAGACCGCTCCACAGATCCGCAACAACGTGTACATGGCCGAAACAAGACGAGCAGACCTGCCGACCGGCCGATGGAAGAGGACTACGGACGCACCATAACGAAATCGACGCACTGGGAATAATCGCCACGGCAAAATGGTTTATCACTAGCGATTAGCTACTACGAATAAGTGTCCAGTCAAACCGCCCAATCGCCACGTCGGTCCTTCATATCGTCCCAAAAGATAACCGATCATCATATCCAAAAGCCTTCCTCCCCAAGAAGTAGGTCAGTCCCCACGGACTTCTCCCTCAGCTAGCTCGGTTCTAGCAGCTGCAGCTGTCGACCTCCGACATGTCCTTGTAGACGGTCTGGTAAATGGTGCTCGTGCTCGCAAAGGCCTCCTTCGAGGGCCAGGCGCCGGCGGGGGCAGTGGTGACGGGGTGATCACCCGGAGCGTGGGGCACGTTGGTCAGAGTTACGGGGTAGCTGTAGCCTGATTGTCCCCAGCCAATGGTGTCAGGACACTTTCCACCAACAGTGATCTTGGAGAGAGGAGCGGTCACAGTGGTAGTGACAGCGGGCTTGGTAGAGTTGGCGTAAAGAGACGACGAAAGGGTCTTGCTCACCGTGACGGTAACGGTGGCCGCCGCGCAAGTCGCCGAGGTCGGAGCCGGATCTGTGCAGGGACCACCGCTGATATAGAACTTGGGAGTCTGCGCGTAGATGACGTAGACATTGGTGCCGTTGATGGCGTTGCTAGCAGTTTGTCAGGGACCGTTTTTAGAGGAAACGTGCGTCATGGTGGTTAAACTTACAACTGGTAGCCCCACGAGTTGTCAATGTTGCAGGGGACATTGACCTCGTAGGCGCCAAGGGCAGTCTCGACATCAAGAGCCAGGGGCTGGTAGGATGGCGGCCAGTTGGCAAAGTTGACCAGGTAGATGCTGAAGGTGCTCGGGTCGGTGTCGACCGTCGACCAGGTCAGGTCATAGGTGGCACCCTTGGACACAGTAGCGTTCGCAGCAGGGTCGGTGAACTGAATAGCAGAAACGAGCGGCGCCGCAAGGGCGAGGAGCGACAAGAAGCGCATATTGGGTTTTTGGTGCTTTTTTTTACGGCGGCGGACGATAAATGAGTGACAGCTGCCGGATGACGATCACAAGAGACACAAACGCGATGGCGCTCCGGGGAATGGGAATGTCAACATTTTGTAGGCGGTTTCCCCCCTGACCACCATCATGGATCACTCCATTGCCAAGGGAATTTCCAGGGCCGGAAAGGTACAGGCAACCAGGGACCTTAAGCTTCTTTGAGGCAAAGGGATGAATAGCGCAGGATCGCAGCGGGATAAGCAGCCCGGCTACGGCCAATTGCGACCAGAATCACGCGCAAGGGTGGAAATTTGCAAATTTAACGACACAGGTTTAAACTAGCGGTTTTAGCGCCCAGCGCGGGCGACCGACAACGTTCCAAACTTCCAATGGTTCTTCAGGGCAAACTCATCAGCGCGCTGACGGGCTTTGCAATCTGTGCAACTCTCGCAGCCGCAGCTGCAGCCAAACGCGATTCCCCAGACTGAATCGATGGTTGATGGGATTGCTTGCAGACTAGAGAACGCCTTCCAAGGCATTGTCTTTGCGCTGCCTTTGCGCCTTCTTGGGGGAACCAGCCATCCCCAGCCGATCAGATCTTGGCGCTCGTACAGCTCCATCAGACTAAATTGACTCCAATTTCGCGCTTCCAAGCCAGATCCAAGAGATAAGCGAGCTTCGCAAAGTGGACGGTTTGTCACCATCCCCACTCTCGGATAACTCGGGTCTCAAACCGCCAGTGCACTCTGACGACATTGCGGTGAAGAGCTCTTGTCTCTTAAAATAGAAATTAAGGTTCTTGACAGCAGTAATGCATTGATGGACTTGTATTATGACTTAGAGTCGGCCTTCCTAGGCAGTATCACCAACCTGATGTTACAGATGGAAGAGATGTCAGACAAAAATCTAGGTGAGTCCGCTGGTGGACTCCGGAAGGTCTCGACCTTCATCACTCCACCGCTCTATTGTTAGCTAGCCATTGGTGAAACAATAACAAACACTGCCGCGATTTCGTGCACTATTGAGTCGGCAGTAAATAAGCCTGGCCGTCTACCGGTCCAAGGCCGCCGCTCGTCGATGTCTCTTCCCTGCGAGCGAGGAGGATCATCAAGTGAGATGAGAGTAGGTAAGGAAAGATACGCGCAAGCATGAACTTCTGATGTGAGCTTTATAATACAGAGTGTGCGTTGTGGGATATCCTGACGCACCGATAGAATCAGTATTTAACCTCTATGTTACCCTAGAAGTGCACATAAGTTAATGCACCCATTAGTCGGACACCCCCACAACTCGGACACTCCCCCCACATTAAACCCAGAACAGTATTACAACCACAACTTCATCAATTTAAGGTTTAAAAATACAATAAAAATACCAATTTGATGCCTAGAAGTCAGAGTCTTCACTATCACCATACATTTTTATGGCCCGCTGGGTAGGGACCTATTAAATGGAACTGCTGCGCTATTGTCGCAAAAGATGAAGGCTTATTATTGTTACTTTGCACGCAGCAGGGTTTATCTGCTCATTCCAACAGGACCCGTGTGCGCCTAGAACGTCGTATAGGTTCGATGTCCACCTCCTCCACCTCCCGTGTAAGTGGAATGCTTCGCTATTGCGTTAAGACTTCCGCTATTATTATAAAACGTTAATTTAAGTCTTATTAATTAACCTTCTTTCTTTTTTTAAACTAACTACTTTTAAACGCTTTTAAAAGCTCGCTAATTCTTTACGTGCCGTGATAATTTTAGTTAATAATTTATATAAATATTCACGTAATTTTCACTTATGTTAACGTTAAAATCTAACTTTAAGAGTTTAATCTAATAAATTTAATACATTTTAAGTACGTTTTAGCGTAATAATTATAAGCTCTTAAGGTTTTTAAATATATTAAGTAGCTAGTAAAGTTAGTAAGGTAAAAGTAGTAACTTAATAGCTATTTAAAGCTTTAAGTTAGTTTTTTAAAAAGAATTTAATCCCTTATTAGTTAGCCTTATTAATATAATCTTAAAGACCCTTTTAAGCGGGTAGCGGTGTAATATTTTAAAAAGTTAGCCTTATTAATAAGGGAGTAATCACTTAACTTTATAAGCTATTAAAAATATTTCCTATAATGGAAGTTATTAACATATGGCATGAAGGTAAATGTAATAAATAGTAAACTATATTTATAAAATTTTAAGCTAAGGAAGAAAAAGAGAAGAAAAAGGGAAAAAGCTCATTAAAGGAGCCTTAAGTCTTTATATAATCGAGGGTGATAAGGTACGTATAAGTTAAAAGGGTAAAAGGAAACTATATTAAGGTAGTTATAATAAAGTATAATAGAACTTTTTAATGAAGTAAGTTAAGTTTCCGGAGCCTTTAAGTAAAGTAGGTTAGGTTTTTAATAAAACAAACATAATTAACAATTAATATAACGAATTAATAAAGTTAATAAGTAGGTTTTAGCTAACGTTATAATATTATCCCTTTTTAAAGGGAAAGACTCGCCTTAAATCTTTTATAATAAAAGTAATAATCTCTTACTTCTTTATATTACGTAATGACTATCGTAACCCGTGACTCCCTTATTAAACTAATTAATTATTATTAAGATATAATAGGTCTTTAATATCCTCCTTATATACTTTCTTTTATTTCTTTAATCATGTTAATAGGTTAAGTATATTTAAATGTTTTATATAAAAGACCGTTAACTTATACGATAAGTTCTTTAAATCCCATGCATTATATTAAGTAAAATTTAAGTCTTACCTAGTTTATTAAACTTCATATTATAATTTCTTATAATAAACTCGTAACGTAATTATATAATTAACTTCTTATTTTATCTTTTTATTTATTTCTTCATTAATAAGGTTTTCCATTACTTAATCTGATAATGGGTTATTTAAGTATTTCTATAATCAGTCCATATAAAAGACGTTAATTCCTTATTATTATGGTAAAACCTTTAATTTATATAAATAACCTTTTATTCCTTTAATTTTATAATATTATTATATTAAAAGGTAATTTAGCTTTTTATTAAAACGGTTTATTAATTAAGCTTTCTTAATAATAAAAACGAAGTTATTAACGCCGAAGTTTAATTCTTAATGGTGCTTATTTACTTATATAACTTACTTTCTTATACTTTTATTATTATCGATTTAATATATTCCGTAAACTCCTTAATCTTTAAGGTCACTTCTCAAGCCTTCATTCAGTTTAACCTTTCTTTAATAAGTAACTTAATTATATCTTTTATCCTTACTTTTTAATTAAAGTAAATAATAAATTAAGAGAGTGTAAACAATCTTAAAGTGTGTAACTAATAATAAGTTAAGGCTGAAGGCCGGAAGGTATATATACTATAAGCTGTATACTATATCTTATAAAAGAATGAATGAATGAATTAATCTAATATCTATATAATTAACTTCGATGGCTAGATTTAAGAATGGCATGCTGAAAGAAGAGACTTTAAAAGTAAAGTATCGGTAAAGAGCCTTTTTTAATGGCGGAAATAACAAATTAACTGAGGCTTAGCCACGCACCTTCCACGTAACTATAAGCCTTCATATAAAGCCGCTTTTCTAAGCCCACTAATCCGATCTATTAACATAAAAGGAGGGGAGAAGCTTACTCCTTAAGTTAAGCTTCTCCTCGAATCTACGTAAGCTTACGCGCGTAAATTCAGATAAAGAAAGAAAAGAAAGCATCCATGCTATTATGCTTTATATAATTAAGGAGGCAGAATACTTCTTTTATTTTAAAGCATAAGTTTAACTGATAAGATAGCTAAAAAGAAAGAAAAATAAGAAAATAGAAGAAACTTAGCTTAACTAACTACTTCCCTTATTCCTTTACATATGCGTATAGATTATAACTATACTTAAGCTTTTATTTGCTTAATATAAGTCCTTTAATCTTCTTACCACTATAGCTATAATTAATCCACTTCCCTTAAACCTTAAGATCTTAAGTATCTTATTAATAAAGTTTAAAGTAAATTATAAACCTTTAGTTTTCAGTATAAAGCTCTCTTAACTAACTTATCATATTATTATTAACATTAAGATAAATTCGTGTCTTAATCAGGAATAATACGTACGTTAATAATTTATAAATAGCTTTAATTCTTAACTACGTAGTATTATAAATAATTAAAAGAAGTAAAGAATAAATAAACTTAATGTAAAAAGAAAATCCTTTATATTTTAAAGATATTAACATTAGAACATTCGGATATATAAATATTCGTAAAGAGTTTTAAGATAACGTTAAAAAAAAAATTTAAAACCTTAATAAATCGAACCTTATGACTTTATCTTATCCGGTATTTAAAGTGAGAAACTTAAGTAAAGACTATTACTTTAAGTTTATCTTATTACCTTTATTACCGTAATATATACCTTAATACGTTATTCTTTATTAATCGTTATTAATTAAATAAGCTATTTAATAACACCTTTTCCTCGGAATAACTTTACTTTAAGTAAGTATTTTAAAAAAAGCTTAAAATCTTTAATAATAAAGAATATAAGCTTCCTTATGAAGTTATTTTAATAATTAATCCCTAATAATTATTAATTTAAGCATATTTATTATATATTAAATCTCGAAAGCTTAAAGTTTATTAATTATTACCTTAATAAATGTAACGGCCTTTTAAAAAAGGCTTAAGATCTTTAGTAATAAAGAATATAAGCTTCTTTATGAAGCTATTTTAATAATTAATCCTTAATAATTATTAACTTAAGTATACTTATTATATGTCTGATAAGTTACTTAATAATATCTTTTTAGCATTTAAAATAAGTAAAAAGTATTTGATTTTATTTACTTTACTTTATTACCGTAAATATATAAGGTAATAACTAATAAGTAAATATACTACTAAAATAAATTAAACTAAAAGCTTTATTATTAATTATAAAATAACGTAAAAGGCTTTTAATATATTTAAGGCTTTATGAAAATAATTAGCTTTTATATATTAAGGTTAAAAAACAATAACGGCATTAAGCTTATATTATTAAAATATAAATATTAATAAAATTCTTTTTATATTATTTATCTTATTAAAGTTTAATATAAGTCTTTTTTATAACCATATAACTTATAAATAAAAAAACCATTATAACTATAGCTAGAACTTCTCGTACTATAGAAAAAGTCTATCCATACTGTAGTTTAAAAAGTGGAGCCAGTAGAATGTAATAAATTATTTTCTAACCTATGTTTTATAGCTAAAAGACCCACATTTCAATGTAGCCAACATTGCTAACGCTCCACGCATATAAAAGCGACCATAAGTTGAAGCAATTTATAATGTAATATATAAGCAACAGTAGTAGAAGGCCCTTATAGGCCAATTCATTCATTTCTGCAATAAAAGCAATTTTACGTCACGTGAAATTCACGTGCGCCAGATCTATCTATAGTATAGTACATGCATCACTTTAGAGAGCTCAACAGTTGCTCCGACGGCTTAGGGAGCCGCCTAGTACGCGTGGGCTTTGAAATGCTTATAGGGTGCTCCCCAGACCTCGCCACCATTGGCTTAGCTGCAGTCTTGTTCTTCGAACCTCGAGGGCGCCCACGAGGCTTCTTTAACGGCTGCGCCGAGGTAGCAATGGAGGTTAGCTCAGGCTCTCCCTCTCCCTCTCCCTCTAACTCGAAGGTGAAGTTATCTTCGGCTTCCGCCCTCTCTTCGGCTTCAATCCTTGCCCTCTTATCCCTCTCATCTTCAGCCGTTAGGTTAACCTCCTCAAACGCCAAGGGGATACGGCGTGTAGACGCCGTAATCTATGAGGTCTTAGACCTTATAACTAGTATACGTATAAGTACTGGTGCCTTTAGGTCTAAAGTAAAGACCTTGCTATAGCGAGGTCTCCTTCGTAGATTCTCCATATAATTAAATTCCTCCTAACGTAACCACTAATCCTCGTTAACTAAGCTTCGACCTAGCCATTAGAATAGGTGGAAGTCGCGTTTCTTAAGCTTTAAGTTACCGGCTTTATACCGCCGAAAGAGCTCATAGCTGCAAGGTATCCTAAATTAGGTAGCTACAGAGTGTGTACATTATGTTACTTACTCCTAACGCATAAAGCCTTATATAAGATGGTATTAGCGTGTAACGTGCTTTAAGGCTAAACTAGCCATATTAAAGGGATAGCTACTTAGCTACGCTTTACTGAGATACTTACGTTTAAGTCTCTCCCTCTGCACTTAATAAGCTTCTTTGATAGCTTTTTTTAAGTATTAACTAGTTAATACGTTTAGTTGATAAGCGTTTTTACGTGAGTGAGGTTAATAACCTTATAGGTCTTAAGAGTGCGGTGAATAGCCTCTACTATAGATGTTAACTGATAGCTAAAGTTAACTATTTAAGGAAGAATGCCTTTAACTATTTATACCATTCATGAAACTGTTTGTAAGTGCTTACGATTAAAAGATGAATCTAGAGAGTGTAAATTCCACATCGTGAATACTTTATAGTATTAGGAAACTCATTAACGTTGTTATCATAAGTAATTAGCTGATTAAGCCGCGTAATAATTATCTTAAGGTCCTTATCTTCATCTCTATCTTTATCTTCATCTTTCACGTTGCCTCGTACTAACGCCGCGGCTCTTTTATTTTATTTACGCTTAATGTTAAGAACTATATTCTTATTAATGTAGAATATATAAAGTTAAGGCTGCGTATTTAGGTAAACAGAAGTAATAGCATTCCTTATACTGGTATCGTAGTCCGTAATAGTCACCTTAAGGGTAGAAGCACTAATTTAAATACGTCGAATATTAAGTTACTTCATCAGCTAAGTAAAACCTTCCTCACGTTTATTATTAATAAGACTAAATGCATAAGTAAAGCCTTTACTATAATAGTTAACGCCGACTACTTAAAATAAAGCTAGCCCCTTATTATTCATTTTATACGTATTATCATAAAGCTGTACCTATAGGTAAAGATGCCACTATCCCTCAGACTATAAGTAAGTCCAAAATAGTCCCTCTAGCTTGTTTAGATTATTACGTGATAGGAGGATGACGTGGTAATAATCTCTCTCTTCGAACATCTTCATCGCAGCTTATACTAGTTTATATTCACTTAACTACTCCTAATATAAATGTAACGTGCATTCTTCAGTTATCGACTAGTAAAGACGATATTAAGGAACGTTACGCGTAAGTTTTAAGTGAGTTCACGATTAATAATAAATATTTAGTCTATATATAAAGCAATAAATTCATATTATTAAACGCTGAACTTAGAAATTATACGAGTATCTTCTATACTATCCTTAAGGGGGTAAGTATAATGCTCGTAACCAGCTTTAAGTTATAAAGTCTATCGTTTATTATTATAGTATAGAGCTTTAGCTGTAGCCTCTTAGATATAGCCTCTCTTTCGCGTTATAGTGCTTCTTATACCTTTAGATTCTATTGTTTATACCGGCCCTTTTATACAACTGATATCGACGCGGGAAGCACCAAACCCCTTAATATAGTTAACGCTACGTAACTTAACGATAGCGAATCACGCTTCTTAGTTAGCTCATTGCTATAGCTCATATAGCAAGTTATCAAAACTAGGGTACTAGAAGGTAAAGAGTCTATGGTTTGGTAGCGGGTTGGAAATAGTTAGTGGGTTTAAAATGGCTAGCGCGTTCGAATCGCTGTCCCCATCATCATTGAAATCGCCATCCTAAGAGATATTGTCAATCTAATACATCCCGTTTAAATGCGGCGTTACGTGACCACCGTCATCTTCCCAATTAACGTCGTCATCGTCGTCGTCATCGTCGTCATCATCGTCATCATCATCGTCATCGTCGTCGTCGTCGTCGTCATTAGTGTCGAAGTAATCGCTAGTGAAGCTAGCATATATATTGACATCGCTATCACCGGTATCATCCAAATGAAACTAAACATCATCATTCTTTACAACTAGATGCTCGGGGAGATCATCAAATATAAAGTAAAGTGGGTTCTTATACTACGTAATATATAGCCCATTCTAGGATCATTAGCATAAGTGTTCCCTTAATATAGTTAAGGATAGCTGTTATATCTTTTCGAGCCTATTTTTTTGTCTCGTTTATGGCGGCTAGATTTGGCCTAATGCATATCATATCATCTACATAGCAAATAAGTATAATGCCAGTAACCTTATTTATAAATCCTTCCTCATCATAAAGAAATACAGTGAATCCTAGCCTTTCTAATATACTTATTAAGTATTTATACTAAAGCCTGGGACTTTGTTTAAGTCTATATAAGGCGTTTTTTAATCTGAATATCTTAGTTTTATATTTTTATTTAAAGCCTTTAAGTGGTAAAATATATATTTCAGCATCTACCCCTAAGTGAATAAATGCGCCCTTCACGTTATACCGCACAACTAGCCAGCCTTTATTAACGGCTATTATAAGGAACATATGGTATATTTCTAGCCTATACGTAGTAGAAAAGGTTTCTAAATAATTAACGCTAAGTCATTAATGAAAGCCTTATATAACATATTTAGCCTTAAACTTATATTTGTCCTTTATTATATGTAAAGGGTTTATTTTGCCGTTTAATAAACTATTAGCTAGTGGCTTTAATTTTAATACTTAATGACCTTTTAAGGCCTTTTTTCTTAATGGAAGGTCTTCTATTTTTATTATTTTATATATATCTTAATCTTTAAGTTCTTATATTTTTACTTAGTAAGCTTTATACTAGTAAGGAGTATGTTTACTAGCTATAGCTACTTTATATGTGGTAAGCTCATCCACTATGGTGGTTGTTATAATAAAATCAGCTTTTTCTAACTTATCTTATAGGTTATATAGATTTTTATTTATAATATCGAGTTAATAAGGTATCTTTTATACTTAATAGTATACTATTTTCTTCCTCCACCACTAGAAGTCTTTAAAACAATCTTTTAGCTTCTAAGGAATTTGTATTTATATTTCAGACCTTAAAGTTCCGTTGGTTTTATTATTATTATTATTGTTATTTTGTATTTATAATTTAGTTATAATATTTAACCGCTGTATATTTATATTTATATTTATACTTATCTTTTAGTTATTACTAGTTGCAATACTAGCTAGCAGTATATTATTATCTTTTCTTATAAGGCTTAATTTTTTATTAAAGCTCCCTTAATTATCGTTATTTATTAGTCTTAATTCATTATATAAGAATATATTTTCCAGAATATCCACATCTAAACTAAATAGGGTACTTATTTTCTAAGTTCCATAATCTATATATATAGTTATCTTTTTCATAGCCTATAAGTAAGGCTTTCTTAGTCCTTAAGGCTAGTTTATTTTTATTTTTATTATCATTATAGTATGCTATAGAACCCTATATTTTTATATTATTATATATAAGCTCCTCGTTATAATATACTTAATATAGCATTATATTATTAAGGGCCTTATAAGGGGTCCTATTATATATATAGCAAGCTGCTAAAAGTACTTCGCCTCATAGGTATATAGGTGATTTAGAAGTATTGAATAAAGACCTTACCTTATTTAATAAGGTTAAGTTTATTCTTTTTATTAGGCCATTAGTATTAGATTAACCGGAGTAAGCAGTGAGGCGCCTAGGAAAGGAAGACCCCTTGACTGCGTGGAAGCAGTGGATCTGGCCAACAGGAAGCCATGGAAGCCATGGAAGCCATGGAAGCCACTAAAGTCATGGAATGGGCGCTCAGCGCAGGAGATAGGGAGCGTCCGGGAGCTAGAGAAGTCTAATTGGCCGGTTAGCCCGAAGGCCCACAAATGTGGATGAATGATGATCCGTTAATAGAACGGCTGTTCCAAAGCTCCCTCCCATATAGACTGCGTAGGCCAGCAATTAGCCAGCCAGAAGACAGAACACAAGCAAGATACTACTTTTGACCTCAATTGAACGTGTGCAAGTAAGCCGTGACTTCCAACAGTTATGAGCCCGGCTCGCAGATGACTTCCCCTGCGTTAACACCACTGTCTACCGCTTATAAGCACCCAACAACACCAAAACAACCATGTCAACAAACGACAAGAAGATCTTCCTCGCCAGCTCTAAGGACTGAGAGGATTGGAATGACGAGTTCAAATTAAAGGCAGACGCATCCTAACTGTGGGATAAGATCAACCCCGAAATCTACGATCAAGAGGAATTCCTCACCAAGCCTCAGAGACCACAGGTGGGCGCATACGAAAAGAGGAAGGAACTCGGACCACTGAACGAACCATAGAGCATTATAGAGCTCTCGTCCAAAGGACGAGCAAACTACTAAGTGGCGCTCTCGCTCTACAAACAAGACCAAGCCGACTACGATAAAGAGACCAACAGGATCAAAGCCCTTAAGAACTGGGTTACGTTAACAATCAGCTCACATCTTGTTAGAACCTTATGTCCTACCGGAACCAGCATTGAAGAATGGTACAACAGCCTGAAGCTTTAAGTGGGAAGGACGGAAGCAGAAGAAAGGATGTCTGCTCGAAGCAACTATTAACAAGCAGTCAGACCGCTTACGAAGCTGACTCGCGATATAAGTAAGTGGATTCTAGATTGGGAGCAGGCGTTCTGTAAAGTAAGGCAGAATGCTGTGCCTAAGGTCTAGAATACGGAAGACTGGTTTAACGACTTTGAAAAGGCGATTAAAGGATTAGACCTAGAGTAGAAGTACTAGATCTAAGCTTTTAACATGACACACCGCGTGAAGATCGAGAGAGGCACTCTGTTAGATTGACCGGAGTAAGCAGTGAGGCGCCCAGGAAAGAAAGACCCCTTAACTGCGTGGAAGCAGTGGATCTGGCTAACAGGAAGCTATGGAAGCCATGGAAGCCATGGAAGCCATGGAAGCCACTGAAGTCATGGAATGGGCGCTCAGCGCAGGAGATAGGGAGTGCCCGGGAGCTAGAGAAGTCTAATTGGCCGGTTGGCCCGAAGGCCCACAAATGTGGATGAATGATGATCCATTGATAGAACGGCTATTCCGAAGCTCCCTCCTATATAGACTGCGCAGGCTAGCAATTAGCTAGCCAGAAGACAGAACACAAGCAAGACACTACTTTTGACCTCAATTGAACGTGTGTAAGTAAGCCGTGACTTCCAACAGTTATGAGCCCGGCTCGCAGACGACTTCCCCTGCGTCAACACCATAGTCTACCGCTTACAAGCACTTAACAACAACACCAGAACAACCATGTTAACAAACGACAAGAAGATCTTCCTCGCCAGCTTTAAAGACTGGGAGGACTGGAACGACGAGTTTAAAACCAGGGCAGACGCAGCCTAACTGTGAGATAAGATCAATCCCGAAACCTATAACCAAGAGGAATTCCTCACTAAGCCTTAGAGACTACAAGTGGGCGTATACGAAAAGAGGAAGGAACTCAAACCACTGAACAAACCACAGAGCATTACAGAGCTCTCGCCCGAAGGACGAGCAAACTACTAAGTGGCGCTTTCGCTCTATAAATAAGACCAAGCTGACTATAATAAAGAGACCGACAGGATTAAAGCCCTTAAGAACTGGATTACGTTAACAATCAGCTCACATCTCGTTAGAACCTCATATCCTACTAGAACCAGCATTAAAGAATGGTATAATAGCCTGAAGCTTTAAGTGGGAAGGATGGAAGTAAAAGAAAGGAAGTCTGCTCGAAGCAACTATTAACAAGCGGTCAAACCACTCACGAAGCTGCCTCGCGATATAAGCAAGTAGATTCTGGAATGGGAATAAGCATTCTGCAAAGCAAGGCTGAATATTATGCCTGAAGTCCAGAGCACGGAAGACTGGTTTAATGACTTTGAAAAGGCGATTAAAGGATCAGACCCAGAGTAGAAGTATTAGATCCAGGCTTTCAACATGATACACCGTGTGAAGATCGAAAGAGGTACTCTCAACTACCGCGAACTCACTAACGCAGTTAACAGGCAACTGCTCACCATAAACAACAAGACCAAACCCGAGGTGGGAAAAGGCTCCTTCTACAATAGTTAACGACAAGACAATGAGAGCGAGGGAGAAGACCACCGAAAGAAGAGTACATCTTAAAAGACGTTAACAGAGCGACCTTCTATGTACACAGGAACCAATTCAATACATGGACTAAGAGAAGGCCTATAGGAGCAGATGCGCTCAGATGGCACCTCCGTCTCAGTCACCTAGGTCCAGAAGCTCTCGAGCACCTTATTAATAGTTCTCAGGGGGTGCAAATCAAGGGCATCACAATGGCAGAATGTAACGCCTGCGCACAAGGAAAAATAAAGCGTTAAATAAGGCGTTACCCTAAGGAGCTACGTAAGGGAGCAGGAGAAAGACTGGCGATTAATTTTCATAACTATAAAGAAGATTAGGAAGGCTATTTTAACTAAATACTGATAACATGTCGCATAACTAGATATATGTAAGACTTTTACTTAAAAGACTAAACCACGGTATTAATCATCACCGCGCTAAAAATCCTGTTAAGCTTATTAGAACGCTAATATGAGATTAAAGTTAAAGTTATCGAATGTAATAACGAAATAGTCACTATTAAACCTAAAGTGAAACACTTCATTAAGCTCTAAAGCATCAGAATTAAGCCTTCACCTCCTTATACGCAGGTGTTAAATAGCGGCGTTAAACGCTTAAGGGGTGTGGTAATAGATAAGATACGCTTAATGAAAGTAAGAGTAAAGCTCTTAAGCTAACTTTAAAGAGAGATATTAAGAACTGCGGTATATTTATTAAACTGTACGTTAAGATATAAGAACGGATAGAAAACTCTATTTGAAAGCTTTCACTTAAAGGATAGGGAGTAAAGGAAGCTATCTTAAGCCCACTTATAAACATTTAGCTATAAAGCTTATGCCCTCATTATGGAAGCTATAAAGTGGGAAAACCGTAAATAACGCATAAATCTTAAGGCTTAGATCGGCTATCTGATCGGCTACAATTTAATAAACGTTTACCGCATTTAGAACTTAGCGCTTAATAAGGTTATAGTTATAAGAGACGTGATTATCAATAAGAAAAGCTTCTTTAATAAGAACCTTTAAAAAATGGGAGATGATATTCGGCAAGTCGATTTAAAAGCCTTAGTCGAATGGCTTTAATAAAATGGAGAGTAAGAAAACTAAGATAAGTAAGTCTAACCATTAAAGGAAGATTTTTAAGAAGTAAGAGACTTAAAGAACTTTATAGAAAGCGAATTTAAGGGGTAAGAAGTAACTAAGAATACTAATGCTAAACTGTAAGAAGCAGTTAATTAAGGCTTTAAGGATCAGTTAAGGTCGAAAGAGTATATAAAAGCTAAATTTAAGCTTCTTCTTACTCCACCACCCTCACCACTAGCAGTAATGCTGGCAGCTATAATAACCTCGCTAAAGAAGCCGCCCTTTTTAAACCTTAAAGGACGCTTTATAAAAAAGGAAGAAGCAATGAATTAATTAAAGCGGGAAGAAGGGAAATAAACCTTAATGCTTTAATTAAGCGTAAGCTAATTAAGGTTATAAGAAAAGAGGATACTTTAATTAAGCCGTAATGTAAGCTAATTAACATTAAAGGTTCTTAACAATAATGTTAAGAGAATATAGTTAAGCATAAGTTAATTAAGGCTAAAAATGAGCATTAAGAGCTAATTAAGCGCAAGCTAATTAAGGTTAAAGCATACCTTAGCTACTTTAAAGATGCATTATATAGAATGCTAATAAGGTGCTTTCTTTATAAGGACCCAGGTAGGAAAGGTAGTTAATTTAAGATAAAAGGTCTTTATAAAAGCTATCGTGGAAAGGTTATTAAGGAAGCTTTAATTACTGCACCGTAAAGACCTCTTACCACCTTTAAAGAGCTATAGAGAGCTTAAGAACTATCCTTTAAGAAGACTATTTAAAGAAGTAGAGAAAGTACATTTATAAAGCTATAAGGACATAAAGTCCTAAGTGGAAATCAGCTTAAGAGACTTAAAAGCTAAAGGATAGAAGATTTTAAACTGTAAGTAGGTATATATATATAAATTTAATAAGTATAACAGGTTCGATAAAGCTAAGGCGAGGCTCGTTATAAGAGGCGATTAACAGCTTCTCGACCCTTACGTAAGCAGCTACGCGGCGACCTTAGTAAGAAGATCCTTTCAAATGCTAATTGCCATCGCGGCTCAGTACGATCTTAAGCTACTATAATACAACGTAATTAACGCTTTCGTGAACGCAGAACTCGATAAAGAGGTGTTTATAAAGATGCCTCCCAGCCATCGAAAGGCTGGAATAATACTTAAACTCAGGAAGGCGCTATATAGTCTGCGGCGCTCACCACTACTTTAACAATGATCACTCACCTAGACCCTACGCAAACTCGGTTTCCAACTAATACCACATGAACCCTATTACTTCATTAAGGATAAAGTGCTCCTTTTCTTTTACGTTAATAATATGACCTTAACGTTCCACGAGAAAGATCGAGCTAAAGCTCTCTCCCTAATTAAATAACTGAAGCAAAGATATAAGCTCACTGGAGGAAAAGAACTATAGTGGTTCTTAAGCATTAACATGCTTAGAGATAAAGAAAAGAAGCTTATTTAGCTGTCCTAATTATCTTACATCGAGAAGATCGCTAATTTAACGCAAATAAAGCAGGCAGCGAGCACCCTAATGGCTAAAGAAGAGCTCCTCCCTTTTAAAGGCTTAGCTAACAAGACTGACATTATCACGTACCTGTGGAAAGTAGGTTCCCTACTGTATGCAGCAGTGATCACATAGCCCGACGTTGCCTTCGCTATTTCGAGGTTAGCCCGCTACGCAACCAATCTTAAACCCGAACATCAGGCCGCGGCAGATAGGATGCTCCTGTACTTGCAGGAAACACGGTATCTAGCGCTCCAATACGGCGGAGAAAACGATTTCCGAGTCGCTAGTAACGCTTCATTTGCTAACAACACGGTCGATCGAAAAAGCTCTTAAGCCTATACGATGAAGCTATTTAGAGGGATGATTAGGTGGAGAGCTAATAAACAAGACACGGTTACAACGTTAACAACAGAGGCTAAACTACTGGCCCTATCACAAGCCGCGAAGGAAGCTCTCTTTATGAGCAGATTGCTTAAGGAACTGGGAGTTGAAATCGACGCGTGCATACGAATAGAGTGTGATAACTCACAAACCATCAGGCTGGTGCACGTAAAGATTGCTACCCTTAAGACTAACCTGCGGCACGTGGATATTCACAACCACTGGTTACGTTAGAAAGTTCAAAGAGGGAATATTACAGTCTGTTACACTAAAAGCGCCGAGATGATGGCAGATGGAATGACTAAAGCGCTGCCAAAGGGAGCATGGGAAAGCTTCCTGGAGCAGATGAACTTGAGGAATATTGAAGAAAGGATCACCGAGCGACGGAAAGAAGTCCTTAGCGAAGCAGAAGATATCGTGGTTGACGAAGACTACGAAGACTGGGAATAGCCTCACATATCTGGTTCAGGCGCGCCCTGCAGGCTCACCTGAGGGGGTGTGTTGGATTGACCGGAGTAAGCAGTGAGGCGCCCAGGAAAGGAAGACCCCTTGACTGCGTGGAAGCAGTGGATCTGGCCAACAGGAAGCCATGGAAGCCATGGAAGCCATGGAAGCCATGGAAGCCACTGAAGTCATGGAATGGGCGCTCAGCGCAGGAGATAGGGAGTGCCCGAGAGCTAGAGAAGTCTAATTGGCCGGTTGGCCCAAAGGCCCATAAATGTAGATGAATGATGATCCGTTGATAGAACGACTATTCCGAAGCTCCCTCCCATATAGACTGCGCAGGCTAGCAATTAGCTAGCCAGAAGATAGAACATAAGCAAGACACTACTTTTGACCTCAATTGAACGTGTGCAAGTAAGCTGTGACTTCCAACACACTCTTAACTACCGCGAACTTACTAACGTAGTTAACAGGCAGTTGCTCATTATGAATAACAATAATAAGACTAAACCCGAAGTTAGAAAAGGCTCCTTCTATAATCGCTAGCGATAAGATGATAAGAGTGAGGGAGGAGATTATAGAAAGAAGAGAAGTAATAAAAGGAAGCATTTACCGGGTAAGAAGTTTAAGGATAAGCTTAAGTATAGTGCGTGCAAGCTACCTTACTATACGCTGGAAAGGTGCTATTACGTGTTCCTTAAGCTAGCCTTAGACTGGTTTAAACCCTTTAAAAGGATATAAGAATAGGCAGATAAGGCCCTTAAGGAGGATAAAAAGCTAAAGAAGGAGATTAAGGAGCTAAGGAAACAGAAGAAAATAAAGAAAGAGGATTTAATAACTAATGATTTAAAATAGAAGGGGCAATCTCTAGAGCGCTCCTAACTGCTTAAGAGGATAGTAAAGATTAAGGCAAGCTTTATAACTATAAAAGGAGCAGTATTTATAACCTAATCTTACCCTCTTATATACTCAGTAATACTTAACTTTAGATCTACCCTTTATATCTTTAACTAAATAAGCCGCTTCTTAAAGTTTAAAAGAGCGGCGTTAAGCGACTATATTTAAGTAAGTAACTATTAAATACTAATTTAAGGATATAATAAAGTAGATATTAAGGTTTAAATATTAGCCGGAAGAAAAAGACTTCTACACTTATATAACGTAGCATACTGCGAAGAAATTACTTATAACCTGATTTCCTTATAAAAGCTACGTAAAAGAGGGTTTTATTAAGATAACAGATTAAATTCTATACTCTTAAAATAATCAGACGGATTAATCTTATACGCTTTAACTGAATAACATAGCTAATTTATAATAAAGTATATCTTAAAAGACGTTAATAAAGCGACTTTTTATATACGTAAGAACTAATTTAACACATAAACTAAGAGAAGGCTTATAAGAGTAGATGCGCTTAAATAGCACCTTTATCTCGGTCACTTAAGTTTAAGAGCTCTCGAGCACTTTATTAATAGTTTTTAAGGGGTGCAAATTAAGGGCATTATAATGGCAGAATATAATGCTTACGTATAAGGAAAAATGAAGCGTTAAATAAAGCATTACCTTAGCGAGCTACGTAAGGGAGCAAGAGAAAGATTAATAATTAATTTCCATGATTACAAAGAAAATAAGGAAGGCTATTTTAGTTAAATACTAATAACATATTATATAACTAGCTATATATAAGACTTCTACTTAAAAGACCGAACCGCGGCATTAATTATCACCGCGCTAAAAATCCTGTTAAGCTTATTAGAATGCTAATACGGGATTAAAGTTAAAGTTATCGAATGTGATAATGAAATAGTCACTATTAAACCTAAAGTAAAATACTTTATTAAGCTTTAAAGCATTAAAATCGAGCCTTCACCTCTTTATACGTAAGCATTAAATAGCGGCGCTAAATGCTTAAGGAGTATGGTAATAGATAAGATATGCTTAATAAGAGTAAGAGCAAAGCTCTTAAGCTAACTTTAAAGAGAGATATTAAGAACTATAGTATATCTGTTAAACTATATGTTAAAATATAAGAATGGATGAAAAACTTTATTTAAAAGCTTTCACTTAAAGAATAAGGAGTAAAGAAAGCTATCTTAAGCTTACTTATAAATATTTAGCTATAAAGCTTACGCCCTTATTACGGAAGCTATAAAGTGGGAAAACCGTAAATAACGTATGAATCTTAAGGCCTAAATTAGTTATCTGATCGGTTACAATTTAATGAACATTTACCGTATTTAAAACCTAACGCTTAATAAGATAGTAGTTATAAGAGACGTGATCATTAATAAGAAAAGCATTTTTAACGGGAACCTTTAAAAAATGCGAGACAATATTCGGCAAGTCGATTTAAAAGCCCTAGCTGACTGGCTTTAATAGAATGGAGAGTAAGAAAATTAAAATAAGTAAGTCTAATCATTAAAAGAAGATTTTTAAGAAGTAAGAGACTTAAAGGACTTTATAAAAAGCGAATTTAAGGCGTAAGAAGCGATTAAGAATACTAATGCTAAACTATAAGAAGCAGTTAATTAAGGCTTTAAGGATTAGTTAAGGTTCAAAGAGTATATAAAGGCCAGATTTAAGCTTCTTCCTACTTTACCACCCTCACCACCGGCAATAATGCTAGTAGCTATAATAACCTCATTAAAGAAGCCGCTCTTTTTAAATCTTAAAGGATGCTTTATAGAAAAGGAAGAAGCAGTGAATTAATTAAGGCGGGAAGAAGGGAAATAAACCTTAATGCCTTAACTAAGCATAAGTTAATTAAAGTTATAAGAAAAGATGATACTTTAACTAAGCTGTAACGTAAGCTAATTAAGGTTAAAGGTTCTTAATAGTAATGTTAAGAGAATACAGTTAAGCATAAGCTAATTAAGGCTGGAAATAAGTACTAAGAGCTAACTAAGCATAAGCGAATTAAGGTTAAAGTATACCTTAGCTACTTTAAAGATGTATTATATAGAATGCTAGTAAAGCGCCTTCTTTATAAGGACCCGGGTAAGAAAGGTAGTTAATTTAAGACAGAAAGTCCTTATAAAAGCTATCGTGAAAAGGTTATTAAGGAAGCCTCAATCACTACACTATAAAGACCTCCTACTACCTTTAAAGAGCTATAAAGAGCTTAAGAACCACTTTTTAGGAAGACTATTTAAAGAAGCAAAGAAAGTATATTTATAAAGCTATAAGGATATAAAGTCTTAAGTAGAAATTAGCTTAAGAGACTTAAGAGCTAAAGGATAGAAGATTTTAAACTATAAGTAAGTATATATATATAAATTTAATAAGTATAGTAGGTTCGATAAAGTTAAGGCGAGGCTCATTATAAGAGGTGATTAATAGCTTCTCGATCCTTACGTAAGTACTTATGTAGCAACCTTAATAAGAAGATCTTTACGAACGCTAATCGTTATCGCGGCTTAGTACGATCTCGAGCTACTATAATATGATGCAGTTAATGCTTTCGTGAACGTAAAACTCGATAAAGAGGTATTTATAAAGATGCCTCTTAGTTATTAAAAGGCTGAAATAATACTTAAACTTAAGAAGGCGCTATATAGTTTATAGCGCTTACTATTACTTTAATAATAATCACTTACTTAGACTTTATATAAACTTGATTTCTAATTAATATTATATAAACCTTATTGCTTTATTAAGGATAAAGTGCTTCTTTTCTTTTATGTTAACGATATAACCTTAGTATTTTATAAGAAAGATCGAGCTAAAGCTCTCTCCTTAATTAAATAACTAAAGTAAAGATATAAGCTTACTAAAGGAAAAGAACTACAGTGGTTCTTAAGCATTAACGTGCTTAAAAATAAAGAAAAGAAGCTTATTTAACTATCTTAATTATCTTACATCGAGAAGATCATTAATTTAGCGTAAATAAAGTAGGTAGTGAGCACCTTAATAGCTAAAGAAGAGCTCCTCCCTTTTAAAGGCTTAACTAATAAGACCAACGTTATTACATATTTATGGAAAGTAAGTTCTTTATTGTACGTAGCAGTGATTACATAGCTTAACGTTACCTTCATTATTTCGAGGTTAGCCCGCTACGTAACTAATCCTAAACCCAAATATCAGGCCGCGGTAAATAGGGTGCTCCTATACTTATAAGAAATATAGTATTTAGCGCTTTAATACGGCGGAGAAAACGATTTTCGAGTCGCTAATGATGCTTTATTTGCTGATAACATGGTCAATCGAAAGAGCTCTTAAGCCTACGTAATGAAGCTATTTAGAGGGATGATTGAATAAAGAGCTAATAAATAAGATACGGTTATAACGTTAATAATAGAGGCTAAACTATTAGCACTATTATAAGCCGCGAAGAAAGCTCTCTTTATAAGCAAATTGCTTAAGGAATTAGGAGTCAAAATTAACGCACGTATTCGAATAGAGTGTGATAATGCGTAAACCATCAAGCTAATAAACGTAAAAATCGCTATCCTTAAGACTAACTTACGGCACGTAGATATTTATAACTACTGGTTACGTTAGGAAGTTCAGAACGGAGACATCACAGTCTATTACACTAAAAGCGCTGAGATGATGACAGATGGAATGACTAAAGCCCTGCTAAAGGGAGCATGGAAAAGTTTCCTAAAGCAGATAAACTTAAAGGATATCGAAGAAAGGATCACCGAGCGACGGAAAGAAGTCCTTAGTGAAGAAGAAACTATGGATTATGAAGACTGGGAGTAGCCTCATATATCTAGTTCAGGTGCGCCCTGCAGGCTCACTTAAGGAGGTGTGTTAGATTGACCAGAGTAAGCAGTGAGGCGCCCAGGAAAGGAAGACCCCTTGACTGCGTGGAAGTAGTAGATCTAGCTAACAGGAAGCCATGGAAGCCATGGAAGCCATGGAAGCCATGGAAGCCACTAAAGTCATGGAATGGGCGCTTAGCGTAGGAGATAGGGAGCGCCCGGGAGCTAGAGAAGTCTAATTAGCCAGTTAGCCCGAAGGCCTACAAATGTGGATAAATGATGATCCGTTAATAGAATGGCTATTCCGAAGCTCCCTCCCATATAAACTATGCAGGCCAGCAATTAGCCAGCCAGAAGATAGAACATAAGCAAGACACTACTTTTAACCTTAATTAAACGTGTGTAAGTAAGCCGTAACTTCTAACAATTAGGCTCTTTTATATATGGTGGTGTGGTATGGTGGGTAATTTTAGAAGGCTTATTTTAAACCGCTTATTTACGTATTTAATGCTATTATCTATAAAGAATTCTCTTATTCTTTTATTATTGTTATTATTTTCCACCTTATTTTTATAGGTATTAAAGGCTTAATATGCCTTATCTTTATGCCTTAATAATATTACCTTAAGGTATTTAGTTTTCTTTTTTAAGAAGGTTATATAATATTTACATTTATTACATGTGGGTATATATAAACTACTTATATCGCTATATATACATTGAAGTATATTAATGCTTGTAGTATTTTAATATCTTTCTCACATGTTTTTTCTCCTTAAATAACAAGCATATAGGGTACTTATATAGCTTAAAGCTATTTATTTCTTCTTATATTATAAGTATATTTATATCTTTCCATATTATTATTAAGGAATCTATACCGGGATATCTCAGCTTATAGTGCCACTTAAGTATCTTATTATTATTTATATCCTTAAGGATATTTATTATTTTATCTGCTATAATAGTTTCTTAGGTTATAGTATTATTTTAAATTATATTATTTTTATTTTTTATTATAGTATTGTTATAAGTTATAATATTATTCTTTTTTATAGTTAAGACTATATTATTATATATTACCTTAACGAGTAAGTAGTATAAGCTATTCCTTTTATATTCTTTAAATAATAAGGTATTATTTATTTTATTTAATAATATTACTTACCTTTTATCATTATTGAACGTTATAAGTATATTTTTCATCTTATTAATGGACAGTAGGTTAATACTTAGTTCTGGTATATAAAACACGTTCTGTATTATTTTAAGATGGCCTATATCTTTAAATATTATAAGGATATTTCC
Source organism: Diplogelasinospora grovesii (assembly GCA_033297225.1). NCBI lineage: Eukaryota > Fungi > Ascomycota > Sordariomycetes > Sordariales > Diplogelasinosporaceae > Diplogelasinospora > Diplogelasinospora grovesii. The sequence continues at coordinate 59,398 of MU853755.1, forward strand.
TTAGCCTTTAACCATTATAGTATTTACTTTTTCCTAGCTTACAGTCTTATTTATTTCTTTATACATTCTGAAGTATAATTTATCACAGATCGTATCCACAGTAGCCGCACTGTCAAGTATAAATTAACTTAATATAGGTATATTTTTTAAATTAGGTATAATCTGATCTTTAAAAGTAACAGTCTTATATATATCTTTTCTTTCTCCCTTATTTCCTATGCTCTTCTTAAACCACCTAGTTTAATATTAGTAAACAACTCTACTTGTAGGGTATATATATGGTTATGGGTATAGATATAGGTATAAGTATGGTTATAAGTATAGTTTTTATTACTTACCTCGAGCAAACTCTCTTCTTCTTTATTGTACGTATCCATAAGGTCGTAATTAGCGTTACCGCTTAAATTAACGGTAGTGATATCGATTTCTTCCTCTTATGGGCTAGCATTTCTGCTGGTATTACTGGTATTTTTACTAGTATTAGTATTGGAATTAGATTCATTATCTGAATTAAGGGTTTCTTTTAGGGCTGAAATAAGAGCCATTTAACATTGCTCTCTTTTCTCCCTCTTATAGTCTTTTAGTTGTTCTTGCTTCTTAGCCTTAGTAGAATCTACCCAGGTCTTTAAAGCTAGTTTTAGGTTTAGAAACCAACAGATATCTGAATTATAGCCAGTTTTCTTACAATTTTTGTAATATTTAGCTGCCTTATTAGCATTTTTCCAAGGTTTTAATACCTTGTTATTAGATTTCTTATCCCTTAACTTGGTTCTGGTATATTGGATGCTGTCTTTTTCCTTGCCTCTAGACTTATCGATAAGGCTAGAAAATAAAGATTTAATAATATAAGCCTTAGGATCCTTTCTTAAGGACTAAATAATCTTAGAGATAAAGCCCTCATATTCCTGGCTAAGGTTATAAAGTACTTAAGCCATCGTAATGGTTGTAGGTAGTTGGATTTCGTAGGTATAAAGGTTATCTACAAGTTCTTTAACTTTATTCAGGTAGTCTTTCATAGAATTAAAGTCTTAAAGGCTAGTATTAAAGAACTCCTTACAAATCAGGAATTTAGTAGTAAAGCCTTAGGGTTATACATATCCTTCAACCTATTTTAAGTCTTTTAAGCTATAGATTCATGCTAGATATAAAGAAGGGGCTCGTCTTCACAAAGTAACTTTATGATAAATAAGACTTTTTAATCCTTTTTAAGGGTCAGGCTTTTTAAAGCTATATTATCCTTAATGAGGGCAGCCTCCATACATATAGCTTATATGACGTAGTTTACTCCTCCCTTCAGTTTAAGTATAGTTATCCTGTAGATAAATGACATGGTTATTTTATTTTATTTTGTGAAGTATATTTATATAATACTTAATGATATCTTGGCGAATAAGCCTTGTATGAAGGTATAGTTTACTCCGTTAAATAAAGCGTATTTAAAAGTATATTCCAGCCTTTTAGCCGGGCTTATAACCTGTAAGAAGTAAGCCTGTAGGGTAAAAAACTTACCTAAGTACGGAAGTGAAAAAAGCTCTTCGTTAAAGTGGAAAGAATGGTAAAGACCAGAGGTGCAAGGTAAGTAGTGGAAGTGGTGCAAGGTAAGTAAAGGAAGTGGCAATGTATGTGATAGGTAAAGACTTGTGTATTTCGATGGCTAAGCTATACTACTTAGAAGGATATGTGGTTCTTTATATATTGGAAGCCGTAGATTCTATAAGCTTCCATTTAGCTCGCTGCTAACGTGTTCTTAGCCGATCGCTAACGTGTAATGGTGATCGTTAACGTATAAATCTAGCCACGTATGGTTGATCATGCATATGGCTGATCATTAACGTATAAACTTAGCCATATATAGTTAATATTAATGTATAGACTTATTATAATTACGCATAGACTGTAGTCTACGCATAATCTATAACGTCATGACTAAGTTATAATTACGTAATACACGTATATATAGTCTTCATCATATATTAATTTAAAGTTATAATGATTATAACGATTTATAACGGCTTATAATGATTGTAATGGCTATAATGGTTAGCTAATCTTTTTATCTTATATATAAAATGAGCTGCACAGTAGGCACAGCGCCACCCCCAGCCAAGTAGTGCAGTATAACGTAGTATATATGCTTATAATCTATTTAAAAGTACTTTATAAATGAGAACTTCCACCAAATACTTAAAATCTTTAATATTTTATTTATAAAGTTTACTATAAATTAAGGGCCTTTATTACTTACTACCTTATTTAGCAGCTTAAAGACTTAATATAAGCCTTTATAATATAATCTTACTGCTCCTTAAGTAATAATATCTGAGTGATAAGGGATAATTTATAATGCCTTATTAAGCTTATCGATTATTATAAAGGTATTATCATAACTATCTTTATTTAATGGCATCTTATTAAAGTTAATAGTTATAAAAGACTAATTCCGTAAGAGAATAAGCAGTAGTTGTAATAAGCTTAGGGTCTTATCACGAGGCAACTTTAAGCTTTTATAAATTAAGTAATTAAATACGTATTAATTTACGTCTTTATACATTCTTAGCTATTAGTACTAGCTTATTATTATCTAGCAGGTCTTATTTCACCCGGGATATATCGTTATTATCTGCGAGTAAACTTCCTTTAAGACCTTAGTTCATAAATTAAGGCATCTTTAAGTATGTTTTAAGATTATAAGCCTTCCTTAATATAATAGCAATTTTCCTTTTAACAGTGAGAAATCACTTTCGGGATTTCGTAATGCTTTAACTTATTAAACTGAAAGCTCCTCCTCCTTTTTATTAGCTTTTAATAATAAGTTTATTAGCACGTATCTTAATAAGGATAGGGGGTTGTTTCTTACATTTAATATTATTAGTGTTAAGGATAACTCGGGCCGATCGATTATAGTTTTATTTAATAGTTAAAATATACGTAACGTCTTATAAGCTTCCTTCTTTACCTTTTAAGTTTATAACTCTTCTGACTTTTTAAAAAGGGCATTAATGGCGGCGTTTTATTAACTCGGCTAGTATGTAATCTTAAAGTTATAATATGTTATAAACTCAGCTTATCTAGCTTATTAAGCATCTAATAGCTGCTTCATACCAAAGTATTTAAAGGGTTTGTGGTCAGTGATTATCATGAATAGCTTATTTAAGCCTATTAAGTTTACCCGCTAATAACATAATCTTTATATTATAGCTATAAGTTTCTTATCGTGAATTAAATAGTTTAGCTCGGCGTTATGTAAGGTTTCAGAATAAAAGGCTATTAAGTGCCATTCCTTAGCTTCATCCTATTAAAAAAGCACTCTTATAAGGATGTTATCTAAGGTATTAATTTTTATCTTAATCAGCTTACTTTTATTAAAGTGTACGAGAATCAAGGCTGACGTTATTAAGGCCTTTAAACTCTTGAAGGTATATTCATAAGCTTTATCTTATATAAAGGGTTCGTCCTTCCTCATTAATTTAATAAGTGGTCGAACGATATAGTTATAATTCTTAATAAACCTTCAATAAAAGTTATAAAATCTTAAAAAGGATTATACCCTTTTAATATTAATTAATAGCTTTTAATCCTTTATAATAGCTACTTTAATAAGGTCGACCTCGACCTTATAAGTACTAATAATAAAGCTAAGGAATTTCATTTTAATAATATAGAACTCGCACTTATCGATATTGGCCTATAACTTGGCGGCACGTAACCATTATAATACCTTAGTCACATAGTCTTAATATTCTTTTTTGTTCGTTAAGAAGATTAATATATTATCAATATAAGCACTATAAAAGTTATTTAAATAGCTTATTAAAGTGTCGTTAATATATCATTAAAAAGTAAAAGGTCTATTTATTAATTTAAAAGGGAGGACCTTATATTTATATGCGTTATACTTAGTATGAAAGGTAATTAAGTCTTTATCTTTTAGCTATATACGTATAAGGTGGAAAGCTTATCATATATTGATTTTAATAAAGATTTTTACCTTAATTATACGTTTAATAATTTTATTTATTAGTGGCAATAAGTATCAATTTTTTTTAATTATTACGTTTAGTTGCCGATAATTAATATAGAAACGAAAGCTCTTTCCATTTAGTTTTAATGTAAATAGTATAAGGGCTACTTAAAGAGTGGAACTGCTCTTAATAAATCCCTTTTAAAGGTTCTCGGTAATATACTTCTAATATAACTTTAGTTCTTTTAATAACATCTTATAAAGTAGATTATAGTTAAAGTCCTCAGCCCATAAGCTATCTATTAGTTTTATCTCGTGTTTTACTTTTAACTGAGACTTTAAAATTATATTCGAGTCCTATTTATTAAACACATTTAAGTAGTTATAGTACTATAAAGGTACTATCGATAAGACTCTTTAACGCAGTTCTTCCTTATTAATTAAGTGGTTTTAAGATTAACAGCGCGTTCATTCCTTTGTTTTTTCTTATATAAAGTAGTTAATCTTATATAAGCTAATAACCTTTATATAAGTCTCTTTTATAAGTAAAAGAAAGGTAGTTACGTTAATTATTATGAGGTTTAAAGAACGTTCCTTATACCATCTCGTAACATCTCTTTTTAAAAGGTATGATCCTTAAGAGTTGCTTAACACTTAAATTTCTAGGGTTTTTATTTCTTTTTATTTTAGCTTCTTAAAAGGGGGTTTAAAAGTAAGTGACCTATTTAAAGCCCTTTTTATTTTTAACACTTTTCGGGAAATAAGATCTTAGGTATATGGTTATAAAGTTCTCCGTTAAAGTAAATTTATAACTTTAATAATTCGCGCCGAGCGTTTAGTCTTTAAAAAGGAATTATATTAATAGCTTTTTAGCTTCTTTAATTCCTCGATTCGACGTTAAATTTAATATTTATCTCGCCGTCTCTTATCCTATTCCTTTATTAAAGCCTCCTTATATATTACATCTTATTAATACTTTGGGTCCTTTATCTTAACGCCGTTATTATTAATAAGTAAGGTCTTTTATTACGTAAGGTTAGATAATTACTCCGAAAGGAATAATAACCTTCGCCGCTTCGCGTTTATTAGCACGTTATAGTAATTAAGCTACTTTTTACTAATGGTAAGATTATAGTTTATAAGTATAACGATAAGTTATTCCCTTTTAATAATTTATCTTTATAAGATTAAGTCCACGATTAGTAACTTATTCACTGTTTAAACTTACTTACTATTATAGCCGCTTATTAAGTATAACTTTACCCTATTTTCTTACACTTAAAGCTACTATCTTAATTTATATACGTAATCTTAACTTATAAATAAATAGCTATTTACTCCTGAGTTAATAAAAGCACTATTAATTATTAAAGAGAGTTTATTATTAATTATAGTACACTTACATATTAAAAGCTCACCCCTTAAGTATTTATCGAGATTCTTAATACTATTCCTTTACCTTTAAATGCTTTTTATTAAATGTCTTTAAGGATACTAAGTATAAGCTTTTTCACCTCCTTAAAGTATTAATGGAACTAGTTATTTAGTTTATTAAGGAGCCGTTATATCTTAATTAACTATAAGGTTACCTTTCACGTAATTAAACTAGGGTTAAATTAACTTATTTAAGAGGTTAAAGAGTTAATAATAATAAAGATCTTAATAAATACTTATAACTATCTTTACTAAATTAAAGCTATTAATAACGTTAATTATACGTAAGGGCTTAGCTCGCTTTAATTATCTTTATTTTTAGTAACTTAAACTTAATAAGTTAAATTTAAATAATTTCGTAACTTTATAAAGTGATACTTAAGTTTCTTACTTTCATTAGTTATAAGTTTCTTATTATGCTTTATTAGTGTTATATTAACTTCTGAGATGTTTAATTAAGTGGTAAATAAAGTGTTAAATAAAAAAATCTCGAGATTTTATTAATTTCCGCGATATCTTCGTTATTAATAAAAAACGAGAACGTTTTAACTAATTTAATTAAGTTACTTTATAACTCCTCGATTAAGCCCTTATTTAAATTAAGAGAGTGTAAATAACCTTAAAGTATGTAAACTAACTGCACTTTATATGCTAGTTAGTATGTATATTAGTTTTACTTACATATAAGTCATCTTATAATAAGATGAACTTTATATATAAGCTTATAAATCCTGATTTAAATAAAACTAGAATAAGTGGTTAAAGGTGCTTATGGTTTAATTAAATGGCGAGTAATGAAGAAGTGTAAATATAATTAAGAATAATTAAGATTATAAGTATTAAATGCTAATATTTAATAAATAATGAGATGAAATTTAAGACCATTAGCCTTCTTAATTTAACGTGGGCGCGAAGGCCCTTACTTATAGCCATATAGCTAGTAAATATAGTGCGAAAAACTAAGGCAAAAGGTAAAGAAAAGAAAAAGGGAGTGGGAAAAGCTTAGTCCTTAAGTTAATATATCAGGTAACTTATTCGTAAAATATATGAAAACTTTTCATAATGTTAATAATAATATTATTAAATTAATTCGGGTTATCTTTATCGTATTCTATAATAACCACTTCCTTAATAAGCAGTATTAAGAACGAAAGCTTACATATTATAAATAAGTAGTGGAAGGTATTTTCCGAGTGGATATAATATTCTTCCTTTATATAAAAGGTTTTATAAGTAGATCGGTTAAGTTAAAGGGATAAGATATCATTTAAATTAAATCGAACCTCTTTTTAAGCTTAAGTTTCTTATTAGGCGGTTATAATCATTATATGGTTATCTCTTATTATATTAATTAACTCTTTTCATAACTTCAGTTTTAACGCGTTTTTTTACGCGGTTAAACGTGTTATATATACGTAAGCGACGCGATCTTTTACGTTATTTTTTACTCTTTTTAAAGACTTTCCATAAGCGACGTAGTTTATTACGTTATTCTTTACTCTTTTTAAAGACTTTCTATAAGCAACGTAGTTTATTAGTCATTCTTAATCTTTTTAAAGACTTTCTTAATTAGGTTAAATATTATAAAGCCTTCTTAAGTAAAGGGGTCAAGCTTAAAATAATGTAATGGGAGTTATTAAAATACGGCACGAGGATAAGCATAATAATAAACTATATTCATAAAATTCTAAGCTAAAGAAGGAAAAGGGAAGAAAAGGGAAAAAGCTCGTTAAAAGAGCTTCGAGTCTTTATATAATCAGGGGTGGTAAGGTACGTGTAAGCTAAAAGGGTGAAAAGGAACTGTTTTAAGAGAGTTATAATAAAGTATAATAAGACCTTTTAATAAAGTAAGTTAAGTTTCCAGAGCCTTAAGTAAAGTGGGTTAAGTTTCTAATAGAAAGTTAATATAGCGAACCAGTGAAGCTAACAGACAGGTTTTAGCTAGCGCTATAACACCTTACTTATTACATTTACCTATTTATATGTACATCACTATAACCACTGCTCGGGCCCGGGATGCACTAATATAGCTAAAAAGCCCTGATTTAAGGCTTTTTAACTATATTAATGCATCCCGGGCATAGGTGGTGGTTATGGTGGTATATATATAAGTAGGTAGGTGTAATAAGTAAAGTAACTTCTTCACATGGCTTTTTCTTACCCACCATACTACCTACTAGTATAAATATATATATTGTAAAAAGCTTAAAATCAGGGCTTTTTAACCATACCAGTGCATCCCGGGCGCAGGTGGTAGTTGTGGTGGTATATATATAAGTAGGTAAGTGTAATAAGTAAGGTAACTTCTTCCAACCTCTTTTTCTCAGCCATCTTACTAGCTACTGGTACGTAGACAATATGGCTGGAATCGCTAGAAAAAGACGATTCTAGCCATACTACTATACATATACTAAATCATACCAATTGGTGTAATATTAAGGTAGAAAGGTAAATAGTATAAGAGATTAAAGGCTCAAAAGGCCCAAAGTGCTGCCGTGCGCAAAAAGATACATCGTGTAAGCCACCGCAGCTGGCTGCACCTGTCAAGAAGCGCACACTCAATCGGCGAAACGTGGTCTGAGACTACACGGGTGGCGTAGGCGCAGTAATTTTTTCTCGGGAAAGTGGTTTTAGGTCAGTTGGCCATTTGCCCTCACTTTCTCGCCAGTTCCGTATCAAGATGCCGCGCCGCAGGGTCGGCCCCAGTCGATAAAGATTTAACAGGGTTGGTTTTGCTGCAGCTCACTGGTCAACATGGGCCTGCTTCGAGTCGTTGTGGACGACCGAGACGTGCCCCGTCTTGCGGACAACAGCGCGTCACTATTATCAATATTACACCGAAAACGATGGACATCAACACGGCGGCCTAGCGTGGCCCTGTATTGCAAAAGATGCACATGCACTACCGACACTCTTCGACCGTGTTTCTGGGTTTAGGGCCTGGGCCGCGGGGGCTCCGGTTATTCCCAGGTCCGCTCACCCCTCTCAGGCTCTCCTCCGTCAACGCCTCCTGCACCACCGCCACCTCCACCACCACCCGCCTCCACCCACTACGTCTCGATGCGGGAGGCGGAACACATCGTTGGCCTGCTGGGGACCAAGGTCGGACATAACCTAGCGGTCACCGACCCTAACAGCTCAGGATTTGGACGAAGAACAATAACTACTGGGTACCCGTACCTACCTACCTTATACGTCTGTACGTCTGTGTGTCTGCCTGCTACCATCGCATCCTCGCCGTGGAGTAGGTATAAACGCAGCTTGCGTACCGACGCACGGCAGTCAGCCTTTAATATAGCAGGAGTATCTTGAAAAGGAACTGAGAAAACGTGCACGTTTCCTCAATTCCTCTTTAAGACGCCCGTCCTTAGTTTCTTACGGTTTTTGTAGCAATTCATAGCAATTTCAGCCACATTGCGCATCCCGCCACTGCTTCCCCTAGCAATGATGACAGGGCATGGTTGAGTGCACTGGCGACCAAGTTCAACAGACCAGGGTTCGCGTTGATCAATCCATCAGCCGGACAATCGAGTTGTTTGAGCGTGTTCCGGCATCATTCGTGTGGTGAATTGAAGACCTGTGTATTTCCTTGTTCGTGGGCGAGGCTGCTGCGGCGGCTTTGCCTTGTCTCAGCTGCTCAGGTAGAGAATGTCGCTGCATGTGTCCTGTAATACAGTAGGGGGTGTGTGCATGGTGTGCTGGGCTTCCGAAGGCTAACAGCGCTGTGTTTCCTGCACCCTTTAATGCTGATTCACTTTCTGAGTAAGATTGACAGGGCCAGGGAGCGTATGAAGATTCAGATAGACCGTTATCCGAAGACATGACAGGATCTAAGGATGATTAAAGTGGCTCCAACTTGGAAGGAAGACGTAAAGCGATACTTGACTTATCATAGTTCTCGGACACACCCGATCGCTGGCTCGGGCAGCAAGAAGACCTGAGGGATCGCTATTAGTCAGCTAAATCAAAGCTGGTCTTTTCATCTCTTTATTAACGCACGAAGAAGTGAAAGCAGACTTCTGTCCAGATGCAAACGACGCAGTCCGTCTCGCAAGTACCTGCTTTATAGTTTGTTCATGTCCACGGAAGACTCAGGGGCACGAACACGCCGGAGGGCCAACTCGGTCGGGAGGCCGGACGGTTGTGTGAACTCGTTGATGGGCTAGCCGAGCTTATCCGCGTACTCGACAGAAGAGAAGAGCAGAAGCGGGGGCGGAGGAAAGAGATAAGAACGCGTGCTATCCACTGATGACAGGCCGACACGGTTGGCCCAGCTAAATGAATATCATGACATCAAGTGTCGATACGTCGCATTCTCTTAGACCTAGTAATTTGGAAGCAGTCATTGCAGTGAGCAGCAGCTGTATTAGTGCTGCAGTTGCATGCTTGCCCCTTCCTTGTGGCGAGAGAATTTGTGCCCTTGGGTTTATGATACATCATGAGACTGCCCAAGGTACATACATACGTACTCGCACTTTTTTTGTACATTGCTTGCGCCGCGCAGTGGCACACATCATCCTAACATTACCCAGACTCAAGTCTCGGTTCGTGTTAGTATCACGGCATTTCGTTGGATAATATGACACACCACTCCTTAAGGGCATGTACTGTTAACTGCTCTTGGTAGCATTCCACTGTCCAACCCATCTGGCCATAATCTCCACCGCCTTGTCTTGCACAGCTTGCACCTCTGGGTTAATGGTCATTCCAGTATTGTTGAGCGCTTTGGCGGTGAATGAATCATCACAATGCTCTGCGTTCTTCATCAAAAAGACGGGTACGTTAGGGGTTGATTGCAGCGGTCCGCCGGGACGAATCTCGCTTGACATGGTTGTTGCCCTCCACGGGTCAAATTCGCTGTGTCTGTCAGCACAAGTCTCACCCGGTCAGGGCATGTGAGACTTACCCATTAGTCCAGATGACTCTGGTGGTGTTACTCCTCAACCATCCGCCCGTCTTCTTGTTTAAACTGTCCGGCGTCTTGCCGGCAGCGCTGCCGTACATGTTCCCGTTGAGCGTCGGGAAGTGCATGCTGCACTGGCGCTGCCAGTAGTTGGAGTCGATCTTGCGCGAGACGATTGATGGCTGACCTTTTGGCGCGCCACTTCCCACATTTTTGTCAGCAAAGAAGCCGTCGTGCCCGGGGTAAAGGCGGCTTACGTAGCCCATGAAGCAATAGGCTCGTTGCACAAGAACCAGTACCACGTCCTCCACGGGTTTCCGAGCGTCTGGGCCTCGAAGAAGGGGTTCAGCATATCGTGCGTGTTGAGGCACCATAACGGGTCGTCTTGGCCCCAGACGTCAAAGTATGTGCATGCTATCCCAGGGCGTCAGTGCACGGATCAATGGTTTTGGGAGGTTGCTCACTGGAGTTGAGGAACGTCTGCTTAAAGTACGCCGCAAAGTTTTGCACTGCGATGGGGACATTCCCCAGTATCGCTTGCGCAGTGGCGTTCAAACTTGCGGGAGTGCTGCTGTTGAAGCTGGAGGTAGCAACCACGGCGTCGCACATCTTGAGGACGTCGGTGTAGCCTTCTGTCTGTTGCCAGTTTCTGAATGGTGTTGCAATCGCGCTACCTAATATGAGCATGGCTTTCATCAAAGGCCCAAGAGGGGTTTGGGGGTTCTCACTATGCGAAATCGTCGTCGGCGATCGGAAAAGTAGCCCCGAAGAAGTTTTTAAGAGCATCGATCTTTGTCGCGTTCGGGGTCGCAGCAAGCAGAATATTGTCGGCGAAATCAGCCACGCTGGCGAGCGCAAGACTGCAGCCTGCACTGCCCGTGGCATCCGCCCGCTTGGCATTGATGCCCTTGCGGATGGTGTCGTAGTAGTACCAGTTGTCATTGTTGACTTCGACCACGGCGCTGCTCAGATGGAAAGCCCAGAACACGCCGGGATGGAAATGCTCGATCCAGCTGCCCAGCATTCCGGAGTATGATGCGCCAAAGTAAACCCAGGGCTACATATACTCAGTTATCCAAGCCTGTGGAGTCTGGGCAGGGGGTACTAACGGCTTTCGGGGAGATGCTGGTCTGGTTCTTGTCAAACGGAAACACGATATTCTGAGCAAAGTTGACCACGTCGGCGGCCGCTTGGTCTGTTGTGAGATACTGCAGCGTCTCGGAATCCAGACCGTCCCATGGAGATGACTGGCCGAAGTAACGATCTGTACCCTGGTCAGTTACTGCAGCAAGCAGTTGGTCAAAGATGTTGAGGAACTTACGCTCAAGCACGACAGTAGCAGCACCCAACGCCTGAGCATAAAGTCCAGGCATGGTGGTGTTGTCTACAAAGGTATAGCCACGTCCTGGAGATACAGATCCAATCAGAGGCTCCTCGCCGGGTGTCATAATAATTACCTGTCACCTGGATTAGACAGCTGTGGAGGAAAGAAAAGGGAGAGAGTTGCACCATACAGGAGACCCCGGTCCAGCCCACCATTCCCTGCTCACGCAGTACTGCTGTCCCCAGGTCCCCATGCTGACATTCTTGTGGTCGACGGGCTGTGTGAACCAGTCGCACGAGACGCCGGTCCGGGAGGTGATCTCGGAAAGCCCCGAAGCTGACGAGATATGCGAGGACTCGTGCAAACCAGCCTTTGGCACGACGCCCGTCCCAGCCCCGGTGAAGGGGAGGATCATGCTGGAGGACTTCATGGTGTCGGCTCGCTTCTTTACCGAGTTGTCAAACAAGTGAGAATTCGTGGTGGTGAGAAGCACAGTCCACCCAAAAAAGAAGAACCCTCGTCATCCCTCAGTCGAGAAGAGCTTGGGTTCTATGTATTGAAGCAGGCTCTAGTTTGCCCTGCCATAGCTCCCACACTCAAAAGTAGTACCGAGTAGAGGGATCCTGTGGGGAACTGCCATAGTCTCTATGGATGAAGGCGGTGGATAAGTTGAGAGGGCACATGGGATCTTCTGCCCCATAGCCAAGTGCCTAAATACCCGGGCACTTGGCCGTGGTAGTGCTCATTCGATTGACAGAAGAGGTGAACCAATGCCCGACGTGCTATAAAATGCTCGGGCGGCATATCGGGCGCGGTCTATGCTTATAGCTTACCCAGCTGTATGAGAGCTCTATTGAGCGAGAATGAGCTTCAATTCTAAACCGGGATACTCCTTGGCGCTTGCTTGTATGCATGTGTGTCCGCCGATATCCGTGGCTTCGGAGTTGGACCGGCTAAACTGCGTGCCGCCAGCTACCCATTGCCGTATTAAGTACTATATAGACCGCCTTATTTGCGCCTCCTTATATGGCCAGCGTGGCGGCACTTCAGCTGTAGGTAAATCTGGGGAATCTGTAGGCGCCATTGTGCGAGGGCGGCAGATGTGCGACCCATCTCAGGCGGCGCTTCTATCCCCGGTGGCGATCATATTCCGGCACGCCCTCATGTAATTGCCCGCATGTGCTCCATCATGAGGACTTTTCTGCTTTGTGCGGGGAGGTGGCTTTCTATTTAATAATGTCCGACATTTCTCGCTTGCATGCATATCGGGAAACAAAAGTAAGCGACGAGACACAAGGATGGGAAAATCACAGACCATCCCAAGACCATCCCAAGATACCTACGTGTCGAAGTAAAATAAAGTGAATTGCGGGAGCACGACACTGCCACATTCCTCAACATCTTCTACCTAGTTTGCCGCAACAAGAACAACAACACTCGCCCCTGTGGCCTGATTATACGTCTTCTTCTCCGCCGCCCTCACACCTGCCTTTTCCAGTAGAGCATCCCACTGCCTGTCTGTTCGCTCAGTGGCAGCCAGGGCAGCCATCATAGTCATGTCCGTCCCAGTGGATCTTGAATGCGCGCCTTTGTTGGGTATAATCATCTCATCAATCACAAGTACCGAATCCTTGTTCATGGCCTGCACGATGTTGTTTATGATGATGACGGCTTTGTCGTCGGGGTAATCGTGCAGGATGTTCCGCATGTAATAGACACGAGCACCTTTGAGTGGTTGCTCTTCCCAGAAGTTGTGAGCCATTGTCTCAACCCCTTCTTTTTCGGACACCAGTGCATGTTCCAAGACAACATTTTGGTCCTGAAGCACCACTCTGCCTGGTATGTTTGGGTGAGTGCGCTTGAGAAGTGCACATTGCTGGCCAATGCCGCCACCCACATCCACAAATATCAGGGTCTCTGGGGTGGTGTCTTTGACATGCCCAGCAAAGTTGTACACGTCGAGCCAGGTCGATTGGCTATCATGAGTTTCAGACATCCAGAGATTGAAATTGTCCATCAGTTCGCGGTGCTGCGCGGCGTACGCGAATCCGGGCAGAGTGGTATTATGCCCCCTTTGGAAAGGGCCGTTGTTCATATCGGCTGGGTTTTGATACTTGGTGTCGGCGAGGAATTTCGGAGTGGCTTGGAGGCAGGGCAGGATTACATTGAACCTGGGTGCCTCACTCAGAACATATGCATGAACAAGAGGGTGGGCGGGGAGCATACCCGTGGGAGATACCAGCTCGAAAGGCAGGGCGGGCGAGGGTGTGCGTGATATTGTTTGCCTTGTACGTGTCTTCGTCGGTTTCCGCGATGAGGCTGTAGGAGGCTAGAAAGCGCAGGATACGGCCTGCATACACGGTTAGTGACGGGGATATGAGAGGGGTGAGGATAATGTACTCATCAAGACCGGATCAGCTTCCGCTTGTACAGCCAGAAGTTGTCCAGTAATCTGAAGAGGGGCGACCTCGGAAAGCTTCTTAAAAATGCCGAGATCACTGGCTACTTGGGAGAAGATGAGGATCATGGGCTGTTGAGGACATCAGCCAACAGCCAAAGTAGGAACGCGGTGTCAAGTGTGATTTACGGAGTCGTGCACGCGGTAAATGGTGTCAAACGGGTCTTCAATGGCGGCGGAGAGCTTCCGCATGGCATTGTAGAGGGCTAGACGCTCTGCAGGGTCCTGAGGCGGGGATTTCGTGAGGGCCTCAATCTGGGCGACTATGTCCGACATGGCTTCTTCTGCTGGTTGCAATAGTACTTCGTAGTTCGAGGTTGTGGTATTAGATTATGATGTGTCGTTGCGAGGGCATCGTGTCAGGTGTGCCTCTTATGACGGGAACCAGCTGGGTACACAGGCAGGTACGTAGTGCCACCGTCGACGAGCTGAATGATCCTCCATAATCCATTTGAGGGGAAAGGTGCCCAGACCATAACACATTGAGAATAGTCTAGGATTCCGTCTTGCCTTTTTTCCTAAATGCTGCATCTGATACGTAAGCCGTCTGCTTCCTTCCATGCATCATTCGCTCGTGGTTCGCCTTTTCATGCATGTAGTCAGCAAAAGGCAGCTCTAAGGGGACATAAGATGTTTGATTACTATGCGATTGGTCATCATTACGCCGATCTAATGCAATCCTTCACAAAATGCTACCAGAACCCCACATGGCCCGGGTCCTGGAAGACAGCCTAGGTTGGGGAAAGAATGGGGATTTCCTGACAGCGTGAAAAGCAAGGTACCTACATACACGTGCTGTTGCTAGTCCCTTTTTGTGGCAGGTTGCACGTCTCCTCTCGGGGATCTACCGTGAGAGTTCATTGATGAGGTCTCAGGTTTTCGCCTGAATGACTATCATCAGGCAAAGCGTTGTGTATCTGATTACAGCCTGCATTCTCACAATTCTCCCCCTTCTTCTGTCTCGAGCTTTGTTTCATTGACTATATAGGTGCCTGTATCCGTTGAAAATAAAGTGTATAAGCCAGGGTAAGCTTCGCCTGTAACTGGCGATCGTGGCATTCTATTTTCAGAGGTACATGTAGTGGCGTAAGGTGCCTGTGGATAGGCATGTGTAGCTAAAGAACTCCTTCCCGCATCCTATGTTGATATACGATCGCGGATACAGAGACACCCGAAGGTAAAAGAACCAATATCAAGAACGGTCTTAACTGCGCATACATGTATCTCCAACTGACAACCCTCAAACGCTGCGTTAT
Source organism: Diplogelasinospora grovesii (assembly GCA_033297225.1). NCBI lineage: Eukaryota > Fungi > Ascomycota > Sordariomycetes > Sordariales > Diplogelasinosporaceae > Diplogelasinospora > Diplogelasinospora grovesii. Next base: position 74,734 of record MU853755.1, read on the forward strand.
ACATCAGTGCGAGATCTCCTCGACCGTAATGATACCATCTCCATATTGATCGAAGCTACGCATCATGTTAGTCTCTATCCATGTGTTGGAGGTACGACTTAAAATAGTCGGGCGAGATGTCACATTCGAGTGGAAGTAATCAATCCAAATCTGGCTGTTGGTGGCAGCGCCGACGCGCATGTGGGCCAGATAGTCGTCCAAAGTCAAGTTGCCAGGCCGGACTTGTCAGCGGCCGCGAATACAGCGGCGGCGTTGCTATCAGTATCGTCCTTGACGAGGTCAAACCCTCGCTTGCCCAGATCACCCCGGCAGACTACGTAGCGAGCCACACAGTTAACATCTCACTCTTCAAGTTGTTGTACGAGGGAGAGAAACACATTTCCACCGCAGGCACAACAAAAAAATTGCACGAAGCTGTAGCACAGCACGGAGTGCCGCATGTGCCACCGCGGCAACCATAGCAGCCGACACAGCTACCATCAGAGTCATAAGCCGTGCAGGTCCCGTCGCAGCAGAAGGCGACGACTGAAGGGATGGCCACTAGGGCAAGACCGAGGAATGACGTCAGCTTGATTTTGAAATATAGATAATCAGGAGATGAAGTTCGTGATATGAGGTGTGTGGATAACTGGAATATTATATCGGACGGCTTCTTAGACAGACAACAACCTAACTCTTATACATGAACCTGTTAGTCCTCAACCAGAGAAGCCAGACCGTGTTAATACTTCGACTCGCAGGGCAGGATCTGGTATACGAATGCTTACACTCGTTCATCGTACGGGAACCTATAGGAAGAAGATATCCCTGCATGATGTTTGTATGGGCCTGCGCGATGTTAGTTATTACTGCCAGACGTGCTATAGTTGCCACGATTACTATCCTACCAAACATTGCCAGCATTACAAGTTCGGTGGATCCATATGTCAGTCGGGTTAACAGATGTCGGCCAACTTTAAATCCCGATAACAACTAAGACGTTCCTTCCTTCGAACCTCCTTCCTCGTTAACTATATGAACCATATTTTAATGCCCGCAATCACGCAATCAATCTGTAAATGGCTCAGTCGTAGTTACCTCCGTGATCTGTAACCTGTAGATATGTAACTCTATAGATCTGTAAAGGTGCCGCATTCAATCACACACGTAGTCACACACACGTAGTCACACACACGTAGTCACACACACGTACACACATAACGCGCGGTCGCGACCACCACGACCGCGACCGCGAAAGTAACAGCACTTAAAAGAAAGAGTACTGTAATCAGTAAACTTGGTTTTTTCCTACTAAGAAAGACCATTTCTTTTTACATATAAAGGTGGTAATCTAACCAATCAGAGGATGTTCCGGGACCCACTTTTATTTTGCAATGTTTGGAATGTTTGGTAGGATAGCAAGCATCGTGCAGGAATAGCCCATTAACAAGTTCAATCTATAATATAGGGCCTGTAAAAAATGCAGGTGTATCTTTTGTGCGTAGGATCCCGCTATGGTATTTACCAAGGCCGCAACCAATTGATTCGGCACGCTTTCGGTGACCCGGCGTGAGATAGATCAAACCGCCCCCCAACCATGTGTAGAAGGATATTAGTTTAGGCATCATTTCCCAGTCGAGAGAAGTACAAATCAGGATACCTGCTTATATGTACCCTCCTAAGGTCCGTAGCTAGCTTGATCACACGGAACTCGTGGTTGTAATCAGGACCCGAACTCGAACTCAAGAAGATGGAGATGGGTAATGTGCCTAGGTCGAGTCTTAGACAAGCAGCCAAAGAATTTACGACGTAAGAATGTATAACCGTCCCGCATAATCTGAACACTGAATGCTTCGGCGTTTAACTCTCCGTCTGCTCCAGCGATCGATATTAGGTAGAGAAGCTTCTCACTCCGAATAAGTGGCTGACCAGGGGTGTAATCTGTCTGCTCAAAGACACGGTGACACCTGGACTTTGGCCGTCGCATTATCTGATGCTATCCGGGAATCATCGATTCCATCGATTTGAAGAACATGATGGGACAAAAGTCGCGGCAACGGGCAATGACAAGCGCGGCGATTTTTATCAGTCCCGCCACGTGCCTTCAACTTCAGTGGGACAGATTGAACGTTCTGCATAAGGTACATAGGTAGCGTAAGGTATAGAGATCATCGCGTACAGAGATGATGGCGCCCGCCCAGGTGGTGATCTGCGGAACTGGCACGAGCCTACTTTACCTACACGTCTTGCACGTGTATCTCCCCCTCCGGATGAAACATATTGACAGATGTGGATAACACGCGGATTTACCAAGGTCTCCCAGACTTCGGGAACGGGAATTGGACGAGCTGAGGGGCCTGTGACGTTTTGATGTGACACAAGGGTACGTCAGGAGATGGCCAGCTGTCATAAACAGATCCCAAATCGGCCCAGCAGCTTCATTGATAAGTAATGAGACCTCTAAATAATAGGTACCTGTATGGATAGATAACGACATATTGTCTCGGCACCCCTCATGTGCAACCGCGAGCTGATGAGGTACTAGCCATGCTGGTATAGCTAGCCCCTCAACAGAGGCACCATTTTTGAGATGATGAGGTAATAGGATAGCTGGCTGAGATGTGTACCAGTCATCGATGCTCAGCAAACGTAGTGGACAGAGCCAACAAAAGGTGAGTACAGTAGGGGACACACAACCCCGAAGTGTCGAGCGAGAAGCTTATGAAACTTCTACAGACCCCTAGGTGCTGGGACTTGAAGGACTCGTCATAGATAGCTTATGGCAGTAACTTCTGACGAGTGGGCTGTCGTGGGATCGTGTACTTGCATGCAACAAAGCTTTTCTCGAGCCTTCCGCCACCATCTGCTCGCTGCAGTTAAAGCAGTCTAGAACGGCCCACGCACATGCAATGCCTGCATGCCCCTTGTCAAGTACTAATGTTTGGCCAGTCGGAGTGGTGAAACTCCCAGCTGAGACATCATTTAAAGCCAGACGTCGTGATGATGCAGAGATGCTAAAGAAGCCCGTCATGCACAATGACGCAAAAGTGGCTGTCAGCCCCATTGGTGGGGCTGGCGGGGAGTCGGGGTCTGGTCCAGATCCAGATCTCCGGGGCGGTGGTGTAACGAAATCTGGCAAACCTGCATTTCCGTCGCGTTTACGGATACCTATGGGGGTGACACTACTCTGTGCTCTCGCAGTTCATGTAAAGGCATTTCAACCTAACCATTCTTCTCTCATTTCGGAATCAAAAGGAACCCGGCAGAAGCTCAACTGCATAAATCCCTGCATTAGCGAGACCGTTGAACGACTACCCGCTGTCAAGTTTCACTGGAACTTTCAGTGTGCAGCCGTTCTGCTAAGGAATATGAATTGCTACAATGAGCGCGCCATTTTACGTGCCGGCAGCCGTGACGCAAGGCAGCAAAAAATATCAGCCGCAAACATCAGCCCATAACTGATTGCGATCAGCAAGTTACTGCCAAAGACCGTGCGAAAGACCGTTACTCTGCAACGAAGGGCGCAAATGCTTTATTTTGATCCCCTGATTGATCCATTGTGATCCCCCCCCACATGCTTTAACCAATGGCATCTCTCCATTGCGCCAAGTGTACCCACAATTCTTTTCAGCAGCCACAAGCAGCCACGTCCAATTCCAGCCACAGCCAGGTCAATTTTGAAGCTTCAAAGCAGCGCATAACTTACGAAAAATGAAGCACTTCGCATTCGGAAAAAGATGCTTTATTAAGTTCATATAAATGACAGAGCTCCAGTACATATGCTGCACTTTTTTGCATCGCGAAAAGAGGATTATTTGCTTCACAACTTGTGGTCAAAGAGGGCGTGTTTGGGGATCACAATGGATCAATCAGGGGATCAATATGTAGCGTTTGCGAAAAAACCATCTTTTTTGTTGAATGCGAAGTGCTTTAATTTTCACAAGTTACACTGCGCTGTTTTGAAGCTTTAAGATTGACCTGGGAAGATCCATCGTTAAATAACGGTGACGCGAGTGTTAAGATGTCGCTACACGAGCTTAATCTTACTCGACACGCGTTGCTTCCAGTCGCAGACGACTGCCCTGCGTCGAGTTGGGGTTCCTACTTTGGACACAGTTGGATAATTGCGCGCTCCCGACCTTGCACGAAGGTCAAACATCAGGCAAGTAATAAGCATGCCATGAGGCATGGCCGGCTATAGCCTGCTGAGTCTCGGGGCACCTGAGGCTGTCACGCTGCGGAGTCAAAACATACGAAGGGTCGGGTATCACACCTCAGGTATTCCCGGGTTTTCTGGAAGGACCCCAGGACCCCTACTGCATGAGTCGCGTGGCCCCGCTAGCGTTGGATGGAGTGTCGTTCCCTTAAAAGCACAACGGCAGGTAGCCAATCCCTTTTGCCGTTCAACAGCAGAGGGCAGCCTGTCATACACACCTGATCTGGTGCAACTTGCTGCTACGTGCGAACAAGACAAGCACTGAAGCATTCCCGGGATGTGGACATCCAGTTAAGATGCTAGTCTCCTGGTGTGCAGTCTCGTCCTTGACCCGTCTCGAGTTGAGAAAATCAGGTAGCCCGGGTGAGCCGTCTACCTACTGTGTAGGTTGTCGGCGTAGAACGGCTTCTAAAACCGGGGTGGGAAAACCGCAGTGTATTCCTAGTCTGTGCTGGCTTCGATCTTCAGCGTTCGGGATCAACAGTAACGTTCGGTACGGATAGATCGTTGTGACAGAAGCTGTGTTCTTCGTAAGAGTAGATAGCTGAGTAGCTTGAGAACAGAAGAAGCACTGTATGGAACACATGCATGAATAACGCACACAGAAAGGAGACCAAAGCTCCGTCTACGGAACGGAATGCAATGACTACACACTCACCGCTAATAAATTCTGTCCGGCAGAATTTGTCCGCCGAAGCAAAGCACGGGGCAGTCACCTTTTTTTTGGGAATGACCGCTTTCCTAAATATCTCGCAACTTCGTCGAGTTATCACAACGAGAAATAGGGATGAATCTGAAGTAGTCTCCGCTGTCTAAATACGGTACGTCAGACGTGCTGATATGATGCTTCCATTGTGGACGGACGGAGTTAACTGTAACGTCGGCCTCGCACGTTTTCCCTCCCGAAGAAAACCCCACTTCACTTATGGCACTCGGTTGGTTCCATTGAAATCTGTGCCCTGGATTCCTGCCGAATGCTGTGCCCCGGCCAGATGACGATGCAAGCTACGTCATACTGGGCCCAACTTGGAAACCTGGCTGGACCGAGCCTCCAGATCACGGCAAAGAAGGCATGGATGCGTGCATCAAGCCTGGCCTAATGGGCTTCTGCCAAGCTCCACGACCTTGATTGGAACTTTTCAGCAACTAACCAATTCCCTCTTCTCGTCTCCCCCATTGCCTCACGACAGCTGTATAGCGCTCAACTGCTTAACCTCACGTCCTGGAGGTTAGAAGAGTCAACTGGATAACCTCGTCTTGCCTCTGAAGGACCGCAGTTCACCAACCAGGAACCAAGTCACCTAGCTTCAGCAAGGACCCCGCTTAGTATCGACACGCCGGCATTGTTAGGCACCGCTGCACGATTCGCCCGTTGGCCATCTTGCACCTTTGTCTTTTTTTGCCCGGTGATGAAAGGTATGATGAAACAGGGTGTCTGAGCAACAGCGAAGAGCAAAATAAGGAAGGGAACCCCACCATAGGTCGGTTACATTTCCAGCTGCATCACCGCAAAGGTAGCCTGTGCCTTGGTTCGGCATCGTGCAGCCACAGTGACCTCAACCCGCACCGATCCCAAAATTTCATCCGATCCCACTGGCTCCTGTTTCAACGCCTTTTCCTCAAGAATCGTCACTGCTATAGACACCGTTTTTGCGCCTACCGCTATCGCCAACAATCCGCTTCCCCGCCAATACATCCATTCCTTACCGCTGCTGCCGCTTCCCAGAACTGAGCAAACTCAGGGTCCTTGGAAATACTTAGTAATCCTGTCGAGCACCCCGCAATCGAAGCAACAGGAACAACAGTCTTGGGACAAGTCCATCGCTGCTACAACATTTGCACATAAAACAAGCAAGCCCATCGGCGGGAGCTTAGACCTACGGATACTAGCTGCGACAGCTTCTGGCGGTGTTTTGCTTTTGGGTCGAGTCTTGTGTGGAGAGGACCATTCCTTCCATTACCCCTCCACCACAGCTCGGTAGCGACAGCATCATAGAGAGCACCGGAAGCGACAGCCAAGATGTCGACAATACAGCAACTAAAGAACTTTATCCGTCATGGTATGTTCTGTCTTTTTATGGAGTTATGACAGCGGAGGTCTCTGCGCAATTTTATCGGGTTGCGCTTGCCAGCAGGCTGTGCCACCAGAGAAACGGTAGACTGATGTCAATTGTCATTCCACAGGAAAGCAAGCCCGGATCGCGAACTTTGACGATTCGGCGCGCGCCAAACATGATTTCCCGCCACAACAACCACAACAACAGCAGCCTTTGGCGAAGAACAACATGCCCCCTCCAGTATCGGAACCGGCATTCGGGGGATCGCCTCCCCAGCAGATACATGTGCCCGTCCATGATGCCTACTCGGTCGGGCCCGCAGATGCCCAAAACCGTGCGGCCCAAGCCGGCCACGCTGCCGCGCACCATGCCGAGGCTGACCAGACCGTGAGCTCCAAGTCGAAGGCCAAGCGAGTGCCCGACGACAGCATCGCGAAGCTGGTTGCCGAGGAGAATGCAACTAAGAGCAAGTTTCCCAGATATCCTGGTCTAGAGAGATGGGAGCTACTGGAGAAGATGGGCGATGGAGCCTTCAGCAACGTGTACCGAGCGCGGGACCTAGAGGGAAACGCCGGAGAGGTGGCCATTAAAGTCGTCCGCAAATTCGAGATGAATAGCATGCAGGTACGTTCGATGCCCGGGCATCTGAGCATTTCTTTCACATCGCCAACCCCGGTTTCTTTTTGCTGGTCGTCTCTCGTCGCGTATTCTTCTCTTCAAAAAGTTTCCTTTACCGACTCTAGGGCTCCTCTAGGGCAACAAACATCTCCATCCGGATTTCAAGCCAAAAGCTCCAAAGGCTGCAGAGGTGCGAGAATCTTTTTCTTTGTCGTATTTTTGGGTCGTCTATGTACACTCTCGTGCTTCAACATGGTCCCAATTTGTATTGACGGCCTGTCGAGCCATCTCGAGTCAAGTGCACCCCAATTTGTATTGACGGCCTGTCGAGCCATCTCGAGTCAAGTGCACGGGATGTATGTTTACGGACTCTCTGCGGACATTTGACTTACCAGAACACAGCGGGCGAATATCCTCAAGGAAGTGCAAATCATGCGCCAACTTGACCATCCGAACATCATCAAACTCGTCGATTTCTCCGAGTCCCGGCAGTATTATTATATCATCCTCGAGCTGGCACCCGGCGGAGAATTGTTCCACCAAATTGTGCGGTTGACGTACTTCAGCGAGGATCTGTCTCGGCACGTCATAACCCAAGTGGCGAATGCATTGGAGTACCTGCACGAAGAGCGAGGCGTGGTGCATCGGTAAGTAACCAAGTCGTCTACCCCTTGAAACACTGTTGTGTGAACCTAGCAGAGCCGTCTGGAAGCTCGGTTGGCCGTGATACCATGCGGGTCTCGACACGGGGACGTCGGCCAATCATCGCTAACACACTTCTAGCGACATCAAACCGGAGAATATCCTGTTTAACCCCATACCATTTGTGCCATCCAAGACCCCCAAGCCAAAGCAGCCTGGTGATGAGGACAAGGTAGACGAGGGCGAGTTCATCAGGGGCCTCGGCGCTGGAGGCATCGGCCAGATCAAGATTGCCGATTTCGGTCTTTCCAAGATCGTATGGGACAACCAGACTATGACCCCATGCGGAACTGTCGGGTATACCGCGCCCGAGATCGTCAAGGATGAGCGGTACTCCAAGTCTGTCGACATGTGGGCTTTGGGCTGCGTGCTGTACACGTTACTGTGTGGCTTCCCCCCCTTTTACGACGAGAGCATCGAGGTCCTCACGGAAAAGGTGGCCAAGGGGCAGTACACATTCTTGTCGCCATGGTGGGACGATATCAGCAAGTCTGCCCAAGACCTCATTGCCCACCTCCTTTGTGTAGATCCCGAGAAGCGATACACGATAAGGGAGTTCCTTGCCCACCCCTGGATCCGTGGCTCTGGTCCCACGCCACGCGATGAGAGAAAGGCTGTGAGTGCCGACGGCGTCCTGCGTGCATTCGACTCCATCAAGTTTGTGGATGGCGAGAAGCGGTACGACTTCCGATCTCCCGGGGCGGTCAACCTCCGGGAAGTGTTCGATGTTAGTTACGCTGTCCACCGGCAAGAGGAGGAGGGCAAGCGCCGAAAACAGGTGGGCGGCAAGGCTGGTGTGGATCGCTTGGTCGGTCTCAATGAAGACGAAGAGGATGCCGAGATGGCGGATGAGGAGAATGCCGAGTCCATTTACAAACCATCTGCTGCTGTTAATACCACGTCGCAGATTGAGCAGAGCATGCGGAATGCGCAGATTGGAGATCAACAGGAACCGCGCGGCCGGGAACGCGAGCGCAAGCACCGCGATCTGCCACCTGCCGCTGTCGAGCAACGTGGCTATGGTCAACACTCGGCGGCCGTGACAGTAGCGGCAAGACAGCAGGTTCGCGACCGAAACCGGCAAAAGGGCGCATTCGAGCTTAACTTGGACGGTGCGACACTTCTTGGGCGGCGTGGGATGAAACCGGCAGCGAGAGTTGCATAGGAGAACGACGCTCAGCAAGGCTCTGTTTCTTCCTCGCCCGGAGATGACCGGCTTAAAGACGAATTTGTGATCGTCGATTCGACACCTACGACCCTAGAGAGCTCCCAAAGCTGGGACATGGTTGATGGTGCCAAAGATGCGCGGCCGGAACGCGAGTTGGACGACCAATCTTAGGAATATGGCAAGGACTCGATCGCGGAAATCCGACGGTTATGGGAATGGCGTAGAGAGCCCGATAGTTAGTTCGGATGCACGGTGATCGGGAGTTATATGGAATGTTGAGCGCGCCTCACGAATGATGGATCTTGTGGGACAGCGCGATGGTGGTTAGAAAGCGGAGATCAAGGATCAGCATTGCACACTTTCCACACTTTTTTCTTTGTCACTATCTCCATTCGTTTCATTGTTGTCCAGGATGGGAGGACATCGGCATTTGCATTCAATACAAGCTTCCAATACAAGCTTCAATTCATTCACGCTAGATTCTTGATGCGTGATCTTGCTGCGTGCGCATTCTTCCAAACTGGATAGGGAGCTCAGCGTGGCAGGGCATATGACGGTAGTCAGTAGCGCCTGCATTTGATCCTCTCTTGCTAGATACGGTATACAAGTAAGGAGCATTCCCGTATTGCCTCTCCTAACCTTTACGTAGCATCCCTGAACTACGTAGACAAGGGGAGGCGAAAATGAGTCATGTTATCTTGTCATGACCGTCTCTCGCCTTAGATCAACACCGGAAAGGCTCACCGTTTGCGTTCGTCAATTTGACACGTTTCTCAGGCTAGTACTAATATTTAACGTCCAAGTTGACCTTGCTTGTCGCAGCGCAAGGGGCGGGTGGGCTAGCTCAGTTTTCTCCCTTGCATACCACAATATGCCGACCATGTATCTACCTATATTATCCCTTGGATATCCCTGACATCAAACGAAAGCCACACCGTTGAACAGAAGGTGCTCGGGTCTTCAATACTTGACGACGTACTCGATGATTGAACTAGGGATCTGGTGCCAGAGAGTTATACCATGTTGCCAATACTCCTGGCACGATGCAGATCGCTTTCCTTTCCCTATTTGGCCTATCGGACAAGGCACTCAATCTTGTCCGCTCAATGTGTTTATGGACGTATGCCTTGGAGCCGAGGAGTTGTGGAGGCGATCCCTAGGTGGATTGATCAGATATATAAACGGGCGCTTGCCTTGAGTACTCTCTTCTAGTCCAGGACAGACGACGACGACGACGACAACAACGACAACAACGACAACAACTTACACCGAAAAGATCTCAAAATGTCTCTGCTACCAAGAATCCCAAACACCCTCAACGTGCCGGTGCCGGCCCACCAAGTGCCTGCTCCATTTCCGGGCACTGGAAGCCAGAATGTGTGCCAAGTCGACTTGACGGTCCTCTTCCCGGGCTGTGCCTCAATCGAGATCGGGATTGATGTCGGGCAACCATCTGTCGACGTCCACCCGTCTATCATCCGCGTCACGCCTACGGTGCCTACTCCGATGCCGCCCCCGCCGCCTCCACCGGTAAAGCCGCCGACACATGCTGCTGCTCCTCCGCCATCCGCGACAGGCTGTGTCCCGCCGCCACCGACATACCCTGCTCACGTTCCCCCTACGATGAGCTCGGTGGTTCTGGAGACGTGTGCTGATGACATCCCTGGTCAGGCGACTCCCCCGGGAAACTCAGGTGGTGATAACCGGGGCGCAAAGGGTCGTGGCGGGCGTGGCGGGAAATGGGCTAGGGGCTCCGAGGGCGGGAGCGGTGGTGACTCCTGGGGTGAAGGCAGTGGTGAAGGCGGCTTCGTAACCATCTCATCATCATCCAAGTGCAACGGCCCATCTCTTGGCGTGGCCATCGACCTACTGGGTCTCAATATCGATGTCAACCTGTACTTAAGCCTCGCCGGCCGCCTACTGAACTCGGTCGGCGAGCTGGTCGGGGTCGGGTCTATCCTCGGTGGTGCCACCTCTACGTCCAACCCAACGACGGTGACGCAGCAATTCCGCGCTAAATGCGGCAAATCTTTCCGCAACCTCCCCGGTGGTGGCAAGACCACGACAGCCGCCAGCGCGGTGGAGTGTCTGCGACAGTGCGAGGCCGACGCTATCATTGCTACTGTCCAGCTCGGCTCGCTTCATGGCTGTCTCGGCGCTACCATTGACAATAGCGTTGCAGTGGATGACTGTCTTTACTTTAAGAAGAATAAGCATAAGGGAACGTTATAAGGGATACACTCCGGACCTATAAACGTCGACGTAACGCAGGCTTAAGTGGGGAGACCCCGAGATAAAGCTAACGTGCAATGTTATAACTGTAATAAGAAAGGACATTACGCGCGGGAATGTAAGAAGTAAAAGAAGATTGGGTGGAAGCCGGTCTTAAGGAAAGAGACAGCAAACGTCTTTAAGGAAGTTAAGGGGCTAGAAGCTACGTGCGCTAGCTATAACAGCGGGGAAGACGCTATGGATAACGACTAAACGTTAGGAGGAGGGGTCGACGACGATAGTAGCGATAGTAATAGTTCTAATGGGGCAAGCTAATAGGGTATAATAAACAATAATTTAAGGATCTCGTTCGACTATATCGAGCTACTATTAAGGCTACTGTTAATAGCTAAACAGTAAGGGTTAACGTTAACTTAGGACGAGAGGGGATAGTGGAGCACTACTTAAATAAGTTAAATACTAAGGCCGAGTGCAGTTTACTTATAAGGTAAGGTGCTTGAAGCATAAAGGGTAATTATAATGATAAGAAGCAAGTTATAAAGAAAGTAAAAGGACTTAGAAATAGTTAAATAGGCCCTTACTTAACTTTAAAGTAACGTTATGTAAACAATTAGGTTAGTTACAATAATTAAAACCTGGTGGGATGGACCATTAAGACTAAAAGAAGAGGAGGAAAAAGACGCGATCATACTACCGGAGTGGGAGTACGAAGCTGAGGAAGAGAGATGAATAGCGGAAGGCTAACCGTTTATCTCGTGGTATAGCTGTTAAAAGTAGAAGGGAGAAGTATGCGACGGAAGAACGACCTTTTATATCCGAGAACATGGATACGGATTACGGGAAGAAGTTTATATTAAGGACGTTAACAAGCTAAATTAAAGATACGTAAGGCATTAGTAAGTAACATGGTTCTATTACGTTTATTATGGGTGTAAGACTTATTATAAGGAAAAGCACGAGTATAACTTCTAGCCGGAATGATTACGAGACACTAACGGAGAGGTAAAGCCGATTCAGTAAGTATACTGAACGGACTCGTTAAGAGGCCGTTAAGAGGTAAAGCAATGCAGGGACCCAGCACTAAATGTCGTTAAGGTAGTAGTACGATTATTGTTGAAAGTATGGCTCACAGCGCATCAATGGAACAATCTTCTTGGGTACTGCATTTGTTGAAAGTATGGCTCACAGCGCATCAATGGAACAATCTTCTTGGGTACTGCAATCTTGGTCTTCTTCTTATTGATCAATCTACTGCAACTGTGACTGTAACTGGGAGGCTTGAAATACTGGACTTATTGTTAGGGAACCCGGAGAACCCGGCGTTCCGACTGTTCCGAATGCTCCGGTCGCTCCGTAGGTTCCGACTAATCCGAATGCTCTGGTCGCTCCGTAGGCTAGGCCCAATTGGCCTTGGTTCAATGGAGCGCTCCCTAACCATAAGTCACATGATCCAACACGTGCCCTGATTCCACTTTCCATGCGCTCCATCTAACAGATAGTGGCACGTTAGCTAAATGTGGCGGATTTAACACGCTGGACGAAGAAGAATTAGCTATAGGATTAAGCACCGAGACTATTTGAGAGGAGGAGGAGCGGGTTATGAGTGCTTAGCTTTATAGCGGAGCAGATGTTACTAATAATGAGGAGATTAGTAATATGAAAACGATAATAAACCCTTAAAAAAAGGAGGTGGTAAAGACCGATATTACTTAATAAGACCGCAGGTTATATATAAGTATAAAGTGGGAAGGATATCGGATCTAAGCATTAGTTAATAAAGGGTTATAAGTAAACTTAATATTATTAAAGGTTATTAATAAGCTATGAATACTTTAAGAAGAAAAGAAGTAACTAATAGTAATTAAGGGACTATTCGACACGTAGTGGGTTAAAAGAGTAACGATACTATTAAACATTCGAGTTAAAGGAAAGATTATAAAGATAATATTTAACATTATAGACATAAGGCTAAGTAAAGACATGATTTTAAGGAGCTTATAACATGAGGAGTATGACTTAAACATTAGTTAAAAGGGTGGTAGCTATTTATGATCGAGATAATGAGAGTACTTAACTATTAAAAGGAGAAGAGTAAATTTATTAGGAAGCTAAGACGTTAAGATGACGCTGGTATAGGAGTTATTAAGAGAAGATAGTGAAGTCGATATATACTTTATAAAAGAGAGTAGGCATTTAATATATTAAAGATGGGTTACTTAAGCAGAAGCCATAAATATTATTATAGTAACTAATAAGTTTATATATTATTAATAAAATGGGGAAACTAAAAAAAACAGTGTACCATTAAAGTATTAAGGTTACTTAGTATTCGAAAGTAAGTATTTAAAAGGACTATTAAGGAGGGGTTTATAAGACTATGAAATTAAGCTTAAAGAAGAAGTATAAATACGACTCTTTAAGGTATATTATAGTAATGCACGGTAAGATAAGGAGTTAAGGAAGTACTTAAAAGAAAACTTAAAAAGAGGGCACATTAAGGAATTAATATTATTAGTAAGATACTTAATATTATTTGTTTTAAAAAAGGATGGGAAGCTTCGTATATATATAAATTATTAATAGTTAAATGACTAAATGGTAAAGAATCGTTATCTGTTATTATTAATCTTATGTTTAAAGGACCAGTTAGCTAAAGCAAGGTACTTTACGCGGTTAAACCTTTTTATCGCTTAGATAGAGACTGACTCGCGGACTTCATCAAGTTCCAGAGGCCGTTTCGCTACAGCCACCCATCGAAATAACCTCTGAGCCAAATCGGCCTTTTTTTGCCGAAATACGATGCGCGACAGTGCTCGAGTGAAAGTATCTTCCAAGTCCTTAGAACGTTACGGAGGGATTGTTGAATATCCTCGTCGCAGCTCGCTGTGCAAATTTCGCCTATCAGGAAAGGAACCCAGAGGAACCTGAGACAATTACCATATATTCCTTCAAAGCTGATTGGCGGTCACTTATATCCTATCAGCGTGCTGCGTTATTGTTTCCATGATTTCTTCTAAGAGAGAACGGTCCTCAACCTCCAGGTCCTTATTGCGGATCCGTTCCTGCAGAGCCGCCTTAACGTAGAGACGAATGGCCAAGCTCAGGCTATCGAATGCCATCGACAGGTGCTCCATGCGCGAGAATCTGCTCATTAGGTCCACAGATAGGCTCTCGCGGCCGGAGATAAAGATTCTTAAATTAGACTCAGTGGTAGCAAGTGCTATCAGTGTCTCGGGAAGAGATCGCCGCTCTGCGGAGTCGCACTCGTCCAGCCCACTTCTTAAGGGCTATATATCTAGTCTACGACTAGGATAATAGGAACATATATCTTGTACAGGCGGCCAACTACGGTACGAAGCTCGTGGCCATTGGGAAAGGCGCGGATGCCGTCCCGTCCGTGGTCGGTGGCTACGGTACGGAACCTACTAGTCTAACAACGACACCAGCATAATAGTACCTACGAGTTCCATAGCGCCTAGCTTAATAACTACCCCTTCTTTATATGCCAATACGACAACTCTAGCTACCGTCACGTCTACGTATAGTAGCACGACTACGTACACCATCACCTCTTGCCTACCGATAGTTACGTAATGCCCGTACGGCTAGGTTACTATAAATATTGTCACCCTTACTACGATATTCTGCCTTAGATTAACTACTCCCTAACCTAGCAACCGAGAAACTTGCCACCACCCTTAGCATTAGTACGGAGCGTCTTAACTACGGTACGCCGTCGTCCTTTATAACAACAAGGTCATATGCCCACCGGGACTCCGACGTCCAAGACAACCTCGGTAGTGACTTCTGCCGCTGGCAAGGGCGCGGACGCAACGCGCATCTGCCGAGAGTCCTCTAAGTCGTTTCAGTAATCAATGGCCAACTCCACCAGTCGTCCCGCCAGTCGGCCAGCCCGCTCGGTTTCTCGGGCCAAATGCGCCGGAAAATAGGCAGGTACCGAGAAGTATCCTGTGCCCAACCCGAGTTCATCGATCGAAGACGGCTTTTCTTGTTGAATTCCCGGGCGTGGACCACGTCGCGGGCGTCATCGCGCACGTCTCGCTCCAGCAACCATTGACGGCCCAGGGCAGCAAGATAGGGGCTCAGGTCGTTGCCCACGGGCACCATAGTGCCCCGGTGCGGGAAAGACTTGCCGCCTGCGACCTGGACCTTCATGCGCTCCAGCGGCGCTATTGTTGTCGTGACGCCGTGGGTGTAGTTACGGGTCTGTACAGCGCAGATTGTCCTGAAGATTGCGCGGGCGAGCGTCTCGTCGACGGCCGTGTTGATGAGAATGTCGCGAATATGGCCGTGGCGGTACGGGTACAGGGTGCCGCTCAAGTAGCTGCGGTCGAACTCGTCGAAGGACGGGTCGACATCGGTGTCGTAGCCTTCTACCGCGGGCGGCGCGGCTGGGAACCACGGGGGAGGCGAAGCGTCGAGTGTCAGGGCGAGACGACGGAGATGCGCGAAGCGGCCGAGGGCTCGGTACAGGGCCACTTCGGTGGCGTCGCCCCGCGAGCGGCGGATCTCGAGGGCTAACGTCTCAATCGCCGGGCAACGGTCGGCCAGCTCCGCGACGGCTGCTTCGTCGAGGCCCTGGCCCAGCACATGCTGCGTCCGTAGCCACAGCTCCAGCAGGCGCGGGTAAAGAGCCGCGGCGAGCGATATGCTCGGGTCCCATGCGATGATCTCCAGGCTGGTCAGCTGGGATAGGCTACGCAAGAACCGCTTCACGTCGTCGTAGTATGCTTGCACCTGTCTTTGTGCGCAGGTGAATAGCAGCGTCGTCAGACATTAGAAGCTACTACCAACCAGCATAAGACTATTAAGCGCTTTATAGTTAACGGTGCGACTTATCATCAAGGTGCGTAAGGAAGAAAGCTCAGTGTTCACTGCCCAGTTATGTACCACGGCCTCTTCAAGGATAAGGCGATCCGGGAGACGGAAGACGAAGTCCATTCCTAGTTCAAGACATTCCAGCCGCGCGGGCGTGCAGCTCGCTTGGTTATCGACGGCAAAGCCTCTCCAAGGGGCGCGAGGAGGCAAAGGATTCCCGTTATCGTCCTCCGGGCACCCGTACTCATAGAACAAGTGCACTTCCTTAAGGTTTGGTGCCAGACCCCGCACCATGCTATCGACAGCGTCGGCGTGGTAGCTCGGCATGCCTTCGCCGTCATAGCCATCGGTGTCCTCGTACCGCATCCAGATGCTATAGAGGCATGGTGCTGTCACAACGGCCAGCTCGTGAGGGTCAGTTGCGGGAAGATGTAGAGTGTGCAATTTGAAGCTCAAGTGGTGCAACCGGCATCGGGGATGGTGCTGGAGGAGCATCTGGAGTAGGTAGGGAGACAGCTGGACGGAGCACGCGTACAGTACGTCGGCCAGAGCCTGGAGTCTCCGCACGAGGTGGGCCAGCGATTGCCAAGCCGCGTCCATGTGGCCGGTGGAGTCGGCGCGCGTGACGAGCTCAGCTGTAAGGAGGGAGCGGGGCTCGAGGCGGCCTTACAGCCTGTCCGGGTCACCGTAGATCAGCTTGGATGGACTCAGCGGGAGACCAGAAAACCGAGATCTGGAAGCAAAGGTATCATCATAGTCCTCGTCCTTAGCCTTATGCTCGCGGCTGTCGTGAATAACAAGGGTATAGACGTCGGCGAACGCTAAGTTGCGCTGCAGAGTGGCGGTACAGTCGAGCACATCCCGCGCCAGCTGCGGCGGATTGTCCACCGCGAAACTGATGGTGTGGAAGAGCAGCCGTTTGGCGACGGAACGGCAGCGTTTGCTGGCCAGTGCGAAGGACAGCACCGTGGGGCGGTGCGAATGCGCGATGTATTCGCATATGCGCCTTAGCAGCTCGGCCGGGAGCTGCTCTAAGCGGGAAGTAGACATGGTCGAGTCGGGGGTGCAAATCGTTAAGGCTTCTGGTTGGCCGTCATCGATTTGTGAGAGGGGTAGGCCATTAAATACATTGTTGGTAGCTTAGGATAGCTAGCGCGTGGGGGGGGGGAGTTGGGGGGGGGGTTGCATTCTAATGTGTAACCCTGTGGCTGACGCATTATTACTGACACTTAGTAATTGGCCGTGCTAAATAAAGCAGTGCAGGTACGGCACGGTACGGTACGCTTAAATGTGACCCGAGCCACGTGTCTCCTTTGCGTACAGAGCCCCGCCATTAGGAAACATGTTAGATTTGGAAGCTTCCATTCAACCACCATTTCCAGAGCATGTATGATCGGGTCTACAGCGTCACCAGTACATAGCACTCAACTCCCTCTCGTCACTTCAGGCTGTACTTCGCACACTACCTTGGATCAGTTAAAGCATAGTTACTAACAAGCACTGAAGTCAACCTTGGAATCCAAATCACCTCACTTGCGGTCTCCCTTTTGGAACTTAGTGTACTCGTACATCAGCCTCCAGTATGCACTGTCAAAGGTGCCGTCGTATCTTGCAAGAAGCGTCAGTGGTGACCGTGCGTGCAGAAAAAGGATAGGGTGGAAAACATGGAAGACGTTACTAACTGGAAGAAGGCCATCCCCCGGGCGTTAGTGTTAACAATGTCGGCGTCTTATCCGGTGGGGAAGCCGCCGTTGTACCTGTAGATGAGCCTCCGGTACGGCACGATGCGCACCTGCACGCCGGGGATATGCTGCTTAATCAGGTTTGTCATGGCGGTGACCTTGTTGGGGTACATGATATGCGACAGGTCGGCCCCCTGCGCCGGCGTCCAGCCCGGCTTGGCGGGCGTCATGAAGATGAGGCGCGTCTGGTCGCCATCCTCGTTGTACAGGTTCCACGTCACGCCGCTGCCGACGGTGATGGGGTCCTGCGTGCCCGTGCCGGAGATGGCGTTCAGCACCTTGGTCTGGAAGTCGTTGTACGTGGGCGCCGATTGCGAGACGTCGTCGCTGTTGCCTAGGGCATAGACCTCCCAATAGTGCGCCTGTGGTGGACTTGTCAGCCAAGGCGGGGGGAATAGAAGAAATGGCTGACTGACCATGTACGCGGCCCTGTTACTGGCGAGCGTCATGACAGTGCAGCCGTGCAGGCCGCCGCTGCCGATCTGGAAGGGGGAGCCCTCTGTGAACTGCTTCTCGCGCGAGACGGTGGCCATATTGCCGTCCGTGATGAGCCACTCGACATCTATGAACTGGGCGTCGGGCGCAGTGAAAGACTGAACCATGTATTTGTCCGCATTAACTGCGCTCCATCGCTTATCCCAGTCGAACACCCTCTTGCCGAGGGCGCGACGGCGGCCGCCCACGGTGCCACTGTGGTTCGACGGCCGATAGGGGGTTAGCGGACGGCCCAAGGGGTCTACGGGTGCGCTCCTCGAGACCAAACCGCAGCCGCTTCCACACGTCCCCATCTCGCAGAGCCACTCGCAAGACGATGACATGGTGTCGCCCGTGTCGGTAGCGCCGACCTCGAACTGCCGCACGGCTGGCTAGGGGCCATCGCGCCGCCATGGCCAGAAGCTCCCCAATGACACGTCATATGAGTCTCTGGATAGTTACAAGAGTCAGCCGCGGCGCTCAGCACATGATGAAGAAAGAGAAATGGAGGTTGGTTCTTACCTTTTGTCACCGGGAAGTCGCGCGACGACGCCAGGTGCAGCGACACAGAGAAGTAGAAGCAGCTGGAGCAGCTTTGGCCGCGCGATGGGAACAGACGACGGCATATTGGATGGGCTCTGAGTCTCTGAGAATGAGAGTGCTGGGAAGTGGCAGATGGGTAACAGCACCTCTGTCAGGGTCGACCGTCGACGTTTTCAAGGGGCGTTAATGCTGGCTTCATGAAGCATTTCGGGCGCGGCAAGCGCAGGCTTTTCGGCTCACCGCCATGAATGCGTTATCATACCTGCGGATACTTTCGGCGGTGGCATTGCAGCTTCTAGGTTGCATTCGCGATCCTTAAGCACCGTCTTTCGCTTGCGCCGCGTATGGTTGCCGAGGAGGATTTACGGACGGCGGCATGACCGTTAACACATGACTCTCAAAATCTCTCTAAATCTCTCACGTCTCCTCAACTTAAACGATATAACCCCAGCGCTACGAATAAGGTCGACTTATTTTGGTACGGACATGGTAATATAGCCGTGGGGCCATATGCATAGTAACATCGCTTAGGTTATGTAGCTGTGGGGCCTAAGTGCATAGGATAGGCGAAGGTCTAGCCGTTCTGCAGTAAAGCGCCCTATCCACCACGGTGGCAGACCGAGGTAGTAGTAAGACGGAGTAATATTAATCTGTGTAACGTTACACATGAGCAGGATGCTTTGTTAATACTTAGAGCTAATCGAATACTTTCGGCTTCAGTTGTAACATTGGAGCGTATGGTCCCGAAGAGTCCACCTCGGTGCATCTGTTTAAATCCTATTCCCAAGTCCTTAACTAGCACACTCAGAACGAGATTCATAGCCATCGAGAGCTCTCTCCTTCATCCTCTATCGTTTAAGGGTACCTGTCTCAGTTCCGGCTTGTTTTATAAAGCTCATTCGAAGACCTTAGAGCAGCATCAAGAGATATGCGTCTCCCGTCTTACTGCTTCCTACCCGCGGCACTGGCCTTACTGACGGCCTCCCATATCCACGCCAAGGCTGCCTTTACCCACTTCATAGTAAGTGCTTTCCAAAAGCGATCAAAGTCTAATTCTTCCGCTAATACCCCCCGCAGGTGTCCAACGCCGCCAACTACACGGTGGATGACTGGCAGCACGACATAGCGCTGGCGCAGCAGGCGCACATCACTGCCTTCGCTCTTAACGTGGCGCAGGGGCAGACCTACAACGACGTGTCGATCGCGCGGGCGTTCGTGGCGGCGGACAACCAGAACTTCAAGCTGTTCTTCTCGTTCGACTACGCCGGCAACGGGCCGTGGCTGGAGTCGGATGTGGTCAGCTACCTCTTTAACTACATTAGTACCGGCGCCTACTACTACTATAGCGGGCGGCCGTTCGTGTCGACGTTTGAAGGGTGGCAAAACGCCGCCGACTGGCATTCCATCAAGACGGTCACGGGGTGCTTCTTCGTGCCCGACTGGTCGTCCCTA
This sequence comes from Diplogelasinospora grovesii, assembly GCA_033297225.1. Taxonomy (NCBI): domain Eukaryota; kingdom Fungi; phylum Ascomycota; class Sordariomycetes; order Sordariales; family Diplogelasinosporaceae; genus Diplogelasinospora; species Diplogelasinospora grovesii. The sequence goes on from MU853755.1 coordinate 94,756, forward strand.
GGCGCTAAGGCGGCGCTGGAGCAGGCTGACGGCGTGGCCGACGGCCTGTTCAGCTGGGCGGCGTGGCCGTGGGGCGGCCAGAACATAGATACCTATATCGATGCGTCGTACCGTCAGTACCTGAACGGCAAACCCTACATGATGGCTGTATCACCGTGGTTCTACACTAACCTGCCCGAGTTTAAGAAGAACTGGCTGTAGCGGTAAGTAAGGTCCCTTCTCTTTCATCTACTTTCTTACTGGGAGGTGGCTGATAAGTAATTACCCCTTGCCTTAAGGGTGACAACCTGTGGTTCGACCGCTGGAACGAGGTCATGTATGTGCAGCCCGAATGGGTCGAGATCATCTCGTGGAACGACTACGGCGAGTCGCACTATATCGGTCCCATCCGGGAGAACGCCCTCAGTGCGCTAGCTAGCGCGCCGTTCAACTACGTCGAGAACATGCCGCACGACTCGTGGCGAACCTTCCTCCCTTACGTGATTAACATGTATGTGAACAACGCCACCTCGTTTACGCCGAGAACGGGTGGACAAATGGTACTGATGTATATCAAGACCTGTCGAATAGGCACAGATAGCCATTGCCGATCTGCTGAGGTTCTCGACTTGCTATACGAGTGTTAAACCACGATAATTTCTATCTCAGGAAATATTCCAGTAGCCTCACTTTCTTTGTGATGCAAAGTTGAGATTCTGGTAGACAATGGCAGCTGCCTCTTATTCTGGTGAGTGATCCTGTTCATGTGCAAGCTTTAAAGGCCATAAAGCAATCCAGTCACGCTAAAATCGTTCTGATATATTTCTTGACTCAGGCCGCAGAACTTGCAATCGAGACAAGACTTGCGAATTATTATTCACGGCGCAGAAGAGGTGATCGGATGGTCAACTGGCCGTGGTAGTCCCTAGGGTGCTCACCAACCAACGAGAAACCTTCTTCCCATAATAAAGACCTTTCATATCTAGACTAGAATTTTTCGCAGAAGAAAGCCATCCCCTTGCAACTTCTGGAACACCTGAAGGGGATCATATCGACGGCTGATATCCCGTAGTCTTTCTACGTTGTGTTTGCCATAAGTGGAAATGGGGCTTTGATCCCAGGTCGCGTCGTTTATGAACTGGAAATCGAGCAACTTCCCCTTTCGTTCTGCGATTTCTCGAATTGCACCCCCGCTTGCGTGGATGGCCTGGTGCGCTAGATCGTCGAATTCGTCATCTTGCCACTGGATGACGGAGGTATACCCTGCATTGATACATCAGCCTGTAAAATTTAGGAGATGGATGGGATAGGATAGACTGACACTGCTGACTCTCGGGCTCCAAGTTTAGGGGATTTCCGCGAGCGTTAGTTCTCCGGATGGCGTTGGACGTTACAGGCTGGATGCCGAAGGTCATGACACATTCGAACTTAGATCGTGCGTCCTGGAAGGTCTCCAGCCATCGTTCGAAGCCCTCTTCATACAATGACAGGTCAGGCTTTGTTGACACGGCGATGATGTCTTTTCTGCAGAGACAAGAGAAGTTAATTCGCGTGTTGTGGGTTTTGAACGGTGCTATGCGTCACCGGGCCCACGTCCCCTGTTTATGATCGCCAAAAAGTGTATCACGCTCATCCTGGTCTCGATATCCGCGCCATTAAGCATTCTTCGCCGAGAGGGATGATTAAAAGGTTGCGACCTACTTGAGAGGCGGTCCATCCCCAAGCACCGAGGCAAAGGCGTTGGCGAGACCGTACTGTGTCCCGAAAGATGACTCAATAAAACTCTTTTGAAACGGTATGCCATAAAACATATCGAAGACAGGCGGTCGCTCGACGGGCTTCGAGTACACGAATGCCACGAAAGTGTGGTCATACGACAGGCTGAACGCCAGCGACGCGTGGTCGTCATTCTCAGCCGCGTCTTGATACTCGCGCACAGGGTAGGTAATCAATTCACGAAATCCACCGTGGATTTACACGGAATCAACTAGGCCAATCATATTCACATCAATCTTTGAAGCTATTTACAGTCAATACACTATTTCAGTCCTTCGAGTTGATGGCCACAGTTAAAGTAGTGGATGAAGTCGTTTTTTTTCGCCATGACCGACCTTTTTCGTCATTGACTGACTAAGCCGGCGGGTCGAGCCGTGTCCTATCCGGATACAGGCCCCCCTGTAATTACTAACAAGGGGGATCAGCTAACGACAGCCAACGACATCCTGGCCTGGGAACGCCACTGACCCGGACAACAGTACGAGGCTAGAGAGGTACGCGTGCGCGTGAACGCTGCGCGAGAGATTTTGAAAAAAGAAGCAAAAAAAATCGTAAAAAATCAGACAGAAAGCCCCTAACCTCGTATTTACTGATTTCGACTGATCTGAAGTTACTGATTAAATTCTGCCCTCCAGGGGATATATAGCTGGCCAGACAGCCCTCTAAATAGTGCTCCTCTTCATCCCTTAAGCATTAAGTCTTCCGCTAATTCTTCTCTTAAGCCCTCTCTTAAGCCCTCTCTTAAGCCCTCTCTTTGCTCCGGCCCTCTTACGTTCAGTCTCCCAAGTCGACAAGATAACAACCAATTCAGCTAGTGATCCTATCATTCTAATAGACGATGACATTAACAAAGAGAGCTAGTTTCTTACGGCCGATAAGCGCTCCCATATCTTCAGACTTTAGCCATAATGGACTCCCTTTAAGCGGGTTTAGCTAACTTCCTTTTAAGTATAACGTTAGCTGTACGGTTACGAAATTTAACACGATACATTAAGGAGATAACTTTATATAGTTTACATTCGAATAAAGTATAGAAAACCTACTTATTTCAAGTTTAAAGGGACTTAAAACGTCGAGAATCACCTATAAAAAGAGTATGACTATTAAGACTTATTAAACTAATAAAGTCCTCTTATCGATAAGAAAGGAAAGAGGGTATATTTATCTATAATCAATTTAATAAAGCTCATTAGGTTAAGCTTAAAAGACTGAGCTATAATTAATAACTTTATCGAGTAATTTAATCGCAATCACTTTTATACCTTATATATTAATTAGGTAGTTAACGCTTAGCTTTCCTTTTAAGTAATTAAAAACCCTCGCCTTTAATAAATCTTCGAATATCTTAACCTTAACGTTAAAGTCTAATAAGCCTACCTCTCACGCAGGTTGCTACGCGCCTTAACGGTTAGTGAACATTAGAAACACGTCGCTATAATTAAGAGAGCTCTCCAGATGGCTATCAGGTAAATATACATCGCGTTTAATGGTGCTAGGTTAAGAAATCATTATGCCCTCTTTAAAGTGACAGCGACGTTTATAAATAAGGACTTTAAAATTAAGAAGGTGGTCTTAAGGGTCCTTAAATTGACCGAGAGGCATATTAACGATAATATCACTACAGAGACTTAGGACGTTATCACCGAATATAATATCGAGGATAAAATCAGCTACTTTATACTCGATAACGCCGCTAATAACGACACTACGATAAAGGCTTTTAATTAAGCTCTTAGCTTTAACCTTATATAGCGGCGCGTTCATTATATAAGGTACGTAATTAACTTAATTATTAAGGCTCTTCTTTTTAAGCAGGATGATAAAGCTTTTAAAAACTTAATTACGTGTAACGATTCTATTATAACCATTAAATTAGCTTACGATGCTTAAATAAAGAAGGGCCTTATTAAAAAAGCTTATAACTTCGTTATTTAAGTTCATCAGTTGGATATCCTTACGCAGTACCTTCGGAGGCTATAGAAAGATACGCTTAAAAGTAACTTAAATGCGGCTATCGACGACGAGGGTAAGAGGAGAGGATCGGTCGATATTATCCTCGATAATAATACGTGGTAGCTTTCTCAGTACTATATAATTAAGCGATTGCTTCAGTTATAACCATTTTATAATAACTTCATTTAATAAGCTAAAAAATGATCGCCGCTAAGCGTATAGGGATCACCCTATATTAAAGATAGTAGCTTAATTAACGATAATGATTAAGCTATCCTCGAGGCATTTTACGATCTGCTTTACGACTTCTATATAGTTATAAAGACTCTCGAGGGTAACGGATAAAGTTATTAACGCTATACGGGGACCATTTAATGATTTAATCTAATGATAAATATTTTAATAGCATTTAAGCTTCTCCTTAAGACCTTAAAAAGAACGAAGTCTCTTATTAACCAGTACCCCGAACCGAAGCAATTTATAGTAAATGTTAACTTTAATTAAAAAAAGCTTAACGAGTATTATACGCGCCTCGCTAATATACCTATTTATTATATAGCTATCGCTTTACATCCGGCATATCGTTAACAGTACTTTTAAACTATATAAGACCACTACCCTTAAAAGAAGAGATAGCTTTAAGATATAAAGAAGATCGTCTAAGCTCTTTAAGATACTACTTATCATAATCTTTTTATCCCGGGTCGATTTAATACCCTTAGCTTACGCCCTAATGAAGATAAAGAAAAGGGTCCTATCAGGAAGCGGGCACGACTTTTAACCTTCGCCGAATACTAAGATAAGCACCGTATATAGCTTACCACACTTTAAGATGACTATAACCTGTATGGGATTAACGAATAGGCTTCTTAGTAAAGCTATACGCGCTTAAGCGACTCGGAAGTAAGGGATCCCATTGCTTACTGGTTAGAGAACGAAGTTAAGTACCCTCGGCTCTTACGGATGGCCCTCGACGTCATAACAGTCCCAGCCATGAGCGCCGAATGCGAGAGGCTGTTCTCTGCGGTAGGGCTGATGGTAACGCCCCTTCGTAACCGCCTAGACGCCGGCACGATTAGGCTTATACAATCACTACGGTCGTGGTTGCAAGCAGGGCTCATTGGCGATCTGGATGCGGCTTTATTAGAAGTCACGTGCCAAGAAGTCATGTGCAAGGATGAAACTCTAGATGGCAGTCAGGAAAGACCACAGTCGATTTCTTAATTAGGAAATATATTGGCTCTTTAAAGGCCTCTCTGCTTTGGTCCACGAATGGACATACATCAATTTGATGCCTGAATGGACACACTCACTGGGCTTTTTTACGGCGGGACCGTCCATCCTCTCACTGACCCTCTCAGTGGAGTGCGTGAATTGATTACCTACCCTGCCAGAACCTTTCTAGAGCAGCGTGATGACGGGTCCTGGATGGGGTCGATCGAGGCAACTGCTTATGGCGTCCTGATATTGTGCGAGGCACGGAACATGTGCTTCTTCAACAACCTTCGCCGAGAGCTCGACGACGCAATCCATCGCGGAGCCACTTTCCTCAACACGGCTGCGCCGGGCTCAGCATCGGCAGAGCACCTTTGGATCGAGAAGGTTAGCTATACCTCCACGGCGGTCACGGAGGCATATGTACTGGCAGCCCAGAAAGCAGCCAGCTCTCCGGTTGGCCATGTGTCCATCGGGACTCCCTTTCAGATGGATGTACACATGGCACCGGCAAAGATGGCTGGCTACGTGCAGTTGTTCCGCCAGACGCCGCTGTTCTCGTCCGTTCCGAAATGGCAGGTATGGCTATCGGTTTTCGAAGCGTCACTATTCATGCCCCTATTGCGAGCGCGCAGACTCGAAGTCTTTCCGCGGAAGGGCATGGAAAAGGACAAGTACTTTGAGATTATCCCGTTCACGTGGACCAGCTGCAACAATCGCTCGCGCACCTTCGCTTCGACCTCCTTTCTGTATGACATGATGGTCATCTCCTTCCTGAACTATCAAGCAGACGAGTTCATGGAGGCCGTGGCGGGGCCCGCGTTCCTGGGCAACTTGAGCGGTCTCCGTCGTCTCATTGACGGTCTGTTCAGTGCCGAGGACACGGCTGAAGCCGTAACCGTCAACGACACCAATGACCGTGACGGATCCGACTCGGATTCCGGCGTGTCTATGAATGGAAAGGAGTCTGCGTCAGAAAACGTGGCAGAGATTGACATGGCCACGCAGGACGCGAAGCAAGAAGAAGACGTTGGCATTCCGCTGCGCCGCTTCGTTTCGCACGTGCTCAGTCATCCATCCATCCTAAACGCCAGCTCCTGGGACCGTGCCACGCTCAGGCGCGAGCTGCGGATATTCCTGCTCGCGCACGTCTCGCAGATTGAGGACAACGACCGCTTTGGCCGGGACCAGGACAATGCCAAGATTGACCGGGATGTATTCAGCTCAGCCACCACGAGCTTCTTCCAGTGGGTGCGGACAACGTCGGCGGACCACACCTCGTGCCCCTACTCGTTCGCCTTCGTCTCGTCGCTGCTGAGTGCCTCGGTGGCCGGCGGCGCCGACTGCTTCCCGTCGGCCCGCGAGAAGTACCTTGCGGAGGCTGCGTGCCGGCACCTGGCGACCATGTGTCGGATGTATAACGACTACGGGTCGCTGGCGCGCGATCGGGCCGAGCGAAACCTGAACTCGATCAACTTCCCCGAGTTCAGCCGCGGCGGGGCTTCCAACGTGGACGGGGCCGACGACGAAGCCAAGAAGGCAGCCCTGTTTGCGGTGGCCGAGTACGAACGCTCCTGCTTGGATCTTGCACTCGACAGGCTGGAGAAAGAGCCCTAAGGCGTGGAGCGCGGTGCGACGACTCGGGCTGCAGAGCTAAGTGCCCGGAAGATGGAGATTTGGCGCATGTTCTGTGATGTTACCGATTTGTACGGCCAGATATACGTTGTGCGGGACATTGCGAGCCGCATGGTTCCCTCACGTTCTTGAATATGAGGTTGTGTGCGGGATAGAGCAGCTGAGAGTCACGAGAATACTGAGAAAGATGGATTTTATAGTGTAGCCGTATTATTATTAGCTTGACTACAGGCCCCTGGGCACTCATATAACCCCTTGGGCCAGATTGTTGTTATCTCGCAAAGAGTTCTAACCGCCCTTCTACCTCCCGGCAAGAAACTTGGAGTGATCTAAGTGGAACATTGCCCAATCAAAGCCTCTCAAAACCGCCGACCGTTCTGTTGGCGGTGTTATCAACGGGGTAGAAAACAAACGGCTCCGTGATGTACGGCAGATACTCCTTGTACAGTCCCTGGACGTACGACTTGTTCTGGTGCACGCGATAGTCCGCCTCGCTGGCAAACCTAACCCAGGAAACATCCCATTAGCATTGAAAGCAGACCATTACCATCCTGAGCCCTGCACACCACATATCATCCGCCCAGTCGTTGCCTCGCCGACATACGATAATTGTTTTTAAGGGGAAGGAGACATGGCTTTGCACTCACTGCTCAATGTACACAAATTGATCTTTGCCGGCCACCTTGTACCATTTGTAGATCTGAGCAGCCGGTTCGTTCTTTAAGGTCTCTTCTGAAACACGGGTGAAGAATTCGGCCACCTGACACAAAAAAAAAACAGAAAGATCAGCACTCAAAATCGATGATTAATGGAACAGGGGGACAGGCCATTGTAAAGCTACTTCATGGCCGATCTTGCTTACCTTAGCCACGTTCTGCGGCAGAACGTTCAGGGTGGACACGGAATAGTAGGTTTCGTCGGTGCAGTTAGATCTAGCCATTGTTGCGATGATTCGGGTGAATACAAACGCAAGAGAGAAGAAGACATGCATCAGGGGCGGAAGGGCTTAAGATGAGCGGCGTGGTAAGACAAGATGATTGGAAACCAGAGCTTGAATGCTTGCACGAGGCAATGTACTCAATTTATCTGCTGCTACATTAACATGCCGCGACGGCCGCGCCGCTTAGTCACCGTCGGCTGACGGCATATGCAGTTGGAAGGCACGCAAACAATTTCCCACGCGTTGCATATTAATGAGCAGCCTGCAGCTAAGTTAGGCGCTGCTAGCTATTGATTCGGACTTTCCGCAATTGGCTAGCAAACATCGTACTAGCATATGGGCCCTGGAAATTCCGCAAGCTAAGGCCAGCTTGGGCAACGCTATCGACCGGCGCCGGGGTTAAGGTCACGGTGGCGTCAGCCTCCTTTGCGGCGTGAAATGCCTCGGATCAGACATCCAGCATGGAAGGAACGATCTACGTGGCATGGTGGGATCCCGAAGCCACACCGAGCTGCCTCTTTTTAAAATCGGAAAGCGAATGTTATAAAACAGCCAATATTTACTTTCCTATGTGCGAGAATACACTAGGATTAACCGTGGAAGGGACCCTAATCCGGCCATCGTAGCAATATTGAAGCTCGCATAAGCAGAACGCATCAGAACGAAAGGATGCATGGACGGTGCATATTTAGCCCGCCTTGATCTCCGATAGGCTGCGACTACTATACACTACAGCCCTAGAACGATTGTTATCTCCATACCGCACCCACAGTGATGCAGCAGGGACGGAGCAGTCTTTTCTCTTTCGGAACTTAAGAAAGCAGTGGCTTTCACCATGCAAGCACATTCATTAAAGGAGTCACTTTCTCTTAGCTATATTCTGTCTTTTCTTTCATTTCAGGAGCTTTTTCCAGTGTGAAACTGCGGGCTTTTAGAAAATGAGGAGTCCCTAGTCTAATGTCTCGATCTAAAACCAGTATGGTCGTGTAGCTGTCTCGACCAGTCAGATTACGTTTATTTACGCTTTTACATAAGTAAATTATATATCGTTAAAGATTATTTCACCTTTAAAGTTTTTTTTTTTCATTTTTTAAAACGTATAGTTAATTAAATACGTTAGATATAAAATTAACTTTTTTCGATAAATAATGAATTTTAAAGTTATATTAAAATAAATATATCGATATGTTTATTAATCGTTTATTAACGCGGTTTATTAATAAAATATTAAGGTTTCATTATTTTACGATTTTTTTAATAACGAAGTAGTTTATAAAGATAATTATTAATTAATTCATTAAATAAATTATAGTTTATAATCTTTATATTATTTATATAAGGCATGTTATTTTTAACTTTAATGATTTATATTATAGTTTAAGTTTAATTAAATAATAGTTAAGAAATATAATAAAAAAGATTTTATTAAAGGGAATAATTTTGAACAAGTTTAAGTCTTATTTATATTTATCTTTAAGGTAAAATATTATAACTTTAAATCCTTGCTTTAATAAGCCATTTATTTATAAAAATAGTTATTTATTAAGATTATAATAATAAAAGATAATTTTATTAAGGTCTTTATTATAAATAATATTTTATAAAGATTTAAAAAAAAAGAGCTTTTTTTTAATCAATGAGTAATAAATTTTTTAATAATAATAAATTTTTTTTTTTAAGTTGCTTATTTTAAATTTTTTTTTTTTTTTTTTTAAGTAATATTACTTTTTTAATTTATAATAAAGTAATAAGTTATATGTAATAAGGAATTAAATGTTAAAGGAAACTTATATTATTAATATATTGTTTTAATGTTTTTAATTAGTTTAAAAAAATTAAATTTTTAAATATCATTATTTTCTCTTTAATGATGAAAAGTTTAAGTTCATTAACTTAAAAGTTTAAAAGTTTAACATTTAAATATTTAAGATATGATTTTTTAAGGGATATAATAATATTTTTTTTAATAAATAAATTAAATATTATATTTAAATAACGTAAGTGATTTTTCTTCGTATTTAAAAAAATAATGATATTATTAATAAAAGTTTAATAATAAAAAGAATGTTTTTTTAATAACCAGTTTATATAATGTTATATATATGTCGACGAGTTTTAATAATCTATAAAGGTGATAATAAGCTTTTTAAGTCCTTAAGGGCTTATTAAAATAAAGTAGTCTTAATAAAGGAAATAAATGTTAAATTAATAAAAGAAAAAGGTTACGTCGATAGCGGTTATAAACTTTTTTTCTTTTAACGTTTAAATGATTTTAAATTATAAAGGTAAGGGATAATTATTAAGTATGAAGACGTAGTTTAAAGCTTATAAGTTTATTACGATTGGTTTTTTTATTTTTTTTTATTAATCATTAAATAATGAATATTAAATAAGCGAATAATGTTAACTTATATATTTATTTTATCTTACCTTATTTATATAAGTCGTTGAAGGTAACGTTAAAGACTTTTTAGTTTTTTTAACTTAAGAGGTATGATTTTAAATTAATTCATTAATTTTATTAGCTTTTTATTAAAAGGACTTTTATTTATTATTTAACGAAGATGTTAATTAGTTCTTTATCGATTTATAATGAAAGGAACTTTTAAATAAGTTTTTTTAACTTTTAAATGAATGATAAGCTTTTTATATAAATGTAAATTTCATTCTTAGTTTTCTTTTTATTTCCTTTAACGTTCATTTAAAGTCTTAAGATAAAGTATTTCTTAAATACTCGTGGTTTTTTAACGTCGTTTTCTTTATTTCATTCTTTAAGGTATTTCTTTAAAGGTAAGTTTTTTATAATGTTATAAACCTGATTCGAAAGAGGATTTTCGTTAGTAGTTTTATTAGCCTCAATGACGAAGGTTAATGTTATATAGTTTAAGTTTTTTTTTATAACGTATCTTTTAATTACAACTTAAGTTAAATATATTAATTTAAAGTTATTTTCGATTAAAACGAGAGAAGTTAACTTAATTAATTTAATAATTATAAGTTTTAAAATAATATTAATCATTGTAATTATAGCTACGTTTATCCTAATAACCTTTATAACGTTAGCTTATAAAGTTATAAAATATTCGTTATTTATGTTTTTATAAATTATATTAATATGATAACGTTTTAAAATTATAAATATAATATTTATAACATTTATAATGAGAGTAATGTTAAAGGTTTTAATATTAAATATCAAGTTAATAAGGGCTTTATATACGGCGTTAAAAATGAAGTTTTAATCATTTAATACTTTTTTATATAATATTAATATATAAGTTTTTTACTTTAATAATAATATTATTTTTCGCGAGGTAATAATCTTTTAAACGTAAGATAAAAAAAGAGTTTCGACGTTAAAGTTAACGATGAAGTTCTTAACGTTTTTAAAGGTAATTATAAAGGATGGATAATTAATATTATATTCGTAATTATATATAAAGTTGTTATTAAGAAAGAGGTTAAGTTATAAGTTATTTATAATTTATCTTAATTTTTTAAATTCTATTAAGGTTGGTTAACTTAATTTATTTCAACTAAGTAGATAAATCTTAAAGGTTGTTTATTTTTTTAATTAAAAAGTTTCTTTGCTTATTTTTTTAACTTTTTTAATTCTCGCTTTAATTAAATAATAAAGTTTTTTTAAAAAATCTCGCTTTATTAAGATACAGTTAATGTTAAGGTTGAAATAAAGTAAATATTCTTTTTTATTAATTAATTAAGTTTAAATTCTTGCTTATAGAAAGGTATAATTTAAAAGAGAATCTTTATTAACTTTTATCATATTTACTTTAAAAACTTTTTTAAGCTAATATGTTATATCTTCGACTAATATAATTATAATTATAATAACCTTTAACGTAATATGTCGTTAATTAAATGGTTAAAAACGCGTTTCATAATTTATATAATTTATAATAATATTTATAAATATAACAAATTAATATAGTTAATAATAAGGTTTTAATCATTTAAATAATCATTATTTTAAAAAGTTAATAATTATATAAATAAGCTTTTTTATTAATGTAAGTATTATAAATTTAATAATAATAATAATAAATAATATATTTATTTAAAATTATATATAAAACTTTTTTATTCGTTTTTAAGTTTAAAAACTTAAAAAATAACTTTAACTTCGCTTTTAAATAATTTTTACTTATTTTATTATTTATAAAATAAATGCGATCTTTTTTATTTTTATATAAGTTTTTTTTATTTTTTTTATTTTATTACTTTCGATTTTTTTATTATTATTATAACGTTCTTTATCATTCCTTTTATATTTATTATTTTTATCTTATAATTTATAATTATAATTAAAGTTACGTTTATTATGTAAATATTTCGAAGGAAAGTTTTATGAAAAGTTCAATAAATTAAACTTATTTTTCACTTTATAGCTTATTTTTTTAAGTTTCTTTTATATTATAAAATATATTTAAATAATAATTAAGGGAAGTAAAAGGTGATATTCTTTTACGTAGCACATGTAATTAATATAAGTCTTATATTTTATTAACGCATAAAGGTATTATTTAATTTATAAATTGATATCATTTTAAATTTAAACTATAACTTTATATTAATTAATATTATTTATAAATAAAATATTTATAGCTTAAGTTAATTTAATTTGTTTTTATATATATTAAGTAATTATAAAGTTATTAATGATAATATCTTTTAAACATAGCTTTATATTAATAAAGTTTTTAATAACGTTAATAACGTTAAGAGAAAATCTTTTATATAAAGCTTTTATTAAAGAACGTAAGTTTTATTACCGTAAAAAAATACGTTTAATGTTAATAAGTTCATTGTCTTATTATAAAGTGGTTAATTTTAAAAATAAATATTAAAAATAAAGAAAAATTTTTTATTTTATTTCATTATAAATGATAAAGGTTTTTATAAAATTATTTAATTAATTTAAAAAGTTATAAACGTTTATAAATATAAAGCTTTTATTATTAAATATTATTTTAACTTTATTAAAATCATTTTAATTAAAATTAAATAATTTAACCTTTTTTTTTTAATCTTATATAAGGCTTTATAAATAATAATCTTTTAAATTTAATTTAAAAAGTTTATTATTATTTTATGATATTATTAACGTTTATAACATTTAAAGGTATTAAAGTTGTTTTTATTTTATCACGGGAAATTATCATTATTATTATTTTTATCATTATTTAAATTCTTAAGTCATTTAAATCTAAAGCTTAAATAGCTATTAATATCATTTTCATTTTAAATGTTTTTTTAAAGGTAAATTCCGAGGTTAAAGCATTAATTATTTTAAGTTTTATTATTATAAAAGCGACGAGCTTAAAAAGTCGTGATTTTTTTAATAAATTTTAATTAAAGAAAAGGCGATATGGTTTATTTAATGATATTATTAACTTTTTTTTTAAACTAGTTTATTTATTTTATAAGTCGGTTAATAAAATAAATAATTAAGTTTTTAACGTTTTATTAATCGATCTTTATATTGATTAAGGTAAGAAATTAATCGTGAAGTTAAAAGATTATTTTTTAATAATTTTATTATATATTTATGAAGTTATCGGCGATTTCTTTTTACGTCGTATAAGATTTTAAAAAGTTATAAAGGTCGTTTTAAGGTATTATATTATCTTATAGGTTAAAAATTTCATCTTATAAATTTTTAACCTTATTTTAAATCTTTATGCGTACGTTTTAAAACTTAACTCACGTATTTACGCGTAGTTTTTAAAGTTTTTTTTAAATGTTAACGCGTTATTTTTAAAACTTACCCTTAATGTTATTTTATAGTTTTTTATACTCGTTTTTAATGGCGATATATAAATCATTAACTTTTAGATAAGTATTTTTTATAATAGTTTAAAGGTTTATAATCTTTTTTTACATAAATATGTTTTTATTTAAATTAAAGATTTTTTTATTTAATATGTTAAATTATATTTACGACTATATATATATTTTATTTAATATTTAAATGATGAAGTTTATTAAGGTAAAATATAATGCGTTGGATTTTATTTTATAATTATTAAAGATATATTTTAAATATAATATGTTTTTATTATTTTAATTAAATTATTTAAGTTTTAATAAGTAAAGTATTAAATTAAAAGGAGCGTAATGAAATTAATTATTTATATAGTTTTTTTTAGTCTTTTTTTTATTAGTTACATTTATAATGCGAGATTTTCAGTTATTTTTAATATTATTACCTCGTATAATGCTTTAACTTTAACGCCTTTTAAAGCTTATAATGAAATGATTAAATGATAAAAATAAATATAAGAGAGGAGAAGTTTTCTTTTTTATTAATTTATAAGCTTGGTTAATATAAAGGTCCATTTTAAAAGGATTTAATTCGCTTATGAATTTAACGAATTAAAGGAAACTTTTAACGTCGAGTTTAATTAAAGGTATGATATTATACCATTCTTTAATAAGGTTAAGTTTAAGTAGTAATTATATATGCTTATAAGCTTAATGTATGGAATGGAAAAAGGATATTAAGTTAACTAGGTAAAGTATTTCTTTAAAAGCGAATAAGGTTAATTTAGTTAATTTTCCTTTCAATCACGGGTTTTATAATTATAAGGTTATAGCTTTAAGGCATTATAAGTAATTAAAGCCATCGATTTTTTAACCTACCCAGCTAAATAATAATTAATATCATGTAATTTAATTAAGGTTTATCGATGCTTTAGTCGTAGTTATTATATAAAAGTGAAATAATTAAAAAAAAAGTAATTTTACTAAAGTATTAAATAATGTAAAAAATAATGCCTTTTTAAGGCTAAGTAGGCGTGGACAGGTTAAAAAAATACCTTATACTAAAGCCTTTACCTTAATAAGTCGCACGTACGTGACCTTTTACATAAGTGCTTAATTTTATATAAATATATAAGTATATATAAGTGATTAATTTCACTTACTTTTTAATCTGGTATTATTAAGCTCATTAAAAAAAAGATCATTTACATTTAACGTCGTTTTATAATGAAACTAAGTAATACTTTCTTGATATAAAGCCGACATAATGTTATATAAAGTGATGATGATTTAAAACTTAAGATTTATATAAAGTTCGATAATGATTAGTTAATTATATATAATGAATTCATGGCCGTTAAAGATCTAGGTAAAGTTATGATGTTTTTATCCTCTTTTACATTTATATATGACCGCAATGCCGCTTTTCCTCCTTTTACGCTCTCTTAAGTCTCGTAAAATAAGCCATCCTTAGTCATTAAAAATAAAGGCGCAATGACGTGGGGCGAGATCATCTAAGCTGTCTCGCTTTAATAAGACGATATTAACACCGAGGCTAGTTTCGAAAATAAAGCCTATTCGATTCTTTCGTTCATCGTCGAACTTAAGCTAAAGCCTTAAACTATAGTCATGGTTTAAAAGGTTATCGGTTTCCTTTGATTATTGATTGTTATTGTCGTCGTCATCGTCGTCGTCGTCGTCGTCGTCGTCGTATTCGTGGTCGGCTTCGTCATTGGGTGTAAGCAATAAGTGCCGACTTCGGTCTTTAAAAAGCGGTTTAATGCGTCGCGACTCATTCTCGGCCATGTAAATTACCCATAAGGCATTCTCAATACGATATAACAGGTCGCTAACCAGATAAAGATAAGCTATTAGGTTTAAGTTTATCATTGGTTAAATCAGCTAAGATCTTATACTTTAAAGAGATCTTGCACTTTTACGAGATCTTGCACTTTTACGAGATCTTACACTTTTAAATAAAATGACATTAATAGGTTAAAGTTACTTAAACGGCTAACGACGAGGGTCACCGGGTTTAATCATATATATTTTCATGTAACTTGCTTAAACAACGAGTAATTAAAGTCTTTAGTTAGCTTAATACGATGGTAAAACCCTCGCAACATGATGTATGCTCGGTTTCATTATAAATATTTGATTTTTTATAAGAATTTATACTTTTCCTATATATAATCTATATATTTTATAAAACGCGTCCGGGGTTAATTAAAACTTGATACTTAATATGAAATTAATATTTAAGAAATAAGGCGTATATTAGTTTAAATAACGGCCTTCGTTTAAATAAACTTATTGATAATAATCTCTATATTATCAATCATTTAAACCCATAGTAGTTTGAAAAATATTTACGCGTGAAATTATCGCGTATAATAACGAAAAACTTGATCAATATTTAGAAGAAAATAAAAAGTTAGTTCGCATTTCGACTTATAACTCGTACGTACTTATTAACATTAAGTATAAATTCGTGAACGTTTACGATCCGGAGAATTTACTTAAATCTTTCATTTAAAGATTAAGGTGAGAGGCGTCGCTCTTTTCTCGGTCGCTTCTTTAACAACCAAGTAAGGACCGAGTGTATAACGCGAATCAATCCTGCCTTAATCTCGACCAAGTTTCAACACGACTGCTATAGATATCTCCTAGCGAGCAAACGACTTTTAAAAGACATATACTTATCGAGAGGCGAGCCCGTCGCTACGGTGTTTCAATAGACGTTTTTCCAGGACTATATAAGTTCGATCTAAGCAGCTCCCAAGACCCGTCAACTCTAAACTCGTCCGAAGATAGGACACCTGATCCCGAAGAGGCATATCAACGAGAGGTCGCGTATGAAAGGGAATATTACGATGAGCTTGTTAAAGACGGCGAGCGACCTTAGTACCTAATCCATCTCTTAGAAGATGTCTCAAAGAACCCCAAGAAGCATCGCGAGCTTTTACGTTATTAGCAAGGAGGGGCGAGAGTAGACCCGAATAACTAGGGAGTCTTTAGAGGATAGTCTTGAAGATGGAAGAAATTCCATGAGTGGTAGGCGGCGAGGAGGGAGGAGTTTGAAGGCCGTAGCCTTTTCAAATACACCTAGTGGGCTAAAATCTTCCTTTTAAACAAACACTTATACATAGTATCGATCGAGTTTGAGTTCGACGAGGATCTCAAGCGACAAGACAAGCTGACGATATGGATGAAGTACTTAACTTATAAACACCACTTCTACATTCAACGATATACGTGGTATAAGCGCCGCGAGAAGTGGTATAAAAAATAATAAAAGAAGCTCGTCGACGTAGAGGTGCTGCGACCATATAAGACGGAGGAGTTTATATTGAACCCAGACTTTACATTTTATAATGAAGAGATCTGGGCTAGGAATGCAGTGGAATCTACAAGATCTGTTATATTGTCGACACAGCAAGCTATCTTTGATCCATTACGGCCTTTTCACTTTATATAACGGAGATTGGCGGCAGCTTAATCTAACCTAGACTTGACAAGTTAGTCATTCGAATCGATTAAGAGACAGTATGATCTTATCTCTAAATTTCACCGAAACACTTTTAATTACTAAGACGCTAAGTGTAATGTAGAGCGTTATATTATATTTTTGTAATGGATTTGAGAATAAATTCCCATGGTCGAGTTCGAGTTAAAGCAAGTTAAAGTCGTCGAGGGCAGTTCGGACGTCGGATATAATAGGAGGAGAGGGGTTAAACGTGATCGAGCCTACGAAGCCAGTGAGGAATAAAGCATTAAAAGGCATAAATTTTATGATAAAGAGCCTTTTCTCTTGACGTAAAGTATAGCTATTAGTCCCTAAGGGGGGGGACGTAAGCGTAACGGTAATAGTATTTTAGTAGACGATGAACCACTTTCGAAGCGTTTTCGATATGATGTTTCCGGCTCGATTGAAAGCTCGCAAGGAGCTAAGATCCTACCAGATGGTCATGATAAGGCGACATTAAAGACCGGCAAGCTTCTCAAGACAAGATTCACGAACGTCCGTTAGTTTTCGGTAATTATATAGCAGCCTCGCCGCAGCGCTCGAATTGCAGCTCGCTAAGAATCTTTTAAGATCGCCGTTACGCCGCCGCGTGTCGTTAAAAACCTACGCCAAGCACCACGTTGGAACATCGCGCAAGCACCTACGCCGCCTTCGTCCACTAGGTCGCAACATCGTCAGATAAGGTCCCTAGCGACAAAGGCAGCCAATGGAGGTGGTGCGAAAAGAGGCGGTTAGCGTAACGTGTCGAAGCGGAAGGATATATCGAAGACCATCGATAGCAATAGTCAGTAGTTGAAAGATATGAACTACAAATCGTTGGGCCTTACTGTGTCCTGTCTTGTCTCCTTCCGTTGAACTGGTAATGTGTGCCTAAGCCCCTATTCTTCCAAACCTTCCGAATGCCGACGGTCGCATTCGATACATGAGCTGTGGCTCAGGCTCTCTTTGTCTTGGTCTATTCCCGATTATGTATTTGGCCCTTCCCCGTCAGGTCTCCATCGGCTAACTATCACAAAGTAAGGACTTCAAGAAAACGAACAACCTGACCCTGAATTTGGTAGCGACCAGAATCCTGAAGACATGTCCCGAACAGCTCGTGGGTATCTGTGCTCGTCTTGCCAAAGCAGCAGAAGCCGTAGTCAGCTCAAACCATTCCTTTGACATGGGTCACTTTTCGGCTGCGCAAATCAGACAGAGTTTTGCTCTTTTGAACTAATTTTAGATCTGTTTTCTTTGAAAGTCGGGGTTTGCTTGGGGCTGGGATGTCAGCGTGGCCTGCAGCCGGGATGTCAGTGTGGCCTGGAGCCGGGATCTCGGTGCGGCCTAGGATGTCAGTGTGGCCTAGGATCTCGGTGTGGGATGTCAGTGTGGCCTAGAGCCGGGATCTCGGTATGGCCTAGGATGTCAGTGTAGTCTGGATGTCAGTGTGGCCATGGATGTCAGTGTGCTGGAGCCAGGATCTCGGTGTGGCCAGGATGTCATTGTGGCCTAGGATCTCTGTGTGGGATGTCAGTGTGGCCTATAACCCTAACGCACAACCAAATGCCGCACACGTAGCGTGTTCGCTCGCTGACATCTCGACAATATCTTGATGGATTTCGGATATCAGCCTCTATATCCACGCGCGAAATAAGATGCGAGTACCTATTCTTCAAGCTTGTTGTGGGATTAACAGAGGGCTTCACGGGAAGATGGGGAGCTCGGAAGCTACAAAGGGACGAGTCAGTCAGATTTTGAGGGTCTTTCTGTTATGCACTCCTTCCCGTAGCACCAATATCTATCACGCGGCATCCTTCACTTTTGCAGACCTCTCTAGGCAGAGATAGGGCGAGAATGTGAGATAAATGACATACCATGGACTACCTAGTAGCGATCAATGATAAATGCGAGCTGTGCGGGTTAGGAGGCCAGGCAAGGGTAATGGAGGAGTGCAGTCACTATCGAACCTCACAGACCAGATATAAATGGCTAATCAATTAGTGCTGCCAGAGTGTTCTTTCTACTCTCTAGGGGTCGCTAGGAAACTTCGTCTTGCGGATCGCCTCTCAAACTCCTTCGTGGCTTTCCTCGTCTAAAGACCTAGATCTCATTGACACACCGGAACGATATCATCCTGCTCCGGGCCTAGCTCCCACGTCCCTTTGCGACTCGTAGAATGATCCTCGGGCGGGGTGTAGGCTGTTCCTCTCTCCTCGTGAGGATGATCTTCGGTGTAGACCTTCCAGTCTCCGGAGGGGAAGTCACAGCACTGCCCACTGGCGACTTCACGCTCTCGGATGTCACAAGTTTAATCCGCAAGGTGGGTCCTACCCGGTGTTGCTTCCTCGGAGGGGTCTCCGCCGTCTTCGTCCGTACAGTGATCTTGGGCCTTAGGTCCTTTCCATGGACGACCGCAGCGTGATTTTTAAACCGCATTTCATTCTCCAAGACAATGCCCTTGGACTTGCATTCTGGAACGGGACATGACACGGCCTCAGTTTCGCGTCTTCGGAGATGCCGCTCTGCACAGTTCCACATCGTCCCCTTCCGAGTAAAGCGTCTCCTACAGAAGATGCACTCATGCCTCTCCAGGGTCGACTTTCGAGCGGCGGAGGGAGTGCCGGCCCCATTCCCACTGCCGGATGGGTTGTTTACAGCGGAAGGTTTGGGGGATTCGTGGCGGCGTTTCCGGGGGTGGTCGTCAGGGATGTGCTCGGCCGGATCCTCGGTGTACGCTCGCTTCTCGCCTCGTATGGCCGTGTGTAAGGGATGGCTGTTGGCGACTGGGGTGTACGGCGGCGGGGGGGTCTGGATCACCGCTGCGTCTGCCGGCATCGGCATCGGCGCCGGAGGGCTTACCGGGTCTTGTATCATCGATGCATACCACGGCTTCGGCGCGATGGTACGTCCGGGTGCTGGCGGTGCCTCGACTTGCTTTGCCACCTCTGCCGACGGCGCTCGTAGTTCTGTGGGCTCTTTCGGCTCGATTTTCCAGGCATAAGCGACCCAGCCGTTGATCGCTCGATCTTCCTGCGCACGATGTCGTCCTCCAGGAGGTCTTCGTCCAGATCGCCGAGGATGTCGGCGAGAACCCTCCGTTCCGGCAGGCTAAAGATGACCTTCTGCAGTGGCTGCTGGGGGGCGTGGATGCCAAGAAGTTGTCTTTTGAGCTCTTCGGCGTTTTTCTTCTTGAAGTGGTCCTTCCGGAGGATGCTCCCCACCGTTCTGCGCTGCTTCTGTCTTGCCGCTCTCAGCTCGTTCCATTTCTGCTCGCGCCTCTTCTTATCAGCACCAGTAGCCTTCGTGGATTTTCCGTACGTTGCCTGCAGCTCAGCTTCGAGCTCCGACCATTCTCTCTCCAACCGGCGAACCGTGCTGTCCGGGCCGATGGCGCGCATCACTTCGTCGGACACCCCCATTGGAGCATTCTCGTCGTACTGGACGCCGATATGGCTGAGGACATCCAGGTAAGGAGAGTGGGTGCCGCGGCCTAAGCCTGCATTCTGGGCTGAGGCATCCCTCTTGGCGTTGTTGTAGTATCTCTGGAACACAACGCTATTGGGTTTATGCCGCGCTCCCTGATCCCGAATAGACGGACGGTAGTTCTCTTCTCTCGTGTTAGCAAGTGTCAGATCGCTGCGGAAAGGGGACTCACTATCAAGGATTTCTAGGTTCCCTCGACGATACACGTACGACGGAAAATTACTAGGAAGTCCCGCTGCCTGTCCAACCCGGCCCGAGTTATTATCGAACATCTTCGCCGTTAGCGGTTCGTCTGACTTCTCAGGCCCTTCGACGGACTCGACGGTTTGCCGGAACACAGGCTTATGCCAGAACTCCTTCTTCCAGGGTATGTACACGGCGGGAATGCTGATCTTGGTGTTGAAGAAAGGTTCGGCTCGGGTATCGTAACCCTCACTGTCGATGACCCCCTCCGCCAGAGCCTTGGCGAGGAACTGAGAGATCGGGCAGAGAACAGGAAGTTTCTCTTCGACGAAGGGGAACCAGGTAGGCACCGTCTCGTTTTGAGAACCTTTGTGGAAGCGGAGGAGAATCTGCATCGCGAGATAGTCTCGGCCGCCATCGCCCATGGGGTCGCGCAAGATCCAGAGATTCACATCTTCCCAACAGAGGACCCTGAGCTTCGGGTTATGAGTTCTGTCGTCCAACCTGTCCTCGCAAACCCAGCATTGCGCGGGACGCGGCTGCTGGATATATTCGTCCAGACCGTCATCCTCATCGGTGTAGGCGTCGGATTCCCCATAGTACTCGTTCTCGATCTTGTCCTGGTGATTCTTAGGTGGGGCATACACCAATTCGTGCCTCCGACACCCCGTCCACATGAGGAAGCTGCGGATGAGCGAATCATCGAGCCGGTCGAGTCCGATCTTGAAGGTCGTCCTATCCCGGACCCAGCTGAAATGCGCAAGATAGGTGAACCCTGAGGGGTTGAGGACGTCCTTGCGTTTCGGTTCCACCCGCAGCCCGAACTTGGGCGTGATTTCGACCTTAGCGACGGTGAAAAAGTGGTTTCGAACCCGCTCCTCGAGATCCGCACCGCTGTACTTCTTAAATATCGCTGACAGATCCCTTAAGTACCTGCGGACCGTACTCTCAGCGCCGACTCTGTTTTTCGGCCTTCGCACCAGGTACTTAGCAAATGACTCGGCAAGACCCCTGTTGTCCCAACTCAGCGTGCGCAAAAGGGGCTTCCAGGCTGGTGCGTTTGGCAGTGATGCGCAGAAAGCGATCCATCGTCGTTGGCCGTTAACGAGATTCACCTTCGTGTTGTCGGAGTGTCTCGGTCGAATAGGACGTCGCTTGTTTCCTCGATCCCAGTAATGCTGAAGTTCTTCGCCGGTGAGCGGCGGGGCTTCCGGTGCTTCCAGCGCCGCAAGCTGCGCTTGGATCCGAGCAATCTGAGCAGGGTCCAAGGTCCCCATTGGCTCACGAGTCCGACCAGTGTGATCTCTCGACCTGTACGCACTGTCAGCCAGACCACGAGTAGGGTACATTTGGGGCGCCCTACAGAAGTACCCAAAACAAGGGACAAAACTCCTAGGCTCAGCTCCGCTACAGCGCTGCTGCCCCAAACAAAGGCTGTACCGTCTCTGAATGAGGCACGCTTCTCGCGATAACGAACAATACGTCTCGAAGCTGATCTCGGTGGATGTGCCTGCCAACGCAGGAGACACGGCGGCATGGCCGACATAAATACCTTTTTTTTACCATCCTTGCCTCTGTTTTCTGGCTGCCCGAGTCCTGGATCCTGGAGCATTTCAGCTGGTAACGAGCGCTTCAACTGTGCCACAGCGGTGTGCGCGCTCAGCGTATTGTACGTGTGCAGTGTACTTCGAGAGGTACATATGCCCCGCCAAATATATACCTGTCGAGGGTGTTTTGGGGTGCCAAAATTGGCGGGTCCAGGCTGCCCAAAACGGCACCCCAAACAGCGACACAGACACTCTAGCTGGAATAGTGGAGCCTAACGCCGAGTCGAGAAAACAACCAGTGTATGTTCGCCATGCCTCGGCGGATTACACTCTCAAAGCGCAAAGGACATCAAAGCCACGCTCTCCAGATCTCCCTCCTCGCCCACAAACTGAGCTCAGCATTATCCATTAACTAAGCCCGGATCGACAGTGTCCCGTTACACCCCGCACCCCGCAATGGATAGGCTGTCTGTAGCCGCTAGCGTGGCCGGCCTCATCTCGCTAAGCATCCAGGTGACGAAATCCCTCGTTAACTTCTATTCAGCGTGCAAGAGCCAGGAATCCGACGTTACCTACACCGCTAAAAAGCTGGAACGCTCCTCAGCGTGCTCGAGACTCTGTACAATAAACTGACGAACCGCACGTTCCGCGCCGACGAGCAAGATATGCTTAAGACAGCCGAGGGCTCGATCCAGGTCTACGAGGACTGCATCAACGAGCTCCAGAGCGAGACCGCCTAGTTCCAAAGCAAGCAGGCTAGCGGCATCCGAGCTGTTGCCCGGACTGCTGCTTACAGAGTCGCGTACCCGTTGCGACAAAGTACGCTACAGAAGCTCGACGAGAACATTAACGAGACCGTCTCGCACCTGTCCCTCGCGCTACTAGTACTGCACCAGAAGAGCGTCGGCCGCGTCCAGTACGACATCGAGCACACTAAGGCGCTACTTAATCTAGTCAGAGCTGACCAGGTCTCGTCGATCATCCGTGCGTGGCTAAAGGCTCCCGATGCCGCCATCAACTACAACGAGGCCTGCAAGAAGAGGCACCCAAACACGGGGCTCTAGTTCGTCTAAGGCCCCTCGTTTTCTGCTTAGCTCACTTAGCCCAATTCTTTCCTATAGCTCAACGGTTTTGCCGGATGCGGTAAGTCGGTGTTATGTTCCACGGCCATACAGTTCGCCTTTCGCCATCGGAGGTCCAACCCTCGCATCGGCATCGGATTCTTCTTCTTCACCTTCAATAACGCCTCCAAGCAAGATACCTCCGCGATGCTCTACACGCTGGTTTTACAGCTATCATGCCAGCTGAACGACAACCATAAGCTTCTTTCGCGGTTACACGACAGCTACCGCAACGCTACGCCACTAAAGCCGGCCCGCATGGACTGTCTCATCAACTCGTGCGAGCCTTTAACGACGTATATATCATATTGGATACGCTAAACGAAAGCGCCCGGGATAAGCACCGGGCCGGCGCGCTACAAGCCCTGGTCAATCTATAGGCATAGTCGGAGCCTAGCCTCCATCTCCTTATCACGAGTCGCGACGAGCCTAACATCCGCGACGAGCTCGACGTATCACAGGACCTAACAATCTCAATGAAGAACACTTCCGTCGATAGCGATATTACCGCCTTTATTTCCGGTCATCTTAAGAAGAACCGGCGGCTTCGGAAATAGGAGGACCATAGTACGGCACACCAAATGAGGTTAGCGAATATAACAAGCAGGTAGACCCTCACCGTTCCTGTCTCAAATTAATACTATGGACTGTCGCGACGTAGTTCCTAAAGTGATTCACATCGTTCAACTGTACCTTAGCCGCTCTGCACTTAGGATAATCACAGATCAGCCTACCCCGTTACGCGGCGCGCTTTTTCTCTTCCCGATGCTCCTTGTCCCAATGATCGTTCCTCACTGCAGGTCGGCAATATACGAACGTCCTCTCCTGCATTAACAACCTCTCGTCACCGATGCAATCTAGGCACTGTGCCTTGTCCATAAGCAAAGGGAAGGGGTCCGGCTCGGGAGATTCCTCCTTCACCATAACATTAACGGGCGCTCTTTATCGGATGCGATCTCGTTTAACGGTCTCTCGCTTATCACACAGGACAACCATAAGCTCGCCAGCCTGGATACGGAGTTCGAGGAGCTTTATAGAGCTTAAGTCTTCCGGCTAGTTACATAGGATCTCGGCGAGCTCGGCACGCTCCGGTATATGTAGGTTGATGGCTGGCTCGATATACTCTTCCTCCTCCTCCCCACTGGCCTGTCTCTCGATTTCCCAGGTCGGGCGGTTATGGAAATAATCCGCCCGGTACTCTCGCTAGATATCCTTCGTGCGCTTTGCCCGCTTTTTCGCGATCAACTTAGTAAGCTCTCGAATCCGGTCCTCGTTTTCCGTGCCTGTAATCCGGTATTAGCCGCCTTTAAGCTCTGCCCTCTCCGCCTCCAACGCGAGGATCTCCGGATCAGGTGGCATTTTCGCCCAAACCTCATCAGGGACCATATCCTTATGCGCGCGGGGGTCGTGCATGAGGCTTATATACGAAAGCATTCCGATCAGGCTATCTTCGGTCGGCTCATCCAGGACTGCGTTCTAAAGGTGGAACTGGACCTTCTCGTTAATATATGCACTGTTGAACGTGGCCCACTTCGGATCGTGGTGCATCATCTGATCGCGGACAGCATCAGGCGCATTACCTGCGCACCGTTAAAATAAGCGCCGCTCTCAGGGCATGGAAAGGATATACTATTAGCTGCGTTTACCGCTCCTCTACGCCAGGCTTTTAATTCAATCGGCTTCTCACATCCATAGTCCAGCGATTATCGCGCCATGTCGTCTCTCAGTTTATAGTATGGAAGAGGTTCATATCGAAGAGGTTCATCTTCCGAATAGGCACCTTACTCCGCCGTAGCTACGCTAGCAAGCGCTAAAATAATGGAGTCATCGAATCGGCGGAAAACAGGCCGCTTTAGCCATTCCTTCTTCCACCGGAACGGAGTGCACTTAACTGGTCCCCGATTCTTCGTCTAAAAGAATCATTTAACACTAATCAAACTCGGCGCGGCGAATGCACGGTCGTGCACTGTAAGGCTAACGAT
This sequence comes from Diplogelasinospora grovesii, assembly GCA_033297225.1. Taxonomy (NCBI): domain Eukaryota; kingdom Fungi; phylum Ascomycota; class Sordariomycetes; order Sordariales; family Diplogelasinosporaceae; genus Diplogelasinospora; species Diplogelasinospora grovesii. The sequence goes on from MU853755.1 coordinate 119,856, forward strand.
AACGGTGATAAGACAGAAGATCAGCCTCCTAATAACGGTAAAGAAGAAGACAGTCTTAAAGGGCAAATCGTTTAAGTCTTAAAACATTAAAGAGAATAAGGAGATTACCTACGGTTTAAGCTTATTATCTGCCCCTTTATAATGAATGAACTTAATTAACATTACGTGGACGTCCTCGCCGGTTTCCGGGTAGCGCACAACCATTAGCAAGATATCTTCGTAACAAAGGCACTTTAAACGTCCGCGACCAACGGTCTCTTACGAGAGTATCTCTTCAAGCACTTTAAAATTCTCATCTAGCGCTTCGTCTTCGTCTCTTTCGCTAAAGGACCCCCCGATTGGTTTTGGGCCGAAAAGCTCCTCTAAACACCCGTCCTTAAGGGTTTTCTTCTCGCCGTCCACAAACTCGGCCGGTCGCGCCCCCGTGAAGGCAAGGCCGAGGTAGCACCCGGATAGGTTCATACGATGCCTCTCCCAAGAGCAGATGCTGGTGTCGTACGCAATATTGAAGGTCTAGATGGCCAGCAGATCGCCCGAGTCGGCGACGTCCTTTCCACCGCTATTAGGCGCTTGGAGGTCGAAGCGAGGGATTAAGACGGTATCGTGCCACTTACAAAGCCCATCAGCATTTACGTCGGTGTATAGACGCCGAAACGAGACGTACCTTCAAAATTTCTCTGCTATCGTTCCGGTCTATATAACGCCCTGTGACGCTAGCGTATAGCTGCTTATATTAACGAAAATATTCCCACGATGTGCCCCACGACTTGATGCTGTATGTTTCACATATATAGAGGAGGAAATCCATCGCCATTACTCGGTCTGCGTTCTCGATTACCGCTTACCAACTCCCCACCAGCTTAGCGGATTCGTAGTATCTATGTGTCAGTTAGTAACATTGCTACTTAAACCAGATAGCGGCTCATTTACCTCTTCCATTTTCGCAGCATGCCAGTAATGTTGATCTTAGTGTTGTCGGCATAGTCTGGCTTAAGGAAGTGAACCTCCTTAAGCTGCTCGCGGAGGGTTGCATGCTGTGCTGCCGTAAGAGCCTTTAGCCGCTTTGCAATCCGCCTCTCCGATTCTTGCTGCGTGAAGCGTTGGATGAAATCCGCGTGCTGACGCTGGCGGTCGTTCGGGAGCGGGCGAGCCGGGGCACGTGGCGCCATGCTTTGAAATGAAGCTGAATGCTAAGTGCCTCCGACTCTAGTGCGGTAGAGTCGAGGAGAGCGAAACGTGCGAGAGACGCCATCTTTTGTATCATGCTGACTCTGGGGAGCCAAAAATGGATGCCAGGTTGAAGTAAGTCCCGGATTGCGAGAGACGGATTTTGAGAAACAGGATGCCAAAAACTGGGATGCAACAGAGAGGTTTGGGGCGCGGTGGGGCGGCAGCCTGTCAACATTAATAGATTGGAGGGGCTGGCCGGCCAGGAGGGGCCGGCCAGGGAGAAAGGGGGGGAGGGTTCGGGGAGCAGGGGGTAATGGTACTAAATACCTGACAGTGACCAGCGCCCCTCACTGTCGAGGCCGCTGAAAATGGCGACACGCGCCAGCCAAATTCGGCGGCCACAACAGCGATTTCTCGACTTAATGTGTAAATAAGTAAGCCCGGCCTTTATAGCGATTTATTTTATTTTATTTTATTTTAGTTTAGCTTATTTTAGTTTAGTTTATTTTGTTTTACTAGCCGCGGGCCGGTGGCTTAGAATTTAACCATTCGTTACAATTAACTGTATTGCCGGCGTGCCGCTGGAATGGCGGCTGAAATACGTGATCTGATACGCTAACGGCCGCGATGGCTAGCGCCTGCCCCGCAGTACTTTACAGGGGGGAGATGATACCTGCCAAGGTGTACTACGGGGCGCGAAAAAGCAAAAAATCGTAAATGGACAGTGTCAACTATAGGCCTCCATACCTGAGGGCGGCTGGTGCCTTTTTGAATGATCGGCGGCAGCATGCATGCCGCCGCGCGTGACTCAAGCGAGTACCATTGCTACGATAAGGCAGTTGTCTTACGGCAGGGGTCAGGATGAATCATTCTGAATCATTCCAAAGGAGAGTGTAGTTATTTGGTACCGCACAAAGTCTAGAGGGGTAAATCGCGGGGTAATAACGTGTCCGATTTTTTGACCACCACCTGGAGGCCCAAATAGCGACACACATCCTTTCCCTGAATTGCTCCTCCGGTGAAGTCCCAGCCCCGTCCAAAGCTCTCGGGGGGTAGGTTTGCTATAAGCCCAGTTCCAAACGTTTCAATACAGGTATTGGCACAATGATAATACAGTAATTACGTCAGACACTTAGAGTGCAGCAAGCATGTTCTTCAAGACCCCTGGCAAGTCATCCATGCCGACCAGGTCCTTCGTCCCAAGTCTTCGACACTGTACCTCGACGCGCCTAGATGATGGCCATTCTCGACCAAGCACCACGATGATCGGGATGCCAATGAGGTCTGCATCGGTCAGCTTCCACGGCAAGGATACCGTCCTGTCATCAAATGCCACGTCCAAACGCTCGTCCTCGGCTCCTACGCTAGCTGCAATGTGCTGGTAAACCTGCACAACATCCGACTCGCTGGCGTCTCTTCCTGGAACGATGACGCAAGAGTATGGCGCAATGACCACGGGCCAGTTCAAACCCTTCTTGTCGGCCAGGTGTTCGGCGACGGCGCCGATGATGCGGGAGATCCCAATTCCATGACATCCCATTTGCATCGGGACGATCTGCAGACGGCCGCTTTCATGCGCTTGGCTTGAAGACGTGCCCGGAACAGGGTCGACAGAAGCAGGCACGGAAACTCTTGCGTCCAGGGGCTCGGAGTACCGTGTTCCGAGATGGAACGTATGTCCCAGCTCAATGGCTTTTTGCACTTGAAGGCTTCCTGTTGAGCATTTGGGGCATTGATCTCCGGGGCGGATGCGAAGTAGGTTTAGAGGTTTACCGTCCCCAAAATGCACTGAAACGGCCAGCCCGGGATGTGGCGGGTTCAGCTCGTCAGGCCAGACAGGGAGGCTCGGCGTGCTGCATGTCAGGTCGTCCTCGATGGAGCGGGGAAGCCGCCCGTCAATCATGTTCAGCAGCCTTGTTGCTGTCCTCTCTGGCCCATTGACGGCAGCTGACCATAGCGAGACCACATTCTCGACCCCGGCATTGAGATCAGGCACAACCGACTTGACAGCGTGGATGTTGACGTCCGAGTCTGTGTACTCGCTCGATTCTCCGCTGGCCAGCTGCGTCCGGGTTCTGGGATACCACACATTGACCAGCGTAGATTTGTCGTTGCTGATGCCTCGCCACACTGTAAAATGCGAACAAGGTGGAGCCTCGTCCGCCACAGCCGATTCCGCCAACTCCTCGTTGATGACATGGTCGCAGGAGTTGCAGCTCACAACGTAATCCTCTCCGAGAGGCGTGGGTAAGTGGTATTCATGGCTCAGGTCCCCGCCCATGTCGCCGGAGCTGGCCTTGGCCACCAGAACGGGGAGCCTCATCTCCGCAAAGATTCTGGAATAAGCGGCCCGGACACTGTCATATGTCGCCAGGGCAGACTCGCGGCTGGCGTCGAATGTGTACAGATCCTTCATGGTGAACTCGCGCCCGCGCAGGAGGCCGTGCCGAGGGCGGAACTCGTCTCTGTACTTGCGTGTGATCTGGTAAAGCCGGAGGGGAAGCTCCTTGTAGGACTTCACTGTCCGGGCGACGAGTGAGGTGATCTCTTCCTCGTGCGTTGGAGACAGCAAGTAGGCCGCATTTTTCCGATCGGAGAACCTAAAGAGCTGCGAGGACACGTCAACGTTCAGTCCCGCTACATGTTGCAGCGCCTTGCACACAAACCTCGGAGGCGACACTTTGGAGACGCCCGCTTTTCTCCCATAGCGCCTCAGTTGATATTGTCGACATTGACACTCTCGAGGCCGCTGGCATCAATGGAATGAGTACAGATCCCAGGGGGCGTGGGTCGGGTTTGAAGCTTACCCAGTGTCTCCTCCATGTGCTTCGCAATTAGCGTCTCGATCTTATCTTGGACGCGTCGCCCGAGGGGCAGCATGTGGAAAATGCCTGCATGCGACTGGCGCAGGAATCCCGCGCGGATAAGCTTCGCATAGCCATCTTCAATCCCTGAAGCCGCAATACCGCCGCTGGGAAACCAGATTCTTGACAGGCGTGAAAGAGCCCGTGGAGTCATGTTTGTCAACTCAGAGTCTAAAGGATGACGGTTTAAACCCGTTTGTCTTTTAACTCTTCGCTCCAGGTCACGGGCAGCTACGCTTGTAGCTTTCAAGCATATTATCCCAATGAATGGCAGTTACGTCGCCTGCATCAAGTATCTCAGTCTCAGGCAATGGCGGTTTACGGGGAGGATATCCTTATGCCTATTGAGTTTTTGGCACTCGGAAGGACCCGTGTTCTACACGTAGTTCGTCAGGGGTGCGGATTGGCTTTGGCAACCGGGTCGTCGGCGGTCGCCTTGCAGATGCGGCTGCTGTGTGAAATTTTAGTGGAGCCGGCAACTTTTTTTAGTGGGTTAAGAACTTGAGCATGCAGGCAAGTCACTTATCGAGCCCCTCTGGTCGAAAACTCTTTTCCGCAAAGACCAATAGCTTGCACCGACCTACAAGATGGGCGCCTCGAACCGTGCGAAACCAAAGAAACGGGCGTCGCTGCCCGATTTTGACGAGAACGCGCTCGCTCAGCTGACAAGCAAGATCGACAAGTCTCTCCCGAACCCGGAGGCGTTCCCAGCGAAGCGGAAGAGGCCGAATGGCGCAGAAGATGGCCCAGACTCCAAGAGACGACAGACACAGCCCGCAGGACCGAAGCCAAAGCAAAAAGAGAGGGAGAAGAGTGGGAAGAAGACCAGAAGTGCGGCACCAAGCTCTCTGCTGGAGGAAATACTGGCACTCGGCGGAGACGAGGCCGATCTAGAGCTCGTTGCGAATGTTGACTCGGGGAATGAGGATGGCGATACCCCGAAGCCCAAGACGCCACTAGATGCACCCATCGACCAAGCCTTCCAAGACGAGCTCGCAAATTTCGCTTCGACTTTGGGCTTCCAGAAGATTCAGCAAGATGAGGACCTTGACACCGAGGAGGAAGCCGAAGATATCGAGGAGACTCGGGCCGGAGAGTCGGAGGACGAGGATGAGCACGAACCCGAGGAGCCAGAAACCACCACGGCGGGAGCGCAGAAGGAGACACGTTCAAAGAATGCGGGAAAGCTGGTCAGTAAGCACTCTTTTGCAGAGCCCCAACATGTGCTCGGAATGCCGACTAAATGCTGTGCAGATGTTTGAGCCTCGGTCGGACTGGTATGCTGTCAACACGGAACGTCTGCCTTCCTCTGTCCCCGATGATATTAAGCAGTATTCGTCCTCAATTGCCAATCTGAAGAGTTACGCAGACAGCCTGCTCGAGGAGGACTCGGCCACGTACGGTGCTATGCAGGCCTCTACCTCGACACAGAGGTTTATGTCTACCATCATGTCGTCCGGAACACTGTCCGACAAAGTATCGGCTCTGACCCTCTCCATCCAGGAATCTCCTCTTCACAGCCGCAAGGCATTCGAGAACCTGATCGCGCTGGCCGGGAAGAAGAGCCGCGGCCAAGCAATCGCTGCATTGGGAGCCCTTGTGGATCTCCTGGGTAACGGAATGGTTCTCCCTAGCGAGCGCCGGCTCCGTCCCTTCAGCGCACAGCCGGCACTGCTAGGCTCTTTGGCAGAGCAGCCCCGGGCGTCCTGGACCAAGGGACAGAAGCTTCCTGGGCACGTGACCAAGTCTCACCTGATGATGTGGGCGTATGAGGACTGGCTGAAGGGCGCCTATTTCCGAATCATCCAGCTGCTGGAGGTATGGTGCGCGGACGAGATTGAGTACTCGAGGTCGCGCGCTCTGGATTTTGTTTATGGGCTCCTCAAAGACAAGCCAGAACAGGAGGCGAATCTGCTGAGGCTACTGGTCAACAAGCTCGGTGACCGTGATCGGAAGATTGCGTCGCGGGCGTCTTATCTTCTCCTGCAACTGCTGAATCTTCATCCGGGAATGAAGGCGGTCGTCATCAGTGCCGTGGAGCATGAAGTTCTCTTGAAACCGACGCAGAGCCTTCGAACGAGGTATTACGCCATCAACACCTTGAACCAGACGATCCTCAGCAGCAAGGAACCTGCCATAGCCGACACCCTACTGCGCATCTACTTTGATATCTTCCTGGCCCTCCTGAAGAGCGGCTCGCTAGGGGACTTTGAGGCTGCCGACACGGACAAGAAATCCCAGGCGGGCCGGAAGAAGAACAGGAAACGGAAAGGCCACGGCGGAGATGTGTCTGGAAACGATCAAGAAACGTCCCAGAAGCTTGTATCTGCGGTGCTCACAGGCGTCAATCGCGCCATACCCTTTACCACGACCGACGAATCGACATTGGAGAAGCACCTTGACACACTGTTCAGAATCACACACTCGTCCAATTTCAACACCAGTGTGCAGGCGCTGATGCTCATCCAGCAGCTTGCTGCATCCAAGCATCTTGCTGTTGATCGATTTTATCGGACTCTGTATGAATCGCTTCTGGACCCTAGGCTTGTCACCTCGTCCAAGCAGGCGCTTTATCTGAATCTGCTCTACAGGTCGCTGAAGAACGACGTGGATGTCCGGCGAGTCAAGGCTTTCGTGAAGAGGATGGTTCAGATCTTGAGCCTGCATCAGCCGTCGTTTGCCTGTGGCCTTCTATTTCTCATCGCCGAGCTCGAGGGCCCCTTTCCCGATCTCCATGCTCTGCTGACTGTGCCGGAAGACCAGGGAGACGACGGGGAAGAGGTGTACAGGGATGTTACCGAAGAGGAGTCTCCCAAGGACGCAGCACCGCAAGAAGCGGTTGCGACGGGTGGCCGGCATTCACTAGCCTACGATGGCCGAAAGAGGGATCCTGAGCATAGTAACGCTCACCAGAGCTGTCTCTGGGAGCTAGTAAGTCGTCCCATCTCTTTGAAGCCTCCCATCTGCACAAAGGGATCTAACAGTTGACAACGCAGATACCATTCCTCTCACACTTTCACCCGTCGGTGTGCGTTTTCGCGTCAAACTTGCTCGCTCGCCAGAATTCATTGCCCAAGCCAGAGCTAGCAAACCACACCCTGATGCATTTCTTGGACAAGTTTGTCTACCGCAACCCGAAAGCTGCCGAGTCTAAGCGGGGAGGTTCGATCATGCAGCCGGTCCTTGCATCCGGCAGCGCCTCCCACGTCGTGGTCTCTAGTAAGGCCAGTGCCAAGCAACAACCCGTCGTCAACTCTGCTTCGTTCTGGAACCTGAAGCCGGAGCAAGTCTCTGCCGAGGACGTGTTCTTCCACGAGTACTTTGCACGAATCGGCAAGCCTGGAGAGGCTGCAAGAAGCAAGAACACTGGGAAGGACGATGCCGTGGTGGCAGGTAGTGATGGGGAAGAGGATGAAATCTGGGAGGCGCTGGTTAATTCGCGGCCCGAGGTCCAAGGAGAAGGTGATGGCGACTCCGACCTGGATATGGAGGGCTACGAGGACTCGGACGATGAAGATCTGGCTCTTGCGGACGGTGCCAAGGGGGCCAGCATCGGCGAGGACGTATCAGACCCGGTGTCGGAGGGCTCCGGAGACGACATGGCTTTCGAGGGCATTTTCGATGACTCCGAGGCGGAAGGCGATAGGGATGGAGACGATGATGGGTCTGACGATGGCCATGGTGAAGTGGCGTCTGGAAAGGAACGGCAACGGGGTAGGCTCAACAGGAAGGAGATGCGGAGTCTTCCCACGTTCGCCTCGGCCGATGATTATGCTGAAATGCTAGGTGCTGAGGAGGACGGGTTGGACGATCAATAGGCGAAGCTATGGCTAAGGGAACTGAGCCCGCCGATGGCACATTGCGAAGCATTTGGGTCTTGGTATGGGTTCGGTCTTGCAGACCTTGACTTTTGCTATTCTTTACTATTCTCGAGAGAGGGATTCCGTTGTCTCTCTCCTAGATCACCTGTCTGATTTCTAGCTTCTATCTATCCTAGGTGTCAAACCACTCGAGTGGGTCGTCCTTGGTGAAGATGGCACGGAAGGTGTGTCCGCCGTCTGGATTTTCCTTCTCCTCAGTGTGAATGCTGTGCAACTTGACCTCATCATCCGGCCCGCCGGTGAACGCGCGGAAGTGAATGTAGGCCGGGCCCGAGTCTGGCATCGCGGGAATCCGCACCTTGCCAAACAGGTGCAGGCCATATGCCGAGACAGCGACGCGAACTTGCTGAAGGTCGTCGGCCGTGAAACTCGCCAGTTCGGCATCGCTCAGGTGAGCGACAGCAGCGAAGTATTCGGGTTCATGCTCTGCGGGGTTATATAAGTGAGCTGGCAGAACGAGACTGCCACGATCCGAGGGCATGTCGAGCGTAGCTTACTGTCAAGTTGGTGACGGGTGTGAACCAGCTCCTTCTTCAATTCGTGCTCGATTGCCTTGAATGCCTTGATTGATTCCTCCTTTGGCTCGTGTGGAGGACCAAGATCAACTGTTTCTGCTGTCGCCTGTCGTCGTTATCGGCGTGTCAGTAAGGCAGCCTGGGAGCATATTGTCACGGCTTACCATGTGGGATGTGTTTAGCAAGCTACGTAGGTACGTGCTCAAGATGCGCTTCTTTGCAATCTGAGATATTACTTGATGAAAAGCGGCGAAGACGGTTCTGAATTGTACGGGGAATGTGAGGTGTTCCGGGTACGGCGGGGTTGGAATTTGCCCAGTAACTCAGAGAACGGACAATCCACCGATCTTCACATCTGCTGTCATGCACAGCCCGTGTTCAAGCACGGAACAGGTTTATGCTGGCACACGCACTTGTATGCAGCGCCTACCTATTCAATACGCGATGGGTGGTCTGATTGCGTCAGTCACTGTGGACGTATGTACCATGTGCAGTAGAGACTGCCGTGATTTTCGGGGTACCGCACTTGCTGCGTTTCAGTTCTCGGAAAGGTAACTTGCATGAATAAGCAAGCACTGAATTGTCTGAGACACGGGCCTGCGTTCCTGAAGAGGCTTCACCTGCGATTGACATGACGCGTGCCATTACACAGCACGATCAAGCACACAGTGAACTGTAGCGATTAAGGTGCTGGCGACGGTCGCCCACCATTGCGTCTTACATAAGCCGAAACGGCAAGCGAGATCGGTCAGCCATTGAACCGGTGTCCGCCATGGACTTGGCAGCCGAGGTTCAAATTTCGTTGGCGGAACCGCGTCGGGACTTCGTATCCCACGAAGACGACTGGGCTAGTATCAGAGTTATCCGTTCAAGCCTGTCGCTTGCGAAGAACGACGGAAGAGTGCCTTGTGATACTGTATCGTAAAACCACCGAGTCGCGGACCCGGATCTGCGATCTGCGCCCCCACCCCTCAACCGTTTACAGTGAGGAAGTTGCAGACTCACACCGGCCAGGCCCGTTGTTTACCTAACCTAGGGGCCACGGGTAGTACGGCCCACCAGTACCAGTTACCCATCCGCACCTCGGCCTCGGGCTGTAATCAACTGGCAGATAAGGGGCCCACTTTGCCGTCTCTCGGGGGGTCTTTTCCTGTCCATAAGAAGGCGATGGCTGTCTGCAAGATGGCCTCTCGACTTGTCTTCCGGGCTGATCGTTGCCATATTACGTCTCTCCGACATCTCCCTTCTCGCACCCCCCGAGCGTCACCTGCACGTAGTGTGTGGACAGCAGCTGGTATTTTGAGACCGATATAGGGGTTCATAGTGCGCGATTGGCTGACACCGCTGTCCAGATTCTCGTGTCGCCCCGAGCCCCCCGATCCGGCCTTCTTTCTTCCGCAGGGCCGCGTCCTTGACCTTCCGCGCCCTTCTGTTCACCTCCCTTGGGATTATCATGGGGGCGGCGCCTGCGTACGGGACGGTAGCGGCTGTCCTTCGACCGCCCAGTGACGCCGAGACGCTGTCCATGTGCACGCCTACTGACGAGGAAGCCCGGGCTAAAGAGGACTACATAAACGCGCATCCGTTTGTTGCGACCCTCCGGGCAAACCCCGACTATGTAGAATCGCGGCCACACATGAAAATACCGCCGGCATGGCGAAATCAGAACCTGACTGGAGGCACGCTGATGGGGCCGGGCAAGATGATCATACCGCCATTCAGCTGGACGGACAAGACCGGCAAGAGCTATGTGCAGATAACCCACGTGGGGACAAAGCTGTGCGGCCACATGGGCATCATCCATGGAGGATTTCTGGCCACGATGCTGGACGAGGGCTTAGCAAGATGCTGCTTCCCTGTTCTGCCGCACAACATCGGCCTGACAGCCAAGCTTGAAGTGAACTACAAGGCGCCAGCCATGGCTGACCAGTACCTCGTGTTGCGCGCTACAACCACCAAGGTAGAGGGACGGAAGGCTTGGGTGGACGGCCAAATCGAGACGCTCCCCACAAAGGAAGGAGAGCAGCCGATAGTGCTTGCCACAGCAAGCGCTCTCTACATATCGCCAAAGGAGGCTGCGGTACGTGTCTAACCAACCAAGTCTGGCGATTATTCTGAATGCGTGCGTTCTTGTTGACACTCTTGAGCTAGGCGATGGCGGTGGTGTACCCTGCCCCGTGAGGCCGGATGCCACAGGCTAGCCCTGGCGTGAGGAGGCATAGTAGCTCACATTACCAGGAGCCCCCTATTTCGGCGGCGACGAGGAACGTGATGGGGCTGCCCATTGTCCTGTACGGAGCTGGCGTTTTTCATAAACAGCCTTCAGCATAATAGACTTGGCGGCGGAGTTCAGGCGCTTGTTTGTGTATAGACGGGTGTCATGTACCTATGCGGTGGACTTGTAATTACGAGTATGGTTGGGTATGCAACGGGTTCAGCACCGACTATCTATATCGAAATGTAGTGTTGATTGGTGGCCGTACCGACGAGTGAATATGCCCTCGTTGTAATTACGGCGGTCATGGAAAGTTGCTTCTACAACGGGAAAAAAAAAAACCTTTCAAGGCTGAGCATTAATGTGTACGACACAGTCGTCGCGGAGGGAGTTGTAACAGAGGACGGGAACATGAACCAACCTGACAGCGGGGGTCCCGCCGCGAAAGCCCGCACCAGTCACCACTCCTCCAAACGTTTCAACGGGTACTGCAGAGGTCTAAGTGGGGGGAAAGTCCTTGCAATGAGGCTAAAATGCCGCCATTCCAGTGGGTGATTGTGCAACTGCGAATTACGTACGAGTGAAAACCCCAGCGACAGACACAAAACAGATGCCCCCCTCGTTCATGTACACTGCGGACTGCTGAGCACGATCAATATCTCTGGACGCGTCTGTCAATTGCAATTGAGACCTGAAGGCCAGCGCGACCAGACTCCTGAGCACCGATCTCCTCATGGCAACGTGAGTTTTTTTTATCTTTCCCCGCGACAATCGAGTCGTCTGACTACCCCGCTACCCCGCCATGCCGCGATGAAGAATACCGCTCCAGGTTTGCGAATCGTTCAGCTATGGCTGCGGCTGCCCACTCTCAAGGAGGGACTGACATGGAGACTAGCAACATTACTTGGCATCCGTCGCTTTCGCGTCACGAGCGTAACCAGCTGCGTGACCAGCGAGGCTTCACCATCTGGTTTACGGGCCTGTCGGCTTCGGGCAAGTCGACGGTCGCAACGGCTCTCGAGCAGCACCTGCTCCACCTGGGACTGGCGGCCTACCGGCTTGACGGCGACAATGTGCGCTTCGGACTGAACAAGGACTTGGGCTTCTCAGAAAAGGATCGGAACGAGAACATTCGGCGTATTGCCGAGGTAAGCCGTTAGAATCTCTTATGCCGTGCACTTGTCCCGGCACGCACGTTGCTGGTTGAGAGATGGGAGGAGGACGACTCCGTGGTTTACCTGGATTTCCGCGGCTGTGTCTGCTAACTCTCGGTCTCCCAATGCCACAGGTGGCAAAGCTCTTTGCTGATTCTGCAACCATTGCCCTCACGTCCTTTATCTCCCCGTACAGGGCGGACAGACAGATCGCGCGAGATTTGCATGTGAATGCCTCGCAAGCGGGCGACGATTCGCTACCCTTCATTGAGGTCTTTGTCGACGTTCCGCTTGCCGAGGCCGAGAAAAGAGACCCCAAGGGCTTGTACAAGAAGGCACGCGCCGGCGAGATCAAGGAGTTCACGGGTATCTCTGCACCTTACGAGGCGCCTGAGTCGCCCGAAATCACGATTCGGACTGATCAACTGAGTGTGGAAGAATGTGTCAGGAAGATTGTGGAGTACCTGGCGGAAAACGGCCTGATCACAGTGACGAAGGAGACGAGATAATAGGATGCCCCTGACCAAGACACACAGAAAGGTACAAGTTAAAACAATCTGACAGAAAAGGGGGCTCGCATCGGTACCGTGATCCGACGACCCAAGAATTAGGGATAGAAAAAAAGGCATTCGATGTATAGGTGCTACTCATCCGTGCAACTCTCATCTGGTCGACTAGGGGAACTCGAAGTCGTAAAACACATAGGCTGTGTATTCGTCGCCCTCACCGACCCCCAAGCCTACCGCGGCCATCTCTGATGTGAGGGCTGCATCGTCCTTTGTGACCCGGCCTTTCTTGTCCCTACCAAACGCATTTCCACCGAGGTATGAGTATGCCGAGTCTAACGCTGCCTTTACCTTCTTAGCCTGCTTTGGCGTGGTCTGTTGTTATGTCAGTCGTGTCAAGATCGCGGGCCAATTCTGTGCAGGACGGTACCTTGATGAGCGCACACACAAACTCCAGGGGAAGGCCGTATCTGAGAACGGTCTCGACAAAGACGCGGAGGGTCAGAACATGAGCCCACACCATGACGCTCTCGCTCCAGCCAGTCCGTCCGAGCCGCAAGGCCTCGCCCCAGACCTTCTTCTCCTCTTTGGCGACGCGCTCTAGCTCGCGCTGCTCCTCTTCCTTGCCGCCCTCAACATACTTGTACTGTCGGGGTGTCCATTTCTGCTCGCGACACTTCTGGAGGAACTCGGCACTGGTCTTCTTAAACGTGGTGACCGCGAATAGAGTGAACTCGTCGTCCTGCGCAACCTGAATGGAAGACCGTGGCACAACCATGGGCGCAATCGTCTCGTAGGTGCGAAGGAAGTCCTTACGTGCGTTTGTCGGTACAACGACCAGGTGTGTCTCGAGGTATTCCGAGTCTCGCACAAGGAGCGCCGGATCAACGATGGGTGTGAGAGATTTGGTAGCGAGGTTGCCCCTAGAAACTATTAGGCTTTGGCCCGATATGACTCGGCGGTTCAGGAGCCCGTGGTTCGGGAGACCTACGTCTGTTTCCTCTGCAGCGCGGCAAGGTTTGTCTTGATAGCGTTGTACTGGTTGAACTTGGCCTTGACGTCGTTGTCAATGTTCTGAAGCTCTTTCTGCAGGTTTTCTATCAGCTCCCCAAGTGGCCGATCGGCTCGGTATCGAACTCTGTTCCACTGAAAGGAGCGCAGGTAGTGGTCCGTAGGCTCTGCAAGACTCAGTTAGCAAAGGCACCGAAGCCAGCGAGACAGGTGGATCGATCTGTACTGTCGTTGACCATCTTTTGCTGTGCTGCCTTCTCCTCGTCTCCGTCCAGAATAGCTTTCAGAGAATCGGCCACTTTCGAAACCACTGCCTCGCATCCTGAGTTGAGCTTCGCCAGGTCGTCTGCCTGTTGCACCAGGGCGTCCAAGGTTCCGATCTTGAACGACGGTATCGAAAAGGGCAGCACCTCGCCATGATCGCGGCCAACAGTAGCGCTCAGGGAGGAAATCGGATCATCGTCAAAAATCCGCGAGGGTAGAGAAACGAGGTTGTACTGAGTTGCCGGCATCGCGAATCACTGAATGCCCCAAGATGACGGAAGAGGAGAGAAAGCGGAAGTCGAGGCCCGGAAGTGGTGCGATTTGCGACACTCGGTCAGTTCGATCATGGGACTGTTCTGGGTATCTTCGGCTCGATCCGTTGGTATTCTTGTCAGGGAAGTGCAGGCTGACGACAGGTACGGCTTCCACCCTAGCGTCTGCTTTAAGCTCTCGGGAGTGTTGGGGTTGCTGGGTGCTACAGCAGGAACCTTGAGCGATTGTTCGCAGACCACCGAATGCAGTGCTGGCGTAGTTCGAGACGCACGCTCTTGTAGGTTGCCCTCGAAATCTGTAGAGTTCGAATGACGATGGCGGAATGCCGCCTAGAATCAATGATACTGGAAGTGCTCAAGTCACCGAAGTGGGGGAGCTAGCTGCCATGATACACGATGGAGCTACGTGACGAATTTAGACCAAAGCTGACGCCAGCCAATAGCCGAGCAGTAGCTGTTGCGCAGAGCAGCGATGTATCGGTACACGCTAATGGAGAGCCGAGGGGCTTTGCAGAACGGCGGGTACTGGGGATTGGGTGCAATCGCCGCAGTTTTGGCTCAGCCGATTGTATCTTGTGGGCGCTGGGGTCGTGCTCAGCTAGACTGGCAAGTACCTCAACATCCAATCGGTTGGAACTACCAACCAATGCTGCAGTGGCACCGTTCAGCTGGCTTCTCGTCATCGTCTCCAACATGAAGCGCGCCCTGCAAACAATGCAAAGGTACAATTGCATACCGTGCTCCCCCCAGAATCTTGACACAGTGCATTGTTGACATTACAGGGCGCCCGGCTATTCGAACCTCTGGCGACGACCAGCTCGAAAGCCTCAACAGCGAGTGGGCGATTCCCAGCCGCGTCACCGCCTCAGCATCATCCGAGTCCACGAACCACCCCATTGAGCAAGATTGAGCTCATCGCATCACCAATCAAGCGTTGCCTGCACGGATCTGCTCTTCGAGCCTTCCAAGCCATTGAAAAAATATCGAATCCGGAGGCTTACTGTCGAGCGGAGCGGAGGCGGTGAATTTTGCTGCACCAGTGTCTGGTCGCACTTGGGATTGGCGCGAAAGGCCGTAGCCCAAGACAGCCGCAAGCCGCACAAGTCGCAACGCCGGACTTGGTGGAAAAGCGTCATCTGTTGTATTTGCTACAAGTGTGCCGATGGCGCAAACCGGGTATGCTCTAACACCTATCTAATATGTGATCTGGGACTCGATCTCGATATCTGCCGCGCTGCAGTTCTCAGCCACAAGGCGGGCCTCCGTCCAACACGCAACCCTGACGCCCCGCAAACGTATCTCGCTGCCCAGCTGCTGTAGGGAGGCTTCTCTGGGGATACAGCGTTGGGTGGGCTATGTATACAGGTCGCGCCGATGGCCCCAGCTTCAGGTCAGCTGCAGTCATGCCCCGCTCTTTGTACTTGACATGCCTATGCAATGCAGGGACTGCTGCTAACACTCGAGTCTGGCTTCACAGGCCCAAAGGCAGTTCGGCCTGTTGAGCCAGGTGCTTCTGCGCCCGGCCGCGCCCTCGGCACCTCCAAAGTGACTCCAGTTCCGGTTCCCAAGCCGGGCTCAATACCATCTCTTCCGCCGTCGGCAAATCAGGCGGCGGCAGCGGCGCGAGCGTCGAACAGAAGCCTGACTCCTGCAATGGCAGCGCCTTCTTCAGCCGGCTCAGGATCTCTGGCGCCTGCAGACATCAGTCTCGAGGACGCAGCCAATGGACTCCTCAAAGATGGTCGGATCCGGAATCCCGTCCCCAGCAAACTCAAGGGCAAGACGGACGGGTCCAAGGGGAACTTTAGTGTCATGCACATGGATGTGACTGGCATGACCGAGGCCACACAACGCGATGCTGTGGCGAAACGCACGAGCGAGAGTACCGAACTCGCGGCCAAGCGCGCCTACGAGAACGGCTATGTCTCCCTTCGACGAAGCAGATTTGTGCATCTTTCGGATGAAGTGGTGGCAAAGCCTCTTGCCGCTGATTCTTCTTCGTCCGCATCCGCGCCCGCGCCCGCGCCCGCTTCAACGCCGGGTCCAACCAGCCGCCGGTTGCCCCTGGACGCCGGCGAGACCAAGGCTGAACAAGCACGGCTCCTGACTCTGCTCCGGAGTCTGCACCCTGTTCTTGTTGTCGATCAGATATGTAAAGCACTGGCCTTCTTCGGCGGCATTCCCGGGGCACCGCCTCCCAAGGATGGTGTATTCCCACAGAGCGCCGAGGCGAACGGCTCGGGCAGTCTTTTTGTTGGCTGGATCTCCGAGATCTTTCCACAGCTCGGCGGAAACATGGAACAACGCGCACTTAGTCCTGTCCGGCAATTGGATTTTTCCGAGTCGCAGCCGCAGAAACGGAGGCGAGGCCGTCCGAGGGGCAGCAAGGCCTCCAAGGCTCGAAAGGACAAGGGGACCAAGAAAGGAGGCGGCCACACTACTCCGGGCACAGATCCGTTTCAGCGGGATGGAGGGCTTGTTGATGAAAGCTGGGTGGATGTTGACGAGGATGCTATGAATGCGCCCGACGAGGTTGACGTAAACGCCATGCTTCTCGCGCAGGCCGTGAACCCTCCACAACATGTCGCGCAACAGGTTCCGCCGCCGCCGCCGCAAGCTCGGGAGCAGGACATCCAGCCGCGGACTATCGTCACTGCAGACTCCAGCCAAGCGGCTAGTACAACCGTGCGAACAGCACTGCCCGCTCCTTCTGTCAGCGTTGTCGAGACCGCGGTCGATGGCACGTCGAGCGGGAGAAAGAGAGGTCGGCCAAAAGGTTCTAAGAATCGCCCCAAGGATTCCGGCCCTTCTGCCTCACTTGTTCCTGCATCGGCTCCTGTATCGGCTCCTGCAGCGGCTCCTCAAGCTCCTAAAATTCCCCCGCGTCCAAAAGGCTTGCAAACTCCTCGTGCGTCCTTTCGCCCCTCTCAGATGCCTCAAGAGCCTCAAGAGCCTCAAGAGCCACAAGCGCCTCAAGCACCTCAGGTTCCCCTGGACCCAGTGCCTGGTCAATCATTCACGGCTGTAAACACGGCGACTGCAACGCCCGTTAAAAAGAAAACCGGTAGGCCAAAGGGGTCGAAGAATAAGCAGAGGCCAGATGGACCGGCTGCTGGGGAAGCCAGCCCGGGATTCGGAGCTCAGGCAGTCGCGACCTCACTACCGCACAATACCGGCATGACGGCTCAAGCCGGGCCAGCTTTGCCCACGGACAGCGCCCTTGGTCAGGTCCCAGCTCACCCAGTCGCCGAAGCAGCACAGGAACCACAAGAGCAGTCTCTGGCACAAATTCCGACGCCGGCAATCGTTAGCCCAGCTCAAACCAAGAAGCCTGGGACGACGGCTCAGAAGAGGAAGAGGAAATCGGGGAAGGGAGCAGAAATGGTTGAGTCCGGCGCAAATGGCGCGAGCGGCGCGAGTTTCGTGACTAATGGTTCCGGCCCGTCACCTCAGCTAAGTGGTCTTACGTCACCCGCACCTCCGAACAGCCAAACCCCACTGTCTACGGCACCTACGGGGCCTACGTCAACACCTGGCGCACCTCCGGCCAAGCGACAACGGAAAACTAAGGAGCCTAAGCCGCCAGCGAAAAAGACCAACACTATCCCAGCTACAGACTCTGTGAGTGATACGAACCCCGCGTCGGCTGCGGTGCTGTCTCCAGTTCCGGCGCCTAAACCGAGCCCAGCTGCTGCACCGGCACCGGCGCTGCTGTCTGGTACTGCCCCTGGGTCTGTTCCAGCCCAAGGTATTGCCACCATGTCTGTCGACTCGACGATACCAGCCCTCCATTCACCGCATCACTCCCACTTTGAAGCGCAGTCGCCCACAATGGAAAACTTCGAGGCACAGCTCCAGGCTCAGTACGATCAACAACAGCCCGAGCTCGAAGCACAGTCTGTGCCGACGCAAAGTCGCCTGGATGCGAGGCAGCTCCTGACGAGCCGCTTTCAACAACAGCAGCAGCAGCAGCAGCAGCAGCAGCAGCAGTTCCAGCAAAGACAGCCGCAGCCACAGAGGCAGCATCAGGCTCAACAGGTTCAGCAAAGTCCACAGGCATCACAGATCCAACAAGGTCAGCAACAGTCCCAGCAGCAAAAACAACAGCAACTACATCATCAACAGCAACAACCACAACAACAGCAGACAACAACTTCTGTCCAAAATAGGTCTCCCAACCCGCAGTCGCAGCCAACGCAATCCCACGCGACGAGCACTATGGCAACGCAGAAACCGTCAGGGGCCTCTCAAAATAACTTTAGCCATTACCGTCCTACAAATTCCCCATATGGCCAGCAGCAACAGCACCAGCAACAGCAGCAACAGCCACAGCCACAGCAGCAGCGGCAGCAGCCCTACTCAGCCCCGCAGCCTCTGCAACAGCAACCGCAGCGGCAACAGTTTCCCACGCAACAAAGTCCCCAGATCTCAACACATGCTGCACAGGCTCAGCAGTACTCAGCAAGCGCGCACCAGGCGCAACAGTACCCAACTAGCCAGCAAGCGTATGTGGCCACTCAGCCACAGTACTCCAGCGCTCAGCAGCAGATGAATTCTCAACAGATGGCTCCGCAGCAAATGACCTCTCAACAGCGCTATCAACCACAGCTGGGCACTACTAGCACTCCAGGCACATCATCATATGCAGCACATCAGTCTCCTCAGTTTGGCACACCGACAAGCAATAGCTTCGGCTCTGCCGATGGAGGGTACCGTGGCTCGGCTCCTGCCCTGAGTGCCGCTTCGTACGGTGCCCAGCGGAGTCAGACCGCCACGCCATCTGCTGCTGCTAGCGCCTACCGCACCAACAGCACACACGGCTTGTCGCACCACTCGCCGTCATTTGGTCCGAACGCCAACACCCCACAACGGTCACCCAGCGCTAGTCATCCGACTACCCAGGGCATGCAGGGCATGCCCGGCGTGCAGTCGTTCCCCCCGACTACGACGACAGCCGACTGGATGTTTGATGCCAGTAATTTGGATGCGTCCGGGAGTCATGGTGCTTTAGGGTTGAACAGCGCGAGTTACGCCATGAACTCGGCCAACGTGCCGAGAGCGTCAACGAATCCCGGTGCCACCTTCGCGACAGGCACCATGTCAGACTTCAATCCTTCGGGTCTGGGCGGTAATGATCGGTATTACTCAATTGGGCGTAGGTAGACTCCGGTTCTTGATTCTGTGGTGGGACGGCCATGTCGGGTGTTGAAGGGCAAGAAACAACGGAAGTCGGGTTTATTTCTTATTTTACAGGCTCATTTTGAAGGTCGTTCGTGGGGGTGTCAGGGAATAATGACGGAGATCTGGTAAAAGCGAGCTACATTTATTGTTACCCATTTCTCTTTTTGCATGGTCTGTTTGGGAGCGTTGTATCATCTAGAACTAACCCCGCGATTCGATGGGAAACGGCAATAGTCCGAGTCATGGCGGCGGCATCATCTGCTGTTTCTTTTCTGCACGTTGGTTGTTCTATACCGTATCCCAGGGATGGAATATGAACCTTTTCACCTTGGCATACTATCGATCTTCGGAGATTCGTCACAGGGTGTCGGTCAAACAGAAGTCTCAACTCGTGAGCGCAGATCCGCACCTTCTATCCTCTGCTCCCTGCAAGCAAGCTTAAGTCGTGGTGTCTGCTTGAGGTGCCTTGGTACATTGCAATTACGATGTGTGATACCAGATAGTTGCTAAACATATACAAGAAAAGCGGTCTCTTATCCCGCACGGGATCGAGAACGTGAGATAAACTGAGAGATGGAGTAGTCTATCGTACCGATCCAGCCCGCCTTATAATCCAAATAGAGTCATACGTGGAAAGGAAAACGGGTCCAAATATCCGTAACCTCTCTGATGGAGGACTCCCTAATGTGTCATGCAAAGGACGCCCAATTCAACAGGAAATCGAGCACTGAGGGTCAGTAGCCCACGAACACATGTGTCGCGTCCCGATAGAGGATCCCAACTCGCCAGAAAGGAATAAACAAAACAAAGTGCGCCCAGTGAGCCAAGCAAAGCTGAGAACCATACACCTGGCTCGCCACGCCAGTTCTTAAACCCAGGTGCCCTCGCAGTCCAAAAGAAACGCCTGCAAATGCTTTTATGACAAAGGAAATCAAGCCGCTCCGTGGGGCCTATCTTGTGGGTTGTCTCATATATACCAAGAGAATTTCGAGACCTTCCATGTTCACACAATCGAGGCAAGAGAAAAGGGACACTGGTGTCCCTAAGTTCCGTGACTCGGCTGTAGCAATCTCCTTTGCTCTAGGGCGTCTTCTTCGATGGCTTCAAGGTTAGGCCGCACAGACTCCGGAGCCACAGTCCCGTACCACCACTGGTCCTCTTCTTCGACACCTTCGTCGCGGATCAAATCGGTCAAGATTTGTGCGTTGCGCTTAATATCCGAAGCTCGCTCGACGATTTTGCGATCGAGAATCAAGGCTTCAGCAGTTTCCAGCCAAATCTTTTGCAATTTCGGCAGATCCGGAAGAAGCATTTTTACCTGATCCCGCGTCAGGGATCCCATCGGCATGCCGGCCGATAGACTCGTGTTGAAAACGAAGCTGTGGGCGCCGTCACTGATAGTGGCGGTGATATCGCCCGTAACTCGGGTGTTTGCTGCGGAGTCGCTCGTCGAAGCCTTGCCAACTGCTACTGAGGATTTCTTCCGTTTCAAACCCAGCATTCCCCGCCGCTTCTTTGGCTCCGTGTCGATAGGGTCCCGAGTGATGGAACTATACCAGTTATCCACAGCCACTCGTCGCGTATTGTACCCTTTCACCTCCCAGATCCTCTCAACCTGCCGCAACCCCCCGATACAGAGGATTGCAACATGCACTTCGTCTGGTGGCTTCTCCCTTAGATACCCTCTAAGAGATCGTTCTACACGGCCGACATATGATGGGGGTCGTAGACGTCGACACAAGGAGGATATTACCAAGGGGAACACTTCATGTACCCGGAGTAGAGTCCGATCGTCATACATATTCATGATCTGGGTTTCGATAGGGTTGGTCGTGTAGGGCTCTTTGAGCAGCCCTCGGCCGTCGTTCTCCATCAGGAATTTAAGATGAAGGTCCCGATATGTCTCGAAAAAATGGAAAAGGGTGAAGAGTAGCGGGATGAGACGCCGTCGCATACGTTCCTTCTGCCCGGCAAACTCCCTTTCCTTCTGTGGGGTGTTCCTCAAAAATATCTCCTTCGAAATCCACTCGCACATCAGATAGGATAGCTTGGCCGCAACGTGAAGCCTGTGCCATATTCCGCAAAGGTAGTGAAAGTTCAGCGAGGATCCCTCAGGGACCGGGTATAGTCGTTTTGCATAGGCCGGAATGTGATGTTCGAGATGATATCGTACGATCGGCGCCTCGTTTAATGATATTAGAGCGTGTAAGGATCTTGATGCTAACCTAAGGTTAAGGATATCGGATAGGGGGAGCGAGGCAATGATCTCCACCTGCAATTCGTTGGGCAGATACTGAAAGAGCTGATCAAACGGCAAGCTATGAGAGGACACAGTTAGCCGGTGCGGTGATGACAGAAGCCCGATATTCTTGGAATCCTTTACCTTTGTCTTGTAGATTCTGTCAGGGACGAACGCCGTTCGACGTGCTCGGTGCCAGACGGGAAGGCTGCCTTCGCATGGAACTTTGGTCGGAAACTTAGGAAACGATTCTTCTCCTGGCGTTTCTGCTCGGCCGATTTGACGTGGGGTTCTTCCGAGTCCACGGCAGTGGAGCCGCGAATAGGCAGAATGAATTGCGATTGTTGTAGCTCGACAGAAGCAGCAGGCGCCGGCGTGCCCTGGTGCGACGCATTTGCTTGCGCCTCCCGAAGTTGGTTGAACTTTTCCAGATACCGGTCCGAGCCGAACTCGGTAATGTGTAGAGGGTCCATGTTGCCGGGCTACAGGTCGGCGACAGAGTCGCAGAACCTAGGAGAAGACGGACAACACACAGAACGCGCGAACCATGCGACGCAGAATCTCCCCTCCCTATCGCGATGCCGCTGGCGAGGCAGTCAAGATCCGAGTATCGACGACGGAGAGCAGCCGCAGCTCAAACATGGTGGAGCATCCGGGCTGAAGAGGCAGAGAAGTCGACCAACAGGCTACAATCGCGTTCTCGAGGAGCCGAGAGACGGCGGGATCCACGCTCGGTGGGCGTTGGAAAGAAAAGCCGGCAACCTTGGCTCTGATGACGGACAACGGACGACCAAAGGCGAGGCAAGGAATCTCACGACCGACAACGACGCCTCTTCTGTGAACCAAATTCCCGCGCGTGGAACGACCCGAAAAGTGCGGATGGGAGATAGGGTTGGAGGTAGGAGCGTGGGTGGGAAGACGCAGGCGTAGGCGGCAGTTGAATCGAGCGCCTGATTCCTTTTCGGCTGTTGTGTGGTCGATGGGTTAAATTGATGGACATGCAAATGGAGACTGTCGGCCGGAGACGAGAGGTACCCAAACAACTGGGAGCAATGTCGAGACGTCGCTTCTGGGAAAGGGCCCAGCGCAAGCCGCAAATCGCGGTGGTGGTCGCCCGCTAGGAGAATGCAGAATCGATCAATCGGCTGCAGAACTGGCGCGACCCGGGAAGCGAGCGATTGAAGGCGTTTGCCTGGGTTGGTCGGTCGCCGCGGTGGTGAAGAGACAAACCCTTCCAGAAAGCAATGCGGCGAAGCGTCTCCCAGGAGGCTGCAGAAATCGCGGCGACAAAAGCGATCTGCCAGCGACACCCAACGGCCTACCTACAGAAAGGTTCTGCAACGAATGCGGACGGGAAGAGACTGGGTGTGGGGGAGCAAAAAGGCGTGCCCGATGCGCAGAATCGGGCTAGGCGTACCAAACCCAGCGGCGCAAGGAACCGTGGCAGACGGTGAAGTTTGAACAAGACACTCCAACGTTCTGTGCCTATCCGTTGTCTAGTGTATCCGTGCGGTTTGCGGGATGATGGGTTATGCCATGCGTCCGCTACGTTGGTGATGGGTTCGCGTATGGACCACGGCGGTTTGGCCGGCGTAATAGTGGAGCGGCAGACAGACTCGGCCCAGAGTCCACAGGCAAATGCGATCGCACCAAAATCCCACCCCAGGGCGGTACTGCGAAAAGTCAGAAACGAGCGAGCCGAGTACCCGCGTGAATGTGGGGACTGCGGGGGAAAGGCAGGTACCGTGTTATCGTTGGCTGTTGCTTTGAAGGTCACTACGGTCCCCTATTTGTTCGCGTTTGATTGAGGGTGTGCCCCCAAAGACGCTCAGCTACCCCGTCCCAATCGGGCCTGCTCAGTGCTTTCTTTGCTTGCCGAATAGGATCTGGCCTAGGGCGGGTACTCGGTACCTGCACACGGTCTAGATTGAACAACCGGTGGTTTGCTCGGGCAAGCTTTACGAAGGAGAATGCACCCAATTTAGAGGTAGCGACGGTTCCTGTCCAAACAGAGACACGCCGAGATAAAAGTACCTCTACTTGAGCTGCCTCCCTCACCCTGCAGGTCTGCAGGCAGCTCGCAATTTAGCCGGAGCCAATAAACGAGGCAGAAAAGCACCGAAAAGATGGGGAAATATCAATGAGCAAAGGCCCGTTTCTCATTGTAATCAGGGTTTCGAAATGTTTTTCTCCTCG
Organism: Diplogelasinospora grovesii; assembly: GCA_033297225.1. NCBI lineage: Eukaryota > Fungi > Ascomycota > Sordariomycetes > Sordariales > Diplogelasinosporaceae > Diplogelasinospora > Diplogelasinospora grovesii. The sequence goes on from MU853755.1 coordinate 143,324, forward strand.
CACCGTCCTACCTTTTTGGCGAACACAGAGCACAAGAACCTAAAGACTGTGTATCACGGCATGCGTTTTGCCTCTGTGCTTTTGAGCATCTGAACAACTACAGCATCCTAAGGGTTCGTCTAGGCTGTAAATACAAGTGCAGAAGATCGACGGGCTTCTACTGGAGCGGATTCGACCTAACCTGCCCTTCTGGGCCTCTCTTCTCATTCGTATCTTGTCTGGATTGGATTTCCAATTATGGGTTAGGAAAGGTGCAATTACACCCGCTAACTTCTCCGGCGTTCTTGTTGGCTGACTGGACCGCCGATCTTTGCTGGGTGTGTTTCATGCCAACCATGCCGTTATCAAAGTGTCCTAATCCTAGCACCATTAAACAATTAGACTCGGGGAATATGCCCACCCTTGAACGGCACTGAATAGCGTCCTGAATAGGGCTCTGAGCCGTCAGGGACGCACATACATGGACAGCGGAGCGAGGATCACGGGAATGATAAGATTCGATCTGGACAAAGCCATGGTACTGTACCTCGACTTGCGTCGGCAAGCCATCATCAATCAGATCTGGTCATCAATGATGGGGTGGGTAAGTGGTGGATGATGCGACTTGTCGATGCCACACTTTCGGCAGTTGGATGGTGCTTATCCGTACCGACCACTGATCTTTCCGGATTTTGGAAGAGGCCTCTTTTAGAAAGCTACGCACCACTTAGAGCCGTATCGGAGGCTCCTCACGGGCAGAGGCTTTGCGAGTGCAACCGTTTACATAGCGCAATGGTCCTTCCCTATCATTAAGTATTGCAGTGCTACCTGTCCAATCTCTTCTCCGACGAGTGATTGCTAGACTCGTCCTGTTTTCTCGCGTTCTGGACAAGTGCCAAGGATGGAAACACTCCCTCTTCTAATCCAATTACGCACTGGTCGAGAGAAGGAGCGAAAGAGCAGAAACAAGGCGAGAGTTGTACGGTAGTAAACATGGCCCATGACAATCACAAAGGGCCGCAGTCCCGTGTCTTGTGCATCCGTCCATGGAAACGGCCAGAAAATGGCCTGCACGGGTAACGGGGAAACATGCAGACCCACGAGCCACTGTCGATCATCGACGTGACAACAGGGCCTCCTCCACCGCTGTTGTGCCATTCGTGACGGCTTCAGCTTCGTCTGCGAGAATGCACACAGTACACAGTAGTGCATCTGCTCCCTCACAGCTAGCTCCATGAGATCGCCCAGCCGCAAACTGGCCTCCGGACCAGCAGCTTGGAGCAGCTCGGACACGTTTCGGCATGGGTTCACGCGAACATGGAATCTCCGTGACGAGAGGAATGCACTGCGCATGAGGGCGCTGGAATACTATTCTGTTGCACTCGCAGGACGGAAGTGGGATGGGAACTACATGGGAGAATCGGGGCATCTTAACCTGGACCAGTGGACCTGGACCAGTGGACAGTCCGCTCCAGAGAAACCAGGAGAAGAGAGGGTAATTTAGCCGCATGTCTCGAGTATGTATGTATGTATGTTCGTTCCCAGACGGGATTGAAGCGAGCTGAGTCGTTGCGGCCCTTCTCCGGCCGATTTTTGTATGCTGTCTTCAAGTGTTGGTATGGCCACAGTATGGCCACAGATGATTGGCCTGAAACCCCCTTTTTGATTGTCTTGCAGTTTGAGGTGGGTACGCCCGCCCGATCGTCTGCTCCTCTTCGGCGCCCGTCGGTCACACGCAAACGCGGCCGTGATCCAGCAGTACAAGTCCGGCCGAGTCCCACCTATCCGCTCCTCGTTGAAAAGGTCCCACCTTTCCTGCCGAGGGCGAAACCGACCTTGGGCGTACAGTAGCAATTAACTCGCATCCACTTGCTGAGTGGTCGATGGTTGCCAGTATTGAGGCTCCTCGGGTGAGTTCACCAACCTGGTCGACTCCCTCTGCGTCCCGCTGCGTACTCTGCGTACTCTGCGCGCTCCGCTTTCCTCGTTGCGGATTGCCCGAGTCCGAACCCACATTTGACCGCGTAGCAGGGTTGTGCGACCCAAAGACCGCCGAGAGCACGACCGAGCCCGACCTATCTGCCTGCGGGACGTGTGTCGACCGAGCCGGCACTGACCGTTGCGTCATCCAGCCAGTCCCCGACCAGCATCCATGAGGCGCACCAACCACCAGGCATCGATAACACTGGGAGAATGTCCTGACGCTATTCGCAGCAAGAGTCGGATGTCGACTTCGTCACCCGGGACAGCCTTGGGTCGGCATCTTTCCTTTGCCTCCCACCCCCCACCCATCTTTGTTCACATGTTGCCCGATCGACGCAACACAGTTGGGATATAGAAGCTACCAAGTTGCGATAGTCCATGTCCGGCTTTTCCGTCAGCCTATCACACTCTGAAGAGGGATCGCTCCAAAATCAAGCTGGTCTTGTGGCGAGATATTGCCCCAATTTCCTGCCTGGCTAGATGGCTACAACCCGGGAGCTGAACCACACATTAGCTTTCACGGCATCCCAGAGCTCAAGTTCCCGCAGAAGAGGCCAATTTTGCGGGAAATGGATTGCGTCTTGGCTGCCACTTAATGGTTGGACAATCGCTCATCCAGAAGTTTGGACCAGAACGTCACCGACTCACAACCACTCAAAAACAAAGAAAACAAAGAAAACCCCGCCGCAGCTTTCCCGGCACACACCGTCGTTGTATTGCTGACGCGCCAGGATACTTCTTTGCCCTCGCTCTTACTGTCTCAACGAACTCGGTGGCTCACGCAATATTTAGTTGGAAGTTGAGAGGGGCCCGGGTTCTCGGCCGACTTGGGCCAGCATCCGCTCGTAACCAGCAAGCTGACTGGCCTTGGAGCAAACTCGCATGGCTGTCTGCTGGCTGAGGCGAGCTTTCTATTTCACGTATAGACGGAGGTGCGGAAAAGGAATGATGGGGCTTGGGCGTGCAGAGGTCACCCTGATCTTCGACTCTTCCAGCGAACGATGGCGGCTCTGCCGATTGAAAATCCCCGGGCCGGGCTCTTTTTGGCCCTACATGGATTCCAAGGTTGTGTCACGGGATATTTCGGAGCTCGATATCAAAGACCCGAAAGGCACTTGGCACTGCCCCCGGCGCCGAGCGGTGTGGAGTGCGGAAGGTAGGTGCTTTCGATTCCTGCATTCTCCACCGAAGAACTGTTGCTTGCAGTTCGCTACCCCGCCCGCTGACCCAAAGGCGGGAAAGTGAATGTGGCTGCATTATTGCGTGCACAAAAGTACACTTTACTCAGCCTGGCGTCCGTACTCTGGCAAATGACCGCTGTTCGATCATTCTGCGTGCAAATGCGAGAATGGACAACTGGGACTCCCGTCATCCCACGCAAATGCTCTCTTTTGATCCCCTGATTGATCCATTGTGATCCCCCCACATGCTTTGACCAATGGTATTTCCCCATTGCGCCAAGTGTACCCACAACCCTTTTCAGCAGCCACAAGCAGCCACGTCCAATTCCAGCCACAACCAGGTCAATTTTAAAGCTTCAAAGCAGCGCAGAGTAACTTGTGAAAATTAAAGCACTTCGCATTTAAAAAAAGATGGTTTATTAGGTTCATATAAATGGTAGAGCTCCAGTGCATATGCCGCACTTTTTGCATCGCGAAAAGAGGGTTATTTGCTTCACAACTCGTGGCCAAAGAGGGCGTGTTTGGGGATCACAATGGATCAATCAGGGAATCAATATATAGCGTTTGCGGTCGGTCTGTCCACACTGTGAAGCTTGACACGGGGCGTAGAAAATCCTGGTAGGTTTGGCTACCAAATTCTGCAACTCAATCATCGAAAGCAGGGTGAGGTTCAATGGCTAGTCGACCGTGCAACGTTCGGCGGGCACCGATAATAAGGCGACATACTCTGTAGATAACTGGCGTGGATATTGGGCTTCCCGTTCTCTGTCCCGTCCATTGCCGGAATGTGCGCCAATGCGTGGCATTTTGGCCGCAGTTGGACGGGCGCGGCCCAGTGGTCACACAAGGTCTTGGCAGAACATCTATTTTTGGAGCAGGTTGACAGTCTCGGTGCCCCTCGTTGAACTGCGCGCGATATGAGAGGCACAATCGACCAGTTCAATCCAGGACCCCTGGCCTGAAAGCCCCCATGATCCCACATCGAGCCTATGGCCTGTCCCTCTGATTTCCTCTTGGGTTTCTTTGGTCCCTTGGTAAGACGTCCGCCGCTCGCCCATTTGCTCCCCGTCTGCTCTGGTAATTGGCCAACACCTTTCTCTCCAGCCCTGCATTGATTCATGCATTGAATTGGATTTCGGATTTCAAATGCCTCCTCACCGCACCAGTGGCAGCACCCAAAAAGAGGGGCTCCCCTCATAGACTTTACCAGTCGTGGATGACGGCCCCTCAACCAGGAATTGTGGCCCCGGCCCTGACCTTGGGGAAGTCATGATCTCCACGGGACGCATGGCATTGCGACGGTCGATCTCTGGACTCCCTGTGCTTCTGCGATTCGTCGACTGTTTTGTCCTACATTTCCCGTCTGGCAACATGGTCCTTGATCGCTAGCAGTCTGATTCTTGCCAGTAACCCTTCCCTCGTTCTGTTCTGTTTCCCGTGCTACGTGCGAATATCTCGGTCGCAACTCTGACAACTTCTCGGCGTGTGTGCTACCTGCTGTCAGCCTACTTTGCTCTCTTATATTCCAGGGTCCCACTGCTGGCGCCGAGGCTGGGGATTTACCTAACGGCTCTTTTATATTAGCCTGCACCACACTTAAAAAAGTAACTCTCGTCAACCGCAGCTACGTTGCCTGCCTTAGGCTGCCTCCGGAGCATCGACCCCTCAATATCCCGCTTCTTCCTCAGTTGCCTGCAGTATCCAGTCGGTCTTCTCCTGCTCTAGACTAGGCGTCGAGCCTGCTGATTCCCGACGGACCGCTTTTGTTGTACCTCGCCTGACCTGTCCCGACACCACCCCGCCCGCCCTGTCGCTTTGCGCCCCCTTTGTTAGCGGACCCAGGCGCGACACACTCACTCCGGCTGGCCAGGGTTGTTCCGGCCGCCCGGCATCCGGCAGAACCTCTTGCCAAGCTCACAAACTGCTCTTCGCCTGATCCAAATCGCTGCCATCCCTGGCTTGGATTCTGCGCCACCTCGTACCATGGCATCCTCGGATGAACCAAAGGTGCTGATAGAAGCCGGAGGGCCAAACTCGGGGCCGTCGCCCGAGGAGCTAAACGTGGTTCAGACGCCCACTTCGCCGTCGTCGGTCCTGGCGCTTTCACGGTTCGAGTTTGAAACGGGCAAGGGCAATGAAGGAACCAAGGTCTTGATGGTGGAGTGGGACACATCAGGCGCAGCAGTGCAAGCTGACTTGGACAGAAGAGAGGAAAACTTGTCCAGGGAGGGAGAAGGCAATAACGGGGACTGGGAAGTTTCATGGGAAGGCAAGACGACGGTGCTCCCGATCCGCGATGCCGACTCGGACGCTGGCGGTAACATTCGGCGGGTATACTTTCTCCTGCCGCCAGGCGCACCTGTTCCGCCCCTCGTGACCATCACACAGCGGGGCGCGGGTGGAGGAGCGGCGGCAGCTTCAGCTCCGAACGGGACGGCGGTGCTTTGCACTAAACCGATGCCCGCCATTTTCCTCTCCGAGCTAGCCGGCGGGCAGGAAGCCGGTCGTCGAGGCGTTCTACATACACTCTGGGCCAAGAAACGCCTGGCCGAGTTGCAGGCTGAGATTACGGCCGAGATGAAGGCCAACGGCGAAAGCGTGGGACTTGAAATGGCTATGCAGGAGCGTCAATGGATTGTGGACCACTTCGGGCTTGCGTCGACCGAGGGCGTACCGAAGCCCACGAAGCTGCATATTCCACAAACCCCGGCCAGTCCTACCAGCCCGAGGAGTCCGATAGGGGGAAAACTAGGCGAAAAGTTGCGGGGACTAAAACTGGCCACCAGTCCCGCGGAGCTTGCTGCCGCTACGCAAGGTAAGAATGATTGGTTCGCAGAGGTGCTCCTTCTTTGACGCAGAAACATGACTCCCACTCGTGTTTCTAACCAGACTTGCCTTCACAGCAGCGAGAAACTCACAACCGAAAACACAACCCCTTGTTACGACGCTCTCCCCTAATGCCTCGGACGTGGCTGTGTCATCATTCGCTAGCTTTGGCGGTCGCATCATGCCAAAAGACCCCAGCAACGGGGGCATCGCTTCGTTAAACGCCATCGTTGGAAGTGGATTGGCCCCGGCTGCTGCTCCTGGCGCCGGTACGGGTCTGGATGGCGATGACAGCATCGAAGAGGATTTGTTCGCCCTGCCAATGAGCCCACGTAGCCCGGAAATGAAGAGAAGTCCATTCAGCCTCCTATAGAAGCAGGGCTATCCGGAATTGTTCAGCTCGGCCTTCTTCCCCTCCCGGAGTCGGCTGGTTGGTGGTATCGAGTAAGCATGCTCTTGTCTAAGACAATGCCGCGGAGGTTCTGAGGAGAACGAGGGGCGTGCCTCTCGCCACATCTACTGGGTAGAGCCGCATGATGGTGAAAGGTATAGAACTAGCCCGAGCCACTGTAGGCCAGTTCGGTCATTTGATATCGACTGGCACTAAGTAAGGTTGTGGGTGGACCATTAGAATCACGGATAGGACTGTACAGAGGGGAACTCTGCGCTCTAACAAGCCATTACAGGCAGGGCTTGGGGCTACCAACTTGAGTGGATTTCTTGGATATGGCTTCTACAACCTCGTTGTACCTAAGCTTATTGTTCATGCTGATAATGTCTGTTTATGTTAGAGTGGACCGCTCTTCTCGCGGTAAGCCCGCTCTCTTATCATCAGATGTACTACTAGAATAACTTATTTCGGGCAAATTCTTTGCCGTTGGGGGCGTCAAGGTCCCTCTGGCCCGGGACTGAAACGTCAGCTTGTGCCTTCATCATCCAGCGGGCATGTCGTTGCTCTTGAGAGCATTGCGGTCATGATCATCGTCGACACGTTTACCACCTCATCCATCGAGGACGCAGACGGCCTTAATAGAAGCACAGCAGTGCCGTTTGCGCGGTTCAACTCGTTCAGCGCCAGCCTCCGACGCGGCCCTCATCCCACCTCTCCTTCCGTTCCTGCCGCAAATAGTAAAGCTTCTTGGCTTCCCTATACCTCCTAGCCCAGTCACCCGCCTCGCGCTCCGTGGCAAGAGTGCCATCGCCTTCTCCGTCGAGGAAGCTTTCCTCAAGCGCGTGACACACACCTTCCTGTTCTAGCAGGCCCTGGTTCAGACGCTGATACAAGCTGGCGGGCGCGAACGGCGCCATAGCATGGTCCATCTCGGCCTGCTTAGCGCGCCATTGACGTTCAAGCGCGTGCGTTGACAGCAGCTGGGCCTGAGCAGTCGAGCGCTGGTGGGCGAGGCGCGCCTCTAAGTCCAATAAATGCGCTGCGAGCTCCGTGTTCTCGGCGAGCGCCGACTGCAGCCCATCGTGCGAGGCCCGCAGGGATGGGTGAATCGTCTGGGGCGAGTGCGTCAGCGCCGAGAGGAGTGTCGGATTGGAGAGCACATCGGCGAGATCTTGCTTGCTGTTGCGGGAGCGTTTGCCCAGATTAGCGATCTAGCGCCTTGATGCGTAGATGTGGGAAAGGCCAGGGGAGAGGGGGATTGCTTACGATTTGTCCTGTAAGAACTTTGGGAGCCACTGGTCACCAGGGTCTGGGATGGGCTGAGGGTGCGCGACGCGCGCCTGGCCAGAGGTTCCATCTGAGTTCATGGGGTGCAGTTCACCGGCGAGTGCCTTTGCTTCGGGAAGCGGCGGCGGTGGTCGCGGAGACTGTAATCCTGCCGGTGTGCTCATCCGACTCGTTTCATGGCTGCCCGGCGGCTTCGGTGGAGGGACTGGAGGCCCGTGCGAATACATTATGCTGTCGTTCTTCTTGGTAGCCGAAAGACAGAGCTCGCCTGTGTCACATCTAAGCCTGCCATGGTCGGTCTAGATGGTTCCTGCATTCAGCAATGACGTGGCTACGTGCCCGCCAGCTACCCCGTAGTTACAGGGACCTACATTAGAGAGGGGAAGGCGGGGTACGTATGCAAGCTAAGCCTGCTGCGCGGTCTGTGCAGTACCTACGCAACGGAGCACTGTGTGTACATACATAGTACGGAGTACTACATGATAAACTACAGCTGAGGTACCGTGCACTGGGTTCTCGGGAAGGCGCATCCCTCCTTAAGTCACGTAAGATTGTAAAGATCAGACACTGATCCGTCATGCTCTCATGTCCAAGCAGCCTAAAACTTTGAAATTTGAACATGGATCAAGTGCTCAGTTTGTTAATATGGAGTGTCTATGGCATGACAGCTGGACGGCGCAAGGATCTTGGTCAGAAAGCAATCTATACTACGTCGTACAACACAGGCGCCCTCCAGCGAGGTGGTGGTAAAGATTCCATCTTACATTCAGTTTTTTGAATAGAAACAATACTACCTTTGTCGCAATTCCACCAATCCAGTAGGGTCTATCTAGCTCGCTGATCTACTCACGAGTCAAGCTGGACATAATTGGCAGGGAATAGCCCAGACGCTCCATTGTAGTGTCCAAACCACCAATCCTCGTCTGGAAATTCCAAATTGGTTACCTTGGCACCTTCAGGGAAGCTCAGTTCTGCACGAAAGGGTGTATCAGCCAAGTGTTTCATCAAGAATGCAAGTTCAGGGACCGACTCACCGTTGTCCTCCGCGGCCTCATAGTCAAACTGCGCCGTCGCAGTGCTCCCCTCTCCGGCATCAGTGGGCTCGGGCTCGGGCTCTGCTGCTGCTGCCGGGGCGGGTGGTGGTGGATGAGCTGCAGCTTGAGCCCCCGGACCTTCGTCGTCGTCAACGAGCTCAACGTAGTTGCTCGGGAAAAGGCCGCTCTCGCCCTGCGAGTTCGTGCCCATCCACCAATCATCGTCGACCATTTCGATGTTGGTGACATACTCACCCTCCCGGAGCTCGATCTCATTGTCCTCGGCCCTTTCGTAGTCATATTGAATCAAGGCGCGTTTACCACCGCCTGAGCCTGCATGGCTATCGGCAGCATGGCCCAGGGATAGCTCAGCCACAGCCACAGCAGCCGCCCGGGCATCATGGCTCTCTTCCTCCGCCGGCAGCTCTTCTTCTCTGGGCAACGCTTCCGGAACAGGAATAGGCCGGGGGGCCAGTCTTTCCACGGGAGGCTCAATCTCAGGCGCAGCGCTGCGCGAAACAGGCATCGCAATACGCACTGGAGACGGCTCGCGCTCTTCGTGGCTACGAGATGGGACAGCAGGGGCTTCCTCCTCCGCCTCGTCCTCCTCTTCTTCTTGCTCAGCAGCGGGAGGCCGAGATGGGAGACCAGGGAGTGCGAAACCGCCCGATGGCCGACTTCCCATCGGTGGCGGCGGCGGAGCAGGCTCGTCCTCAGGAGGAGCAGAGGCCTTTGGTCCCGGTGGTGCGGCGCTCCCCATGGGGTTTACATCCTTAAACCTGTCGCGGATTGACGAAACACCGCCAGGCGGCGAGACGGGTTGCTCGGGCTCCGACTGCTCTGTCCCTCCGGTTTTCTGCGTCTCCACTCCCCCACGAGCAACCTTGCTGATTTGTACGGGAGCCCAGCTTTTCCCGCTGTAGCCGCTCTTCCACTCACTGCCACTCTTCTGTGCGGGAAGAGGGGAGGTGATGGGTGGAGAAACAGTAGATCCAGCAGCCGCTGCCACTCCCTGCTTCGCCTTCTTCTCCGCCCAGATCTGGGCCGGTGTCTTACCGCCTTGGTCCGCAAAAGTTCGGCTGGCGGCACCAACAGGGGGAGCCACGGGAACCGCAGGCCCGCCGAAGCCGAGCGCTACGGGAGTAGGAGCCTTGGTCCCCGTGAAGGCCGACGCACCGCCAAACTTCTTGGCGACTTTGGGCTTGGGAAGCTCCGTAAGGCGCTCCGACTGTGTGAAGGCCGCGCTTCGCTCCGCCAGCCCTTTCGGCGCACCTGACTCTTCTGGAGTTTCTGCCGGGCGCTGGGCTCTCGCCCGAATGGCAGCAATGTCAACCTTGCCCACAGGCTCGTAAGCACCCTTCACCGTAGTAGGCCGTTCGTCTTTTGCTTCCTTCGCCTGGGCGCGGAGAGCAGCAATATCGACTTTGCCCACAGGCTGGTATCCGCCCCTGACGACGTCGCTGGGGCGATCATTCTGCCTGGAGTCTCCGTTGAACCGGGACTCGTCCTGGTTCTTCACCAATTCAGCCATGTTAACCTTGGTTGGTTTGTATGCCGGCGCGACCTTCTCGATCTGGGTTCGTGTTACCTGGGGCGCATCTGCACCCCACCCATCCTCATCCACGTTCTCCTGCCTCCGACTACGCGCCGCGACAAGGGGATTGAAGGTGTTACCGGAGCTTGATGTCGTCGGAGTAAAGACCGGCTTCTTCGCGACCGGAGGGGGGGCCGCTGCTGTGAGGGGCGCCGAGCCTCCAGCAGTATACTTTGCTCCCGAGGCGTCGGCGACCTTTTGTATAATGGCTTCCGGAGCGAGGTCGCTGTCTGATCGTGCTGTTATCTGAACATGGTAGCCGTGGAGAACCTTGGCGACGGCCGCAAGATGGCTCGTAAAGTACCCCTTTGTGCGCTCGGGAACGCCTCCGCCGCACCATGCGATCAAGACATTCTTCGGGAGTCCGGTGTTGGGGTCTTTAACTTTGACAAAGGCAAATTGGATGCGTCCTTCGCTGAGGTCCTCGACAAGGTCGGCGAGCTCGCCCTCTTGCGATCGGTGTGCGTTAGCCTGGCATCGATCCAACGTGCCTAGGGCCTTCGATCAGGAATCGGCCGAGAACTCACCACCGGTGCTTTCAACCTTCAATATGCTCTCCTTTGCGCCGCTGCTTTGGAATGCGTTCAAAAGGGGCGCCTGGACTGTAAAGAGGGCCCATTGGCCGTAGGTTGAGGAGCTCGAGGACAGAGCGGGGCCATTGATGACGGCTTGGTAACTGCTCTTGATTGATGGCCCGTTGATCGATAAGTTCAGCGAAGCCATTTTCAATACCTGTACTGAATTCGCTTGCTGTGGGTTTGCCGAGAAAAACAAATGTCGCAAGCAGAGAGAAAGTCTCAGAACTGTGCGCTGCTGATTATTTCTGAGAGGGAGCTTTCCAGGACGCACGTCAACAAGGAGGCTGTGCAGTGACCAGGGCCGCCAGCCATTGCAGGTAGCTCCGTGGTCCCGAAGACCGGTCTCAAGTGGCGCCGACCAACTGGATTTGGAGCGGGGCAGGAAAGGCTGCGTAGGCTGGCTGGCTTTATTTTCTGAGATCTCTATTCTAAACCCGGCCTCGTTCTAGCTTCACTACAATGACCACGCCAGATTAGTCTATTTAAATACATGAAGCTTTGTTCACTGCCTGTCAAAACATTGGACAGGGATGACTGCATCTCGCAGCACACAGTGTGTCGAGGCGAATCCCAGGCAATCCAGTCAGTCTCTGTGTAGTTGCGTCTATTCTGTTACAGATATCACTCGTACATTCTTGGCTTGTAACGGCAGTACTAAATGGTCTGCAAGGCTTCGTGAGTCTAGTCTGGGATCTCAATGCACTTGGAGTCAACACACGTCACGACACTGCTACCCACTGGGTGGTGTTCACGCACGTAGGCAAGCAATCAGCGATTCTGCAGACACTCTCACATCACGGTCGAGTAAAAAGAACTTGATTGCATCCCCACCAGACAACCTCTGCAGAGAAACACTCAAAGGGAAAACGAGGTCGTGTATTGCATATATGCACCTTCAATAATTGGCCCAAACCCGCAAACATACAAAGATTCGGTCCTCGTCGTGTGATCGTTCAACCTCAGAATCCCGGCCTGTCCCCATTACCGACAAACGAAAGCTGCATCACGATCAAGACAACCCAATTGCCATCATACCCTATGTGTGAAACTCCATTCGCTAGCGCTCCCCATCCGCATTGGAAATACCGGTAAATAGCATTGAGAAGTCGGCGTGTTTTAACAGCAGTCTGCACAGCATTCGAAGCAGTCGGCGCAGCATTCGCAACCCTCTTCACAGACGAAACAGCAGCACAGCGCAGCCAAGCATGCTTGAAAGCAGCCACCGCCGCCTGACCTCCGAGGGGGCGGCTGTTGCTGGTATTGCATCTGCCCTTGGGGCGGGTAGTAGCCGCCCTGTCCTGGGGGTGGTCCGCCGTAAGACTGTTGTGGCGGTGAGGTTAGCGATCAATAGTTACAATGGTAGGAAGGATAAGGGGAAATGGGCGGATCAGTCGGCACTCACAGGCTGAGGGTACTGAGGATAGCCTTGGGGATGAGGTGGGGGGGGGCCCTGGTGATAGTATTGCTGGGCAGACATGTTGCTCTGGGCGAAAGACCGGCGACAAGTAAAGTCTAGCGATAATTGGAGTCGATTACAGAGGTACAAAAGGTCGCAGGAAAGTGAATTAACTATAGGATGCGAATGAGGTCAGACGCCAAGATGGTTGACGGGTAGGGCAGCGGATTGAGAAAGCGAGAGAGTGATGGCGAACGGCTTACGGGCGGGAGGCCAATGATGCGAATATAAATGACGGCGCTGGGAGCTCGGCGGCTTTTGGTTTTGCAGGGGTTCCCGTCCTTTGAGGTTGGGTGAGTGGCTGGAGTGGGCGTGTGGGAGCGCAGTCGTGTTTGAGAGGGAGTGGGGAGCTGAGGCAAGGCACGGACTTGTTAAACCCGAGCTAAGAGATAGCGGACGACTTGGGTGGCCATGGCTCTGACTTCCATTGTCTGATCATTCACTGCCTCAACTGCCTCATCAACTACGCGTCTACCAAAGTGGTGGAAAGAAAAGTAGCCCCGGTCTGTTGCCGGTCGAGCGCTAACAGCGCCCTGTTGAACAGTTCTTATAGTGGCGTATGTACAGCGCACTGTTAGCGATTTACCAGTAACAGACAAGGGCTATTTTTTTTTCCCCACTTGACTGCAAAGAAACCTCAGGTGTTGGGTGTACTATACGGAGTACGGAATACCCGATTGTCTGCACGTGTCATTCATTCCCTTTCACCTATTGAGGGAGCCCATAGAGGGCCCTTCCCTTCCGCCTGGGATATTCGCATACTGTACAGAGTACTGGTATAATAACTCGAGCCTAATCCGGGGCTTAGTTGAGCTTGCCGCATTTGAACGTTCTGTCACAACTGTCGTAGACCGCCCCGAGCTGGCAGCAGTTCATCTGCAGACTGCAGCATAGGTAGTCGTGTCCATCAGCAAAAACCCATACGAACGCCGATCGATGATCCATCGCCAAGACTCAAGCTTGGCTGCTTGCGACTTTTAATCACCCAGCCTATAATATTCTACTCCGGACGTACCTTCCGATTGACGGGAAGTTATCGCTCGTGGGAACTTTCAACAAGATATATGACTGCATCCGTGAGACGAGAAGGGATTTCTCGCTGGCCACACCGTAAGAAACGCTCTCGAGGGTTTTCCTCATTCTGTAGCGACCCTCCATCGGTAAGTGTGTATCTCGAATTCGGCATACAGCGACAGGCTTGAGGCCGGCAAGACCGAAATATCCGTTAGACGCTCAACGCTACTGTGCATATGGTAGTCCCGCAAGTCTGGCGAGTGGGCACAGGAAACAACCGGGCGCTAACTAAGGTACACACCATCCGTAATTGTACTACACTCGAAACGAAGGAGAGTTCGTTGGAACTTGGAGAGGTCTGTTGCATGTGCAGAGAGGGGACAGACCGGTGTGTAATGCAGTTCCAACGTGAACGGGGAAGTGGCAAATGCCACATTCGTGCGTCTACACCGCCACTACTTACGTGGCTTTCACCACATTAAATTCCGATGCACAACAGCTTACAATAGAAATCTCATACGGCAAAAAGCCCGCCATTTGTGGCAGAGCGTCTCACTCGCGGTGATAAGCAAGCGAACTCCGTTATTGAAAGGAGTACATATTGGGCCTCCGGATTCCTTGGTGTCGTGGTAATTCGCTGGCCCCCTCATCCAGACATGCATGGATGTGGTGAAGTAGGTAGGGAACTTCACATGCAGAGGCTAGCGAAGGTTAACGCCTGACCTGCTCGCAGTATTCTGGCCGTTTAGCTATAGGAAACGACTTCAAACTCAAATTTATCACTGTAGGACACATTCGTAAGCGCAATGTTTGAGAGGTATGCAAGGTTCTACGCTGCGCGTGTTTCCGAGCTTGCAATATGCTTATGTTGTTAGATATGGTCATTGATTCACTGCCACGGTATTACATATTACCATACCAATCGGGAGACAAAAAAAGGCGGACTGCAAACACTTGAACACCTTAGCTGCCTTCTAAATCCTATAAAGCAGTTAAAGGAAGGCATACTGTTTCAGCAGATAGGCTACATTAAAGGTTAGAAAGGGAGTTATTTATTAACCATAATGCATCACTAAAAATATATTATAAAAACTATGTCTCAACGCACTGCGTGTAAGATAAGTGTACACAGTTCGGCTTTTTCTTGTTTTCACTACACGCAGTGCGCCGAAACCTACTTTCTTCAAGATGTCTTATTAACGCATTATTACGGACGGATAACTGCCTTTCTAAGCTTTAATATAGCCTATCTTCTCAAACAGTATGCCTCAATTCAGCTGCTTCATAGTGTTTTAGCAGGCAGCTTAGGTCTTCAGGTATTTTACAGTACGCCTCCTCTTGTCCCCCACTTGCATATATCAACGGCACATATCGCCTTCGTGGTCCGCACGTTCTCTACCACACGACCTGCGAAACCGGCCAAACGTTGTCGAGTTCATAGACTCAGCGTGGCGGCCATGGAACTTGGCGATCGAATTGCACATTCAACTGCGGGGACCTTTCCGTTAACGCCAAAAGCTTAGCCTGCCGCACCGTGCCGCCTACCGAGTCGGATAAAGAAACAATATACCTATTGCAAAGCACTTCCTGTCAATAACAAACCTCTCTCGGACAGACAGTTGTTCAATGCAAGTATGGCAAGTGAAGCTTCTAACGCACACGTCTACCCCTTTTATGATGTAGGTGTCTCTGATGAGTTGAGACCAGAGCTTCCATTGCAACTGAAATACTTTCCCTCACTTCGATTCGGGTATAGACATATTTTCACCCAGAACGCGGGTGACAAAGGAAGCTTGGCCTCAGACTCAACGACCTAAGCAAAGGCCTACGATTTATTAACATGTGAAAAGGGCAGGCAACTGAGTTCATGAGAAGTACAGGAAAACTTGTAGTTCAGACCATTTTGCTTACTTTGAAGCCGCAGGCGCATGAATGGCCCACTTTTTTGCTCGGGAATCAACAAGTGCATTTTACTTATGAAGATCAAGGCGGTTGGAGTCCATCCCCTATCGAAGTTCAAACGAGAGTTGGTCAGTGTCTGTGGTATGAATTCAGATCTACCAAAGTCCTACTGCGAAGCTACAGTTTAACCAGGCCATTCAAAGGATCCTTGGTTATTAATCGTTTAATGCAACTGGCTTGACTGGTGAACCAAATAAGCAATGTCGATGACGGCTGAGAAATGACGCAACAACTTATTAGCCAATCAGACTGTTTCGAACACACTAGCTGTATCGCGGGGCTGTCCCGTCATCGGCCGGTGTCATGGAGGGGCAGAGAAACTTCTATCGTCTGTGCCACCCTGAAAAGTCCCTTGAAGAACACTTCGTACCTCGTTTATCTCCTCAGCAAGCGCTATCAACTTGCTAACACCCACAGGTTTTGCACCAGTACTACCAGTCGACTTTTGCACAGATTCAATTCAGCAACTCTACATCGGTCAGGGTCGGATAGGGTCTGCTAAAATATCTCATCAGCTGTTCCTCCGCACCCAAGGTACCACCATACCATGTCGACAATCAGCGCGATCACAAGTCCTGAGGCGTGGGAGAAACATCTCAACTCCCTCCCGTCAACCACACTCCTAATCGTCTCGTTCCATACACCATGGGCGGCTCCCTGCGCGCAGATGTCAACGATTCTATCGACCCTCGCGAGCGAATACCCTGTTACTGACCCGCCCACCACGTCCTGGGTGAAGATCAACGCAGAGGAGTTGTCAGATATTAGCGAAACTTACGATGTGACTGCGGTTCCGTTCCTCGTGCTCATCCGGGACAAACAGGTGCTGGAGACAGTCAGTGGGAGCAGTGCGATAAAGGTGCGGAACGCGATTGAGACACATGCGTCGCGGTCCGGCGGCGGTGAGCAAACAGCAAACAGTGATGCGGCCGCGGCAACGAGCGAAAAGGATGGCGAGACGGCGCCGGTCGATCCCGTGAAGCAGAAAGAAGAGCTCTTCAAACGGCTCGGCAACCTGGTAAAAGCCGCCCCGGTCATGCTGTTTATGAAGGGGACGCCTAGCGAGCCCAAGTGCGGCTTCTCAAGACAGATGGTGGGCATATTACGGGAAAACGCTGTCAAGTACGGATTCTTCAACATCTTGGCGGACGACGAAGTGCGACAAGGGCTTAAGGAGTTCGCCGACTGGCCTACCTACCCCCAACTTTGGATGGACGGCGAATTAGTCGGAGGCCTTGATATCGTATGTTCATTGTGCTTGCCAGCTAGGCGGAGATCGTGCTAACATTTTGGCAGGTTAAGGAGGAAATGGCTGCGAACGGCGAATTCTTCAAACCGTACAGCGTCAAAGCGGACGGCGACGCTGCAGCAGCATCTTGACTTTAGGTCTAATACATGGTACGATTAATGCAGCGGTTTGGGCTTCTCGGGATTGCAATCTGCTCTTCCTGGTTTTCTGTATATGTTCTCTGTAATCTACAATCACGACACAATCCTCAGCAAGACGAAGCTTCCGAGTCCCTGCGTTGAGAAAGTTCATCCAGCCACCACAGACCGCATGCTATTGGTCTGGTTGGCCCGGTGGCTTGCATTTCTGCTTCGCACATCCGGGACCTCGTCAACCCTATCCTCGGCGCGAAACAGCCTGGTGGCAGCAACATAGCAGACCTGCCCAAGTTATATCAAAGGGCGAGGAGAAGCTTCATGGGCGAGCAGCAAAGCTATATTTCTCCGCTGTCTTTTCCGGCGCTTTTCCCGAAGGAACTATTTGGCGTCGACAGATGTGGTAAAGGTTCGGGCAATGTTCCCCCGATTTGCAGATTTTGGTCAAGATGCCAATTTCGATGTAGTTCACACATTACCGTAGAAAATAGTGTCTTTGGGCACGGCTCCTTTCTCAAGCTCTTCGATGCTCGCTTCGCACAGCCTTTTGTTCGCTTCGGGTATCGACAACTGTTGCACAGCATCAAGACGGGAGAGAAACTGCATCGCCATGCCGGATTCTGCGTGCCATATCATATGACCTGGTAGAAATCGTTAGCAATTCCGTCAAAGACAATCCTAGACTCTGTAGCAAGGTGACTTTTCCACACAGTCCGGCTATAGTGTCCTAAGAGTGCCAGTTTGGTGTTTCTTTGACGTACAGTGAAAGAGGAAGATTCCCGGGTGGTCTGCTATAAATCGAATCAGAAGCCAACCAAAGCCCTCCACAGTGGCCACGTCGCGACGGAGCGGGTTCTCGAGTATCGTCGCGTTATCTTTATCCAACAGTCCTCTTCCCTCAGGAGCCAAGCCAAGCGTCTCATATCCAGGAAAGTAACCATGGCCGGAAGCGAGAACGAAGAACTCATGGCCGTGAAGGTGGAACGGGTGGTTGCCTTCGTCGAAGTTCTGGAGGACAATGTCCACAACCTCCACGCCCTTGCTGCTCACTACCAACTCATGCGTGCTGTCGAACGCTTTCGAATTTACCCCTTCCACGAGGAAGCTTTCGTTTTTCGAACTCAGCCCGCTAACAACTCGGTGGAGACTCGGCGACTTCAGGTTTGGGCGGAAACTCGACGAGTTCAGGTAGCCCCTCTCCAGACGCCAGTCGCCAATTTCGAGGTTGACGCGCAAATACCACGAATGATGCGCGTATTCCGGGGCGGGGCGGGATGGGACAGGTCGATATCTGCCAACAGTGGGATCCCTACACTCAAGGGCGAACTTGCCGCTGTCGTTTTCTGTAGCCGGAAGAGGAACCTCTTGCTCGTTCGCTCCAATAGACACTGCCGCCGAGCGATAGCGGATCACTGCCTTTGCCTCAGCAGAACCCTGCTCCGGCAGAACATTCTCGGCAAAACAGTGCTTGACCATACGAGCCCTGAGCCAGAATGCATCTGTCCCGGTTTGGTTGGCTGCGAGCACGATGCTATACCGCTGGCCTGGGCCGGCGAGAATACTGTTTTCAGCGATCGGGTGGACGTCGGTGCCGTCAACCTCGGTCACCGCTAGGCCCAAGTGACTGTCGACGGAAACCTCAAACCAGGCAAAAGCACCGGCATTCAGAATGCGGAGACGGTGGCTGGCATTCGGTTCCAACTCGAACATGGCTTGAGATGCCAAGGACGAATCGCAGCGGCGAGACGGGTGCACCTGGGAGCAGTCGACCTTGTTTGCGCCGTTGATGAGAGCGCCATTGGGAACGGGCGAAGACTCGCTACCCGGGGATAGCTTTTGCATCAAACCCACACTTCCGGTGTCGTAGTACCAATCCTGCAGCAGTACGATGCGGTCAGAGGCGTATGGAATCTCCGAAAGCGCCCATTCGTCCCGGGAATGGATGATCAGAGGGCCCACCAGACCATCGAGAGCCTGAGCGCCGTGATGCCCATGATAAAAGTCTAGACAGCGCATCATGAGTCGCTGGGACCGAGGCTAAGTCAGGGACAGAGAGATGGGCCGACTTACAGGTTCCTGCCTGGCCCGCAACAGTAAACTTGTATCGAAATGAGCTCCCGGGAGCAATGGGACACTGGGTGACTCCAGGCACGCCATCCATCCAGGCAGTGCCGTTTTGGAAGATGCCGTGCCAGTGGATCGCCGTCGCGTTCACTGACCGGTTCTCGACATCGACAACAATGGTGTCGCCCTCATTGCATCGAATCAGCTCTCCGGGAAAGCGGCTATTGATGACCATCATGGGGCGGAAGACACCATCAGGGTTCGCAACAATATCTTCGATAATCCAGTGGTACTCGCGCACCTGGGCAGGGGCGTTGAAGTCCCATCCCGGATCCAAAATGTAGTCCGAACCTGGCCTTCTGAAGTCCCGTGCTGTCGTTTCATCCGATGCTGTCGTGTCTGGGGTGGATTCAATCTCTAGTCGGCCTCGAACCAACGTGCGCACGGTGAAGGCGAAGACGACAGTCGCGACAAGCCCCAGGAAGGTGAGCAGCCCGACGAGATGTAAGCTGTGCCTTTCTCTGCCCGCGTCCCGTCGGTATGGCTTCGCAGCTCCCGCTTCTTCGCCGTCCCCTGGCAGCAGCCGCTCCTGTTGCTCGATCTCGAGATTTCCGTCCTTGTGCTCATCAAGCCCGCCCATCTCTTCGGTCTCGTGGGCAGGAGAGGCCGGGCGTATGGGCGCGTGCTGAGACATTCTCACGATCGGCAGCCGAAGTCCTGTGGTGCTGCCTCGTAGAACTCATTGAGCCGCGCCCAGGGTCTGCTCCACGGAGGGGGGATTTCCTGCAGGAGGGAACGTACGAATATAGAAATATAGAGCTGTGCCCGATCTCCAACATGGGCTATTGTGCAGCAGATAAATTTTGGTTCACAGGAGCCGCAGTCTTTTTTGAACTGGCAGTCTCTAGGCTACCTATGTGTCTAATCGCCCGTCCACTCGGAGTGCGTGTGCACATGCAGGGTTCCACGGCTCGACCCCTTCGTGGCGCCGTCCGATGATCTGGTTGGCTCCTTGGCAGCAACTGCTGGCATTCGTTCGATGGAAGCTTCGACGAAACCTGGCAGCTCCATGCTAGCGCGCCTGTGGTCCACCAAGCACGTGCGGAGGGCCGGAGGCAGGCACTAGCGCCGGTAGCTCCCGCTCGGGTTAGGGTTCTCACTTCTGAGCACATCCAAAGCATCTTCCCATCCGCAACACAATGCTACACTTTTACTGAGGTCAAATGTGACTACCTGTCTTCCTTAGCTACACATATATGTGTAAGGTGGATGACAGGATATATGGCAACTAATCAAGCAACTGCTCTTACCTTTTGTGACCTTCCTAGTCTTTCACCCAGCCTGCAGTCCACAAATAACGAATTCAACCCTTCTTTACGCACACGTATTCCTGTTCTGGCGTAGCTTGCGCCCTATGCATTGTATTTTTTTACTCCCCCTTGACCGCCACGCGACTTTTACCGGATAACCTGGAACCTGGAACACGGTTGCCGCCAGATATTTTTCAGCTATTCCCGGTGTCGGCCGAGCCGAGTTCTGGTTGCGTAAAACCCCCGACTCCCGTCCCAATGCAGCGGCCAGCATCGGAGCACGCTGAGATTGCTAGGCGCCGAAGCCGAGTCAGAAGTAACTTCAAATCAGAGTCAGCAGTACGGACAAATGTCATTGAAACGTGACTGGCCGGCGAAGGTATCAACCACGCGGACTCAGGAACCATCTTACTTAAACTTTTGTCGACGATCAATGAGCCCGGCTCGGAATAGCGCTCTCCGGCTCGCAGCGGCTAGCGGCAACTCGGCATGCCGCTTTTCATGTCCGATGCATGGGTAAGGCAAGGCCGCCGCATCGGCTTCGCGCCCATTTCTGGGGAGGGGGCAAGATGAGCCGGGGGCGGGGACTTAGGGACCTCCTCAAGCTCCACTCCTGGGTATCTGCTGCTGGGAACGAGAAAATGACCAACGCGGTTAAGAATACCGGATACAACGCTGTCTTTCATGTTTCCGTGGGCACGCATTCTAGAAGGATGCTAAGAAATTAGCAAGCAGCATGGTTATCTCGCTGGCAAGTACCTTAGCTTTGAGTTCAAGCCCAACCAACATACATCTCTACACAATTGTCTTGGTTTCTTGGGTATAACATCTTTACTGAGCCGTTCAGTTCTCAGCCGGCCTTGCACCGCATTCCTACCGTCCTCCACGACAAATTATAAACAGGGAGTTCAATGCCCGAAACCCCGGCTCTTTCGCATCGCGCGAGCTCTCAGACCGAAACCGATGAGCCTCAGCTTGCCTTTGAAGTGCCGCCTAATGTTCTTGGCGATGTTGACGTTATGGCCGGTGGAGGCAACAAAAAAGCCCTAGACAGCAGCGCGACGGAAAGCGACTCAACGGGGGAGTCGGAATTCAGGGAAGGGGGTTATGGCTGGTTAGTATCCAATTCACATTCAACACCGGCCGTAGTCAACGAGCACAAGTGTGTGAGCCCACTTCCAATCCTGAAGATTTGATGTGAGACTAGCCTCTCCTGCTCCGGCTCGGCCGCAGACACGAACTCGGGGCACGATCGCGCCGTTGGGCGTACCACATTCACACCATGGCCTTCTAGTCTGGCGAGTTGGCTCATGATGAACATTACCCCTTTCCCCCAGCCAGCAAACAAAGCACGCGCCTAAGATCGCGCAACCTTATCCACCTCTGACGCAAAGCCTGCTATAGGGTTGTCGTCTTGTCAGTTCTTTTGGTCAATGCCCATACTTGGGGGTTGAATTCGGTAGGTGGTTGCTATTGATGGTCTTCCGCGTTCCAGCGAGACTGACGCGGCCGTATTTCACAGTCGTATGCCGTGTTCCTCGCCTACTACCTACGTTCGGGCGCCATTGCCGGGGCCTCTCCTCTGGCCTTCGCTTTCGTGGGCGGTTTGTCAATCTCGATAGGTAAGTCCCCGCCCTGCCTGGATTCACCAGGAACTTTCCGTCAGCATCCCTGACATGCGCATAGCATTCTTGGTGTCCCCTCTGGCCACCCTGTGCATCGGGCGATTTGGGACGAAAGCCACCCTGAGAATTGGAGTCGGTCTCGAAGCGTAAGTCCTTCGAGACGAGTCGGTTGTCCGCATACTCGTGCCCGTGAACTCAATACCTCCTTGTCTTAGGGTCTCCTTCATCGGCGCCTCGTTCACGTCCCAGGCATGGCATCTTCTCCTGAGTCAAGGAATATGCTTTGGTACAGGGATGGGATTCTGTTTCACAGCCACGGTCGGCGTGGTCCCCCAGTGGTTTACCAAACGGCGCTCTCTGGCGAACGCAATCTCGACGAGCGGGTCCGGATTCGGCGGGCTCATGTATTCGCTGGCCACCAACGCCATGATCTCCAACCTTGGCCTGCCATGGGCATTCCGCATTCTAGCCATCCTGGCCTTTGTCGTGAACGGCGTGTGCAGCCTGCTCGTGCGCGACCGGAATAAGGCGGTTGGCTCCGTTCATGTGGCTTTCCATGGCGCGCTCTTCAGGCGACTCGAGTTCTGGCTCTTCCTTGGCTGGGGTTTCTTTAGCATCATCAGCTACATAATCGTCGTCTTTAGTCTCACCGACTATTCCCAGCATGTGGGTTTCAGTGCCAGCCAGGGCTCTCTCGTGGCAGCTTTGTTCAATTGTAAGGTGGTTTCACTAGCGCTTTTTATCATCGTCCCGTGCTACCCAGCCTAACGATGTGCATTACAGTATCTCAAGGTCTCGGCCGGATTCTGATTGGATTTATCGGCGACAGGTTCGGCATCATGAATGTTGCCGGGCTTGGAACCCTGGTTGCAGGCCTTGCCGCCTTATTCATTTGGATTCTTGCGGGGCAGCACTATGCAGGAGCTGTTGTCTACGCCCTCTTTGGCATCGTTGCCGGCATTATTTGGCCGACTGTGGCCCCCGTTGGGGTAGAGGTCATCGGCTTGCAGCTCCTACCTTCTGGTATGTTTGTCCCGGCTGTCCTCGCTCATGCTGTCCCCGATATCCTTCAGTGACTCTAACATTAAGCAGCATTGTCAATTTACTGGCTTGTTCTGGTTCTGCCCGCCACGTTGTAAGTTCTCGAGGGCTGGGCAAAGAAAGCCCCTATTCCGGTTACTCCCTGTGGCGATTGCTAACCTTGGAGCGGTACAGCGCCGAGGTCATCGGGTTAAGTATGAGGAAGCCTGGCGTAGACGGATATATCGACGTTCAGGTCTTCACGGGCATTCTATATCTTGTGTCATTTGTGTCAAGTGAGTCAACCTTTTCTGTCTGCAAATTTGCCCGGTCCTGCGCGGTGTACAACAGTGCTGACCAAGGCTGTAGTTTGGCTATTGCGAAGTTGGAAACTCAGGCAAATAGAGGCGTTGATCATGGAGGGGGAGCACCAGGTCGCTAGCACCCCGCGCAAGGGCGATGCTGCAACTGTTACACCGGGCGGTGCCGAGAAAAAACCGGCCATTGTACAGGAGCCGGGTTTGCTCCGTGCATACCTGACTAACATGTTCGCCATAAAGCGTGTATAAACCTAGTAGCGATAGGAATGGTTGCTGCCTATCTACGTCATATGAAAACACCTCGGCATTCTGACGCATTCCTCCCCACCTGGCAGTTCTCGGGCGAATTGTGGACACATAGCTGGATTTATCCGCGAGACAACTCTATTGCCTTGGCCGCCGCTGCCTCAAAGTCGTCAAAGGCATACAAAGGCAGTCCGCTTTCAGCAATGAGCTTTTGGCCTTCCTTTTCGTTTGTGCCCCTGATGCGCACCACGACGGGGACAGCAGGAGATAGTTCCTGGAAGGCCAAGATAATTCCTCTTGCGATCATGTCACCAAGGGTTAGACCGCCGAAGATGTTGACAAAGATGACCCGGACTCTCGGGTCTCGCAAAATCACCTCGAAGCTCTTCTTGACCGTCTCGCTTGTGGCCTTGCCGCCCGTGTCCAAGAAATTGGCCGCCTGACCACCGGCATCGGCAAGCGCGTCGACCGTGTTCATTGCCAGCCCGGCCCCATTCACAAGTGTGCCGATATTCGCCCCGTCCCCAGGCAGCTTGATATATACGATGCCACTCTTCTCAGCCTCCATCTCGGACGGGTCCTCTGCAGTCGTGTCTCGCAGGTCCTGGAGATCGCCCTGGCGCCCGCCGCTGCGGAAAGCGGCGTCGTCAAAGCCAAAGTGCGCGCCCACTACCTTGATTTCGCCGAGGCGCTCCACAATATGCGTCGCCACTAGAAAAGCCTCCCTCTCATAGAAGAGTGCCGCCAGACCTTTGATGACCTTGCGGAGTGATTCAACTGCGCTTGCCTTGCTGCTTAGTTGTAGATGGGCCGCGACCCGTTCAATTGCCAGCTCGTCGAGACCGCGCTGGAAGTCGAAGGAATAGCGTTTTGCTACCCGAGCTAGCTCGCCCTCCTCGATGCTGGGAGCCGCCACGATGCAAGGTGAGCGGGTCGAGCGGTCAATCCCGATAGCCAGAAAGCGCCGGTCGCCGTGTCCCGAGTAGCTACCGCAGTTGATCCGGCTCGTCGCTCGGAGGATATCCATACATTTATCCTCCCCTAGATGGATATGTCGTTGCTGCTGCTGCCGACCCGGTAATCTGGAGGGCTGGCAGCGGCTGTACCTGATCCGGGGTCGACCCACGGTACTAGTGTGTAGCTGCCGACGTTGCCCATGGGTGAAAATAAAGTCGTCCGACGATGTCGTGCTATGTCTGGCCCCTAGGGCGCTGCGACTCCTTCCATCCAATCGTGCCTTGAGGGCGTCGCCGAATTTCGCTGGATGGTTGACCATGGTTACACCAGCATCCTCGAGCGCCGCTATTTTTGCCTCTGCACCTGGCTCTCCTGGCGCCGTGAATGCTCCGGCATGTCCCATGACACGGCCACGAGCTTCGTGCACGCCGGCAATGAGGCCGACGATGGGCCTCCATGACGCCGTTAGCATTGCGTCTAGCTGTGACTCACATTGGATGGGTGCTACTCACTTCGGCGACTCCACGCGAGCCAGGTAATCCTTAATCCAAGCAGCAGCGTCTAGCTCACCGGCGCCGCCAATCTCGCCAATCAATGCGATGGCGTCCGTGTCCTCGTCATTCTCCAGAACGCTCAAGGCTTCCCGTAGATCGGTGCCCGGGACGATATCGCCACCCACGCCTATACACAGGCTCTGGCCAAGACCGGCTCTCGTGGTCGAGGCCACCGCTGGGTGAGTTTGGCCAGAATCAGAATCCAAGTCGCAAGGAGGTAATTTATGGTAATTAGTACGTACTCTCATAACTCAGTGTCCCCGACTTCGCTATAATACCGATCCTGCCTGGCATGAAACAAGGCAAAGGCTGAAAACCTGTCAAGGGTTCAGCATGCGACCCCGACAAGCTTGCTGATCTGCAGACCTATCCTGCATCTTCCCACGGCAGATATGATGCCGGGGGAATTTGGGCCAACGAGTCGTGACTTGGATTGCGTTTTGAGGATAGAGTGGATCTTGGAACATCAGAAATCACGATCTCGCTGTAGGGAGCCAAAGTAGGAGCAGCCTTACCCGGAGCATATCGTGGAGAGGAATGTGCTCAGCAACCGCAACTATGAGAGGAATCTCGGCCTCTATAGCCTCCTCTATAGCCGCTGTAGCCTGGTGAGCGGCCACGTAAATGGCTGTCGCATCCGGCTTCAGCTGCTCCATGGCCTGCGTCCTGTCAACTCCCAGCCTGTCTATACGCACAGGTGAAATGGCCACGCACCTGGCGCACTGTTGGCAAAACAGGGAGGCCAAGGTGTTCCCCCGTTCGTCCTGGGGTCACGCCACCGACAATCTTGGTTCCCCATTGTATGGACTCTTTGGCGTTAGCGGTTGCCTTGAGTCCAGGTAGATTAGCAGATGGGCGGGTGTCTAGAAAGTCGAAGAGTGCCAGACCTGCTTCCCGGTAAAGCCCTGGAATATGACCCGCGTGTCTCTTCCTATCCGCACGTTCTGCAGCGTGTCTTCGTAGCCGTGCAGTTTCGAGGTGCACGACAAGCTCCGGCAACGGTCAGCTGCATATTCCCAAGCTGTTCGTTTCGGCTTGGTAATTCCGCATCCCAAAGCTCGTAACATTTTGTCTTGGTTTCAGTTTTACTTTCTGTTTATTCATGCACAATTTCACTGTGGTTGTATCAGCCTGGCCATTCACCTTGGAACCATTTGTTGAGTACGACGCCTACGGTAATGCGGCCGGATGAACAAAACGCGATGATTTATACGTGTCAACATACAGAATCATGTCGCTAATGACACAGGGATGCCGAGGCTAAGGACGAGCAGTGAAATCATGACTCGCCCGAGAGGTATTCCCGATTGTGTTAAAACTGCAGCTCACGCTCATGACACCTTCCCCACCATAAGCGGTGCTTTGAATGCGGGGCGCTTCTCTCGGTTTACCGACAATGATGCATCTTCGACAACGGAACGAACAGAAGAAGGCCTTCGCTGATAGGAAAATACACATGGATATTGAAATGGGGAGAAGCAACAACCCCAAGAGGTGCGTGACTAGTCGTACGCAGCACGCCAACGGAACAAAAGCTGCAAGGCGAGACTGCAGGTCGCACGTATAACGCCTTGCAGTAGTGGATGTGTCTCAACGCAACAGTGTGAACCCAGATCTGGGCCAGGCGAAGGCTGGAGTGTGTGAACAGCTGAACTCTACGTCTGATCGAACGCAGAGGAATGGAACGGGTAGGTGAAACAGATCACAATAGTCACAAGTCTCAATGTCCAAATCTTAAAAACAACGAAACCAAGACCGCTGCCCTCCTTCATTGATGATGGGCGTGGAAGCCCCTACTTATAGCCGTCTAGCCAGTAGATACAGGGGTAAAGTTCCGAACGGAAAGCAACGAAAACGCAAAAAAAAAAGAAAAAAGGTGTGGTGCCATAAGCCCCAACTCAATCTCATAGACACGAATACGGAAAATATCTTTCAGTGCGATGGTGGGTTTTCGTTCTTACTCGTTATGGCTTTGGAAGTCTAACTGATGGGGACGCTCGACTGAAAAGAAGCCCGTGATTTGAACACACCCTCACCATCTGAGCTCCCCCTTGACGCCCTTCTCCCCACTATCATTTTGTTGAGCTTCTGCATCCTCTTTGAACCCCAAGTTCTTAAAGCTGTCCTTTGCCATCAGATTGCTAGGCGTTGGTCAATTAGCTGAAGTCCAGTATACGCTGCGCCTGGCCTGTGCTCGAGTTAGGTTGCTACCCACCGTTCCATTCGACAAGCGAGGTAGGACTTCGCATGGTCCCGACATTCGTCCTCGTTGACTCCCTTCACCTTCTTGATGCAGTTGAGATAGGTTGTCATGATATGCCTACATTCTCCTGTCCCCAGAATAAGAATATACCCCCGAATCGGAAGAGCCAAATACGTACCGTCGTGGTCTAAGGGAAAGCTTCCCCGCTGAGGGCTTCACACAGAGGCGCGTGGTAAGTGAGTGGACATTTTCCGACCTACGGTTCGGGTAGAACTTACGGAACCGGCTTTGTGGTCGGCAGGGCCCCGGGGCTTCCGAAGGTACTCATGACGGATGAATGCCGGGCGCAAAAGAGTGACACTTGTCGTGCAGCGTCTGTTATTGGACGAGATAGTCTCCTCTATCTCGCTTGAAAATCTGAACAGGTAACCTTGACGACACGATGGTTGGCTGAGTTGAGTTCGCAAAGACTGCGGGCGTCGGTTGTTTAGGAGACCCTATGATCCGGTGCTGACACGGGGGTTGTGTCTTGAAGAAGCATGCGAACAAATGTTAAGCTCTTGGAGATGATATCTACCAGGCCAATGACGGCAGCCTTGAGACGGGTAAGCTAAAGCTTGCTGGCGGAGGCATGCAAGTGTGCAAGGGGAAGAGAGTTCAGTGCAAGTATTAAAAAGGAGAAGAAACTTCGATTAGGCACTGTCGAAGTAAAACAAAAAAAGAGACATCACGAGTGGCTCCTTAGCTCGTTGCTGTAAATCGCCCATGGAAATTTATGCTGCCTACCTCATGGCCAGCCTGAGTAGAGAGGTACGTACCTGGTTGTGCTGCAAGCCTTGGCTGAGCCTGGTTCGGCAATCTGCTTGTGGCCTGAGGCATCAGCAAAGGCCTTCCGGCTTCTGACGCGCTCGTGGGCGACAGCTGCATAAGACTTGGAAATTTGGTCGATGCGCGATTGCGTCCACCTGCACGGCAAACCTAAGTCCAAATTCGCCCCAAAACTGATTTTTGGCATCCACCGGCATGAACTGAGGACATTCCTCATCTCTTCAAGCTGCCTGGCACCACATCAACACGCCCCTTTCTGCAGCAGGTACTTAGCCAGGCGCTGGCTGCTTTCTCTTCTCTTTGCCCTCTCTTCGTTCACCGGCCCTGGCTTTCGTCTCGGTACTAGCCAGCAATTATAACATTTCTCGCGCATTCGGCCGACGAGAGCGGGACCCAGGATTTACTGGTAACAAAAGGAGGACGTTCTGACCGTTAAACCGCCGCCATGGCTGCACTCGGCGACGACTTGTTGGCAATTGTCAACAAGTTGCAAGACTTGGTCTTCAACACCATTGGAAACGACTCCCTGGATCTTCCCCAGATTGTATGCAGCTGACCAGACCCCCCATTCATGATGTTGGCTTGTGAGCGCTGACGCGTTGCATGCCCCGTACAGGTCGTTGTTGGTTCCCAATCCGCAGGAAAATCCTCAGTTCTTGAGAATATTGTCGGCCGCGATTTTCTTCCCCGCGGCAGCGGCATTGTGACCAGGAGGCCGCTCATCTTGCAACTCATCAACGTACCCGAGGACGAGCCTGACGATGCCGTGCACGTCAGCTACCGGAATCCAAACCAAACTGCTCACAGCGAATGGGCCGAGTTCCACCACATTCCCAACCGCAGGTTCAACGACTTTGGGGATGTCAAGCGCGAGATCGAAAACGAGACCTCGAGAGTTGCCGGTACCAACAAGGGCATCAATCGCCAGCCCATCAACTTGAAGATCTTCTCCCCCCACGTGCTGAACCTCACGCTCGTCGACTTGCCGGGACTCACAAAGGTACGCTGCTCGACCCTTCCTGTTGTTGACTGGTCCGCCCTAACATTCGTATTCTAGGTGCCCATTGGCGACCAGCCGACCGATATCGAGAAACAGACGCGAAACCTCATTTCGGAATACATCGCAAAGCCGAACAGTATCATTCTGGCGGTCTCGCCGGCGAATGTGGACATTGTCAACTCTGAGGCGCTCAAACTCGCGAGATATGTGGACCCGTTGGGACGGAGGACGATCGGCGTGCTTACAAAGGTCGATCTGATGGACCATGGCACAAATGCTCTGGATCTTCTATCAGGGCGCGTGTACCCCTTGAAGCTGGGCTGGATTGGAGTGGTCAACCGTTCGCAGCAGGATATCCAGGGGAACAAGCCGATGGACGAGGCGCTCAAGTCTGAGGCGGACTTCTTCAAACACCACCCGGCCTACAGGAACATTGCCAGTCGTTGCGGTACCCAGTTCCTTGCCAGGACGCTGAACACCACTCTCATGGCGCACATCCGGGATCGGCTCCCGGATATCAAGGCTCGGCTTAACACACTGATGGGGCAAACACAACAGGAGCTCGCAAGCTATGGTGATATGCACTTCAGCGGGAAGGAGCACCGAGGCTCGCTTATTCTGCAGCTGATGACGCGCTTTGCAACCTCCTTCATCTCGTCCATCGACGGTACATCGACAGAGATCTCGACAAAAGAACTCTGTGGCGGAGCGCGGATATACTACATCTTCAACTCTGTCTTCGGCAGCTCGCTCGATACGATCGACCCCACCTCGAACCTCACTGCTCTCGATATCCGGACCGCGATTCGCAACTCCACTGGTCCACGCCCCAGTCTGTTTGTGCCCGAAATGGCCTTCGATCTCCTCGTCAAGCCGCAGATTAAGCTCCTCGAGATTCCAAGCCAACGATGCGTGGAACTGGTGTACGAGGAGCTTATCAAGATCTGCCATACCTGCGGGTCTACCGAGCTGTCACGGTTCCCGAGGCTACAAGCCAAGCTCATCGAAGTTGTTTCTGACCTTCTGAGAGAGCGTCTAGGCCCGGCGTCCAACTATGTCGAGTCTCTTATATCCATCCAACGCGCCTACATCAACACCAACCATCCCAATTTCCTAGGCGCTGCCGCCGCAATGAGCCACGTCGTCAGCAACAAGCAGGAAAAGGAAAGGAAGCGCCTGATCCAGGAGGAGCGTGAGCGGCGTGAACGGAGAAGGATGAAGGAGCTTGGCGCCAACGGCACAGACACTCCACTCGAGGAGGAGGAGGAGGCTACTGCAACAGAGAAACCCGAGACGGTCGCTATACGGAAAGCTGCTGGCAAGGGCGCGCGGAGTTTGTCACCAGCCATACGTGAGGGCGGTCCCGGAGGCATCGCTGCAGCTCTGAACGGTGCTCGGTCAGCGTCACCCTCTCGGCTGAATGGGCCGGCTTTGGGCGGCGCAAAAGACTCGTTCTTGAACTATTTCTTCGGCAAAGATGGCGCGATTGTACCGGGAGCCGGCCCCTCTCACAACGCAAACATTGGCCGTCACGTAAGTCAAGCCTCTGAGCCGACGTTCAGCCAAAGCATCAGGCGGCCGGAGGAAAAGGCGCTTCGGTCTCCCATCCAGACCATGCGTGCTGATGAGGACATTATGGATTATGCAAAGGCGCCAAAAGGTGCCGACTTTGTAAGTTGCCCCGGTTCTTTCGATTTGATATGATTCAGGACGCTAACACCTGAGCCTTCAGGGAAATGGCGGTGAACCGGCCATGACTGACCGTGAGGCGATGGAGACGGAGCTTATCCGGGCGTTAATCAGCTCGTACTTCAACATTGTGCGGGAGAGTATCGCAGACCAGGTGCCCAAGGCCATCATGCACCTGCTCGTCAACCACTGCAAGGATGTTGTGCAGAATCGACTCGTCAGCGAGCTATACAAGGAATCCTTATTCGAAGAACTGCTCTACGAGGATGACGGCGTCAAGAAGGAACGCGAGAAGTGCGAGAAGCTGCTCCAGACGTACCGGGAAGCTGCCAAGATCATTGGCGAGGTCATATAGACAAACTAGTTTGGCTGGATGAGTCTCACTAAAGCCTCTATGGGATGGGCTCGCGAGGGGCCGAAGAGAGAACGGCTGGCTGTGTACGCTGGGGATGTTTCCATTTTGGTTTAGCTTGTATTCACCTAGATGGACCTGCTGCTATGAGTCGGGACAGGAGGCAACAATGACTGGAGGCGCGAAGGTCCTGAACGCTGGCACTGCTTGGGCGGCTATGTCACTCGACTTGGCCATTGTGACATCACAATCTGTATATACTGAGAGACCTTGCTACTTGTTATCGCTGTGAATATATGTACAACCTCTTGCTAACAATCTCGAACTCGGTGATTCTCCTCGGGGTCGTGCATATGGCAGTGGGCGGCATCCAGATGATATTGACATTAATGCGCGTTGATACCTGAAGTCAGTAGTTGCAAATCGGAGGTATCTAGGAGAGAGGTGTCCGGAGTAGAGTCCCATATCCACAAGAGGCGCATGCAAGTACGTCTCCTTCGCGACACTAACAGTGCGCGCAATGGTTTACTTACTGTGTTTGACTTCAGCGCATGGTAACTTGCAGTCTAGATATACAGTTTGCCCTTCTTCGCATTTAGAACTTACGAAAAGCAGTTACGGCGCCCAGATCCCGTCCTTTCCTCTTTGCTAGCAATGGGCAGTCTAGGCAGGTAGGTGGGTGGGCGGAAGTCACAACAGCGCGGGGGACTTCCGACCTGCTTAGCTAAGCCACAAAAAATAAAGTTCGCGCCATGGAACGCGTGGTGGAAGAAGTTCAGTCGGGATGGAGAAAAGACTTGTGTAAGCGTCTGCCATCTCGCCCGCAATTGCGTCTGTCATTGCTCATGCAATCGCCCTTATCCTCCAATCGCACAGCTACGCCATTACCTTGCCAAAAGACTCGCCTCTCCATCCGCGCCGCGCACTATCCCAACAAATCACCACGCCTGCACTACTTCCTTTCTTCAGGTTTTCCAGCAGTGCAGCTTCGTCTACTTTCGCCCAGGATGCGAAGACGCCAATAAGATACCGACTGGCAGAGAGTTCGTACGCTGGGGACGGGTTAGGGCCGTGGTTTATTGTCCTTTCGGCGAAAGATTTCTCTCATATCGCGGACAACGACGCAGTTGATGGTCGTTGTCCGGCCATTGCCTATTCCGTGACAAGTGTTATTGAGCATTTTCTTTCCCATGCAGACTGCTGCTCTTGTCAGCAAGCCACTGCGATTCTCTTTTCTTTCCCTTTCGATGCCATTGGTGCAGGACTGACCTTGGTCCTACGCGATGGCCTCAGAAGAAGCTGGTGGTGGTGCAGAGCTCCTTCCTCAAGCTCTCGAGCAGCCCCACTCGGCCCAAGCTCTGTCGACTGAGGGCGCTGCCATTGACCAACAGACACAGAATCCATTCGAAACCGATGCCTCCAAGAGCGACAGCGATGATACTGAGCCCGACGAGCATGTGGGAGTCGAAGGCGATGATAACATGTGTGCAGTTAGTGTTAGTGGGAGGGAAGACGGGGCCTCCGCACCTCGGGCGCTGCCTGCCCGGGTCGGTGCAGCAAGCGATGGCTTAGATGCGCCGTCCAGAAAGCGCAAATCCCCGGGCGACACCCCGGATGCTAGCTTTGCTGATGGCACACTCAAGAAGGTGAAGGTGACGGAGGACGATGCAGGGAAGCCCGCCCAGTCGTCGTCAAGGGACGTGCCGCAGGATAAGTCTCTCTTAGCTCCTGAGATCTGGCATCACATCTTTACTTTCTGCCCCCCCAAGTCTTTGGGCAATTTGTTGCGTGTCAACAAATTGTTCAACCTCTATCTAGACCCTTCCTCATCAGTTCGCAAAGAGGTCCCTGTTTCTCTGACCCGGAGTGCCTTGGGCTTCCTGGCGGCCGACTCTATTTGGCGCGCTTCAAGACGCTGCTTCTGGCCGCATATGCCTACACCTCTTCC
This sequence comes from Diplogelasinospora grovesii, assembly GCA_033297225.1. Classification (NCBI taxonomy): domain Eukaryota; kingdom Fungi; phylum Ascomycota; class Sordariomycetes; order Sordariales; family Diplogelasinosporaceae; genus Diplogelasinospora; species Diplogelasinospora grovesii. The sequence continues at coordinate 176,108 of MU853755.1, forward strand.
CTCCAAGACGGAGCTTGATATGTGGCGGCTCGCCTGCTCGCTCACTTGCCAGAACTGCAACAGAGTTGATACGCGAGATCGGGGAGGCGCGGTCGATCTATGGCGCCCTGGCCCCGGAGCCGATGGAGTGGCAGTCATATGGTCATTTGCCAAGCGCATGTGCGGTACATGTCTTGGGCAGACGTGCGTCAAGGTGAGTAGCAATCGTGCAGACGAGTCACGCAGCGTCTAATCCAGCTCGCGTAGGAAATCGATCTCCTGCTCTCATCAGACATTCCTTCCGCTCTTGTGCCCGCCCTACCCTTCGTATTCTTGACACAGGAACTTGACGTCATCCCGGCCAGCACCCTCAAACACGGCCAACTCCCAGCCGACCTACAGATTGCCAAGATCCACTCAGCCTCCAACGTGAGGGCCCTGAAGCAAGAATTCCTGGCCGTAAAAGACCTGGGCCCAGGAACTGCAGAGGAGTGGCTCAAGGGACTCAGTGGGCGGGGGAAAGATCATCAACACCAGGTATCAAGATGGGAGAAGTGGGAAGGCTCTGGGGGCCTTGCGAGGATGCGCACGCAGCTGTACCCGGGCCACACGGAGAAACCGCCTGTCCGGCCCCCTACGAGCCGCCCTGCTTCAATCAATGCGTCGCCCACCAGTCCATCGTGTACACATCGACCTCCAGGACTCCCGCCCATCCCGCCTCAACCCCTTAGTCAAGCGCGTCACGAGCGAACCATGGAGGAGGTTGTTGAGCTGAAAGCTGCCAGAAAAGCCGAGATTGAGCGGCGGGCCCTGCTCCTGGACCCGCCGCTGACCGCAGATGAGCTCCTTCAGATCCCTGCTTTTCAGGCTGCTACTCAGATCATCACTCCGCTCGACGACAATGCGTGGGACCTGCTCAAGCCGCGGCTGCTGGCCCAGCGAGCCGAAGCCGAACAGCGAGAGAAGGAGAATGCTGCACAGATGAAGGCCCAGCAGCTGCTGGAAGAGCGCCGTCGTCTTGAGACCACGCTGGCTACTACCAAAGAGGCCAGAGATCTCGATGACAAGATGTGGGAGGAGATACAAGCACCAGTGCGCGCCAAAATCGCCGGTTACACGGACGAGAGGATCCGCGAGAACTGGGAGAAGGGCAAAAAGGTGGCAAAAGATAACTGCTCCAAGTTTGCCGCCGACGTGCTCGTCTACGTTCGGAGGAAGTTCTATGCTGAGGTGGCCAAGGATGCAGCTGCTGCCAGGGCTGCCGGGCGGGATGTCGTGGTGGATCCACCAGAAGGCCCGTTCACGCAGAAGCTGACGCTGGAGAACATGAAATGGATCTTTGACACCAAGATCAAGCCACACACGGACAAGTACCGCAAGGAGCTCTTCTACTGCAATGACTGTGAGGGCAACCCCAAGACGTACGGGTTTGAAGGTGTCATCCAGCACTACGCTGCGAAGCACACCAGCGCACTCAGCATTGGCAGCATCGTTGTGCACTGGAGGGCCGAGTGGCCAGAACACCCTCCCTTCAACACCGAGGGCCGCAGGCCAAAACACGCCTACTACGGGCACGGAGTGGGCGCCTTGCCGAGCCCCCTGGGGGTGCCTCCGTCGAATGGCCACAGCTATCCGCCCATGTTTGGGCCTCCAGCGCCTCCCGCATACCCGCCTCACCCGGGGCCAGTGTACGGCGGAGCACCATATGTCAACGACCAGCCTTACCAGCCAGCACTACCGCCGTATCCACATGCCGCTCCGTATCCTCCCCCGTATACACAGCAGCCCAGCTTCGGACAGCAGCAGTCCTGTGTTCCTCACGCGTACCATTCCTATCAGCATCCTCATCAGCAGCCTCCTGCCGCCGGCCCATATCCGCCCCCGGGCCCCGACTCTGTTCCTGTCCAGGTCCCTGTCCAGGGCTATGCTCCCCCTCCGCCGGCAGCAAACTACGGCTACAACTACGGCGCGTACCAGAGCAACGCCCAGGCTGGCTACACTGCGCCCCCGGCCCCGGCATTCCCAGACACATATCAGACCAGACTTGAAGACGTTGCCAGGAACTCTCGGGAAGTGTGGCAGGCGCTGAGCAACATCAGAGACCTGCCGGGCAGTGCGAGGGTCTTTGCCACGATTTACCATGTCGTCAAACGGTTTCGGTCCAGGTTCTCCGACACCCCCCCTCTGACCCTGTTCATCGACGGCCTATCCAACCACAAGGATATGCGTCCTGTCCGTAACGTCAACAGTCTCGTTTGCAAAGCTTGCCACCTCCGGCTCGGCAATGCCGCCTCGGTGCAGGAAGACAGGAAATCGTTTTCGTTGCCGCAGCTCACCAACCACTTCCAGTTCAAGCACGTCGAGCCCATGCAGAGACTACAGTTGCAGACCGGGCGCCCTCCCCTCGATTGGGTCTCGGACATGGTTCTGCTCCCAGGCCATGCCGCCCTTGCTAATCTCCGCTCCAATGTTGGCGAGAATCAGAGACTTTTGCTCGCCGAAGCCTTCCCGCAACCGCAACCACACCCACACCCACAACCTGCTGTTGATTCCCATCCGTATCATGCGCAGCAGGCGCAGCAAGCACCCTATCAGCATCAGCCGAGCTATCCGGGAGGATATTCTGCCGCTCCTATAGACAACCAGACTGCATCCTATGCGCCACCGCAGCCGCAAACAAGCAATGGTCCGGCAAGCGGGAGCCACGCTGCTCATGGCTACCCCTCCGGCAGTCGGCCAGCCGAGATTCCTCCCGTTAGCAGTTACCCTGCTCAAGACCAACCCTTCAAGGCCGCTGCTGTCCGCGCTGACAACTATGCTCCTTATCCACGGCCGGATTTTGGGTACGCAGCCGATGGGGATGCCGTTGCCAACCAAACACTTCCAGCCCTGAGCCAACAGCACGACCGGGCAGCAAATGGTGAGAGCGGTCGTCACTCGTCCCACGGATCACAACACAGTCGCGGAAAAGACCTGCATCAAGGATACAGGAAGGGGAATGTCAGGAATCGGCGCGGGAAGACACTCGACGCTGGGGGTCTTGACCGAGAAATGGATGGACCTGTAGCGGAGGAGGATGCTAAAAGAGATGAAGAGGCGACACGTCGCGAAGAGGCAAAGATTAGAGCAATGTGGGCTGCCGATAGAGTCGAATCTGCTCGCACGATTTCTTCGCCTCATAGGCCACATCACACTGAAAAGCGGGAAAGGGTGCCGTCAACACAAGCTCCGCCGTCGACGCAGGGGCTGAGGACGCTCACACCACAGCAGTTCCAGCTAGCTTCTTCCCAAGGGCCATCGGCTCCGCCCGTGTCTGTAAGAGAAGAGCCAAATCTGTTGGCAGCGTTAGAGATGCATTTAGAGCAGAGGGGCGCTCCGGTGGGGCCCGCTACGGGCGCCCGGGCTCCATCTGCAATGGAGACAGCTGCCAGTCACAGACCGCGATCGCCAAATGGCCCGCTGTACACCAACAGCAGGGATTCCATGGCAGATGCAGATGCACGGCGCGCGGAGAGGATGCATGCCCGACATGCACCAGACCGAGACCGCTCGAGATCACCCGCATTCGGACCCCGATTCTACCAGCAAGAACTGCCGCCTCGACACCGCAGCCCGTCGGTACAACTGCCGGAGCCCGTGTATTATTCCAGGCAAAGGCCTGACGAGCGACCTGGTTTTGGATACGACCCCTACCCCGTGGAGCCAGGCTTTGCTAAGCAAGCCCCTCAACGCGCCAATGGCGTGCCATATGAGCCATATGATCGGCCGCCGCCTCGGCTTTCAGACAGAGACTATGATGTTGCGATGCAGCCGGGTTACCGCCGCTTCCACGAAGACGCGCTCCCACCCCCTCGGCAGCCGGTGGAGGCTTATGAGATCGTGCAGGTCATCGACGAACGGGGAGAGTACCTCATTCGGCGACCTGCGCGGCGGGAGCCAGAACCAAGCTACCCTTACGAAAATGAACGAAGGCATCGGCGTGATGTTGGTCCTTATGCTGCTTATGAGGCCCCTTACGTCCCGGTCTCCAGGCCTGGCCCACCAAGAGAGCTCCCAAGGGAGCCTCCCAGGTTTAGCACACCGTCAGAAGCGCGGCGAGCGGACCCGGCATACTACGAGGAGTACGACCCTCGGTTCCCAGCCGCTTGAACGCCTGCGCGGTTGCGTGGGCTTATTTTGCAATTACCGTGATGGGAGGTTCCAAAAACAGGTTAGCTTGCGTTGCAAAGCGCTCTGGAGTTCTTACCACCAGGACTAGTGCAAAGTGGCCAAGCACGTTGTTTTCATTGTCATTCTATGGGGTCGTCTGATCTGTACCCCCACTCCACACTGTTGCCTTGGCTTACATAGCAAACAGCCGACGGAAGGTGTAATAAACGAGGCTAATGGACAGTGTCGGATTGGCATTTCTAATGTAATTACTTCCTTTGCACCACGGAGTCATGAAAGCCAGCGAGTGCACTAATTTGCAGAGGTACATCAATTACCATACACGAGAGGCAAGTAGCTGCGTTGAGCCCTTTATATAAATATTGTAGTGTATATTCGTACATGTTAGGGAGGGCTTGATGCTGTGATGGTAGAATATGGAAGGCAGGACCTAGGTAGTTTACATGGACATATCTTATTTAACCATTGGCGTCTCACTAGACAGCCTTCAATTCATCACTCCCTTCTAGGTGGTCAGGTCTCGCCAGGCTACCTACCACCAATCGCTCATGGCTCGCAATGCCACTGTCCAATTGCGTGTGCGGATACAGAATGCAAGGGCTGTTGTTGGGCCAAATCTCTCGGCTTTGGCCGTTTCATGCGGCTGACCGTCATTGGGCTAGAAAGGGCCCGATTGGCCGGGACAGCGCGGGGTCCAGGTCATCATGCAGGGGCAGAGAGGGGCACGGGGGGGCTGCCTCTGTGAAAGGGGACCCAACCATTGCAAATCACTGAACACTCCTGATGAAGGGGCTCCCCCAGCATGTTCTCCTTTGCTATTCGATCCTATCAAATTGCCTTGAGGCAAAGAAAGGGTTGGTTGCGGAAGTGTGACGGCCTCCGATTTCCACTCAAGCGCGCCTTGGAAGCATGAGCAAGCTAGCCTCCTCCATTCCACGTTCACGCTGGACAGCAACGCGTAAGATACCTAGGCATGGAACACGAAAGACTTCTTAAAGGCTGAAGCGCATCCCGTTCCTTCCCATTTTCCTGTCCTACTTTACTTTGCAGGAGTGGGGAGAGCCTCTTTGTCCTGTTTCCCATTCATTCCCTCACCAGCAGTTTTCCTTCCATTCCTTTGAACTCACTCCTCCAGCTAGCTGCTGCTGCTGCTGCTGCTGCTGGCCAGTCCATTTCTCTCAGCCAAGTAAAGGACAAAGTGCGCTCAGCACAGTTCGCATTCATCGACTGCCCCTGCACCGGAAAGCCTCTTTTCGTCCCACACACAATTCGCCTTGTCTTCTGTTCGCTATCTCTTTCCGTTCTTTTTCAAATTTGATTGTATAAGAAATTCATTGTTTTGCTCTTTTTTTTCGAGTTTCACGTTACCCAGGATATTTCGGCTTGGTGGTTCTTCGAAATACCTAGGACAAAACAGCAAAGAATTTTACCGAAAGACATATACACCACAACTTTGTTTTGCAACATTACAAAAGATACCTTGGTAGAATTTTACGAGGTAATTATTTATAAACGATGCGGGCCCATAGTTGCCTCCTCCCCCTCCTCTTTTTTCTCGGCAGCAGCAGCGTCGTCGTCCTAGGGGCTCCGACGACGCGGCGAGCCACCAACCCGAATGCGCAGTCCGCCATCGAAGCCATCATGCCGACCTCCACCACCTGCGCCGGCGCCGCGTTTCCCGACGAATGCCGGACCGCCGCGCAGGCTGCCCCCTTCATCATCAAGGCCATGACGGGATTCAGCCTGCCCGAGATAGCCGCCATGCTGGCCAACATTGGCTACGAGAGCGACGAGATGAAGTTCAAGCACAATGTGTCGCCCGGCCGACCGGGCCAGGGCACTTCCAACATGATGTTGGCCAAGGTACGTCTTCTCCCTCCCTCCTCTTTTTTTTTCCTCTTCGGTAATACATTCATTCCTTGGGTGGTTATGCTAGAAAACCCCCCCAAACCACCTATGCTGACCCCCGTGTGTCTGAGCAGTGGGTTTCACCATACGCTGCGTCCATCTTCGGCGCCGGCGCGATAGCAGGCAAGAGTCCCGACGATATCCTGGCCATGGTGACGCCGGACGAGTACAACTTCGGATCGGCCCCTTGGTTTCTGACACAGCAGTGTGGCGCTGCTGTACGGTCCGCGTTGAGTGCTGGGACGGATGCCGGTTGGGCGGCATACATGACTTGTCTTGATGTCGACGGGAGTGACCCGGCAAGACTGGCGTATTGGACGAGGGCTAAATCTGCTTTTGGCCTTTGAAAATAAATAAAATTAAAAACTCCCTGGTACTCCGTAACATATCCTTGAATTATCATCATATAAGCAGGTTCCATCGGGCGTTTGTTCATATTTCCATAGCAAACTATGTACGTGTGTAACACCAGGAAACCGTTACTGGTTTATGTACGAACGTTAAGGTATGTACAGGTAAAGACAGTAAAGAAGCATCACACAAGTGGCGACAGATGGATTATCGACGGAATTTCAGCTGGCTTAGGTCTGCCAGGTGTTTGACACTGTGGCGGCTGCGCACGGAACGGTGTATGTGTGGTCGGGGTCTGCCTCCCACGTCACCGTCCCATCGCTGCTGACCTTGATGAACTTGTACTGAACGACGCTTCCCGGGGCGAGGCTGACGGGGCCGGACCACAATGGGTTGCTGCTCGTGTACAGGGACGCGTCGAGAGCTATGGCGCTTCCCGTGTTCCAGCTGCCGAGGGCAGTAGCGTTTCCTACACTAGAAGAAGCAATGTTAGGCAAAAAAAATAAAAAAAAAGGCACCTAAGGCAGGCCGCCAAGAAGAGTTGGATATTGCTTACATTTTGATCGCGTCTCCAAAGGCGGTTGTGACCAGTTCGTCAAAGGTGATGGCCACTGCCGTGGCGGAACACTTCGTGGATGCTAGAGGGCGACACGGTGAGCGTGAGCCTGAAAGGTGTGTGTAGGCTTCGAAACTCTGGGTGCTTTGACGACTTACAGGTTGTAGGTGTCAGGGTTCGCCCGGTCAAGGACGAACAAATGCCGCTCCCCGAAAGACGGGCCAAGGGATACAACACGACGGGGAGCCCACCCGACAGTGTCACGGTGAGGTCACCGCTCGAAGTGGTGGTGTAAGCAGTGCAGCTCATGACATCGACCAGCGCCTGGCTCGCGGTGAAGCCTGTTGATGATGACGAGAGCGTGACGGTGGCCGACGAGGACGATCCGACATTGGTAAAGACGCCCACGACTTGGTAGCCGTCATAGCCCTTGCGCATGGCGATGTTGTTGCTGTCCGAGTAGACGGGCCACGCGTTATAGCTCATGTAGTTCACGTCTTGGGCAATGGCTTGGGCTCGGATCTGGTTCAGCTGGGTGATCCACGTGTAGAGCTCCGCTGTGGTCGAATATCCCGAAAGCCACAGCGCCTCGCGGTTGTTTGGGGTGCTGCCGCCCGAGTAGTGCTGTTCTTGGCCCTGGTAGACGATCGGAATGCCGTCCTTGAGCATGGTAAAGGCAATTGCGTTCTTCGCCAGCGCCATGTCGCTCGTCAGGGATGCAAACCGAGCCTGGTCGTGGTTCTCCAGGAAGGAGCCATACAAGCTCAGGTTGAGAGCGTCGGCCTTGAGCGTGTTGATTCCGCTAACAAGGTTGCTGATGCTGCCGCTCGTCGACTGGAATGCCTGCGTTATCCAGTAGTAGCTCGGGTAGTCCAGGAGGCCGTCGAGGTAATTCTGGTAGGGAGCCACGTACGCCGGGTCTCCGTCGTAGACTTCGCCCACCATGTAGACTCCACCGGCGGCCTCAAAGCCTGGCCAGAAGGACTGTTCTTGATGCTTGACACTGTCGATACGGAGACCGTCGCTACACAACACGTGTTAGTGCAAAGACCCGGGAGGCGAGAGTCGGTGGGAGTCTTACATGGAGTAGGTTGAGATGAGGCTCGTGATCCAGCTATTCCACGTGCTGCGGACGCCGGTGCTGCATGGCGAGTCGTGGTTTAGCTAAGCCCCCACTGAAGCGGATGGTGACCGGGATATGTGGCTTACTCTTCAGTCTTGATGTCCGGGAGAGCGACAATGTTGTCTCCTTCCCAGCATCTGCATGTTGTCAGCGAGAGACACAAAGTCGGCGGGGAATGGGAGCACGAGGCTTACACTTCGATGGACGTTTGATTACTGTAATCAATAAGGCAAAACGGGTGAAAGTACGACGACTAGCCAACACACAGGACCGCTGCATTAGCTGCCAATCCATCCTCACCAGGCCATCCGCCAGGGGCACGTGGGGGAGTGTCTGGCAGGTAGACCTACCGAGTTGAAGGGGTTGAATATGCTGTAGTCGAGGCAGGTGCCACAGCCCAAGTAGGCAAAATGGTTTGTCACGACGTCGACCATGAGATACATGCCCCGAGCATGCAGCGCCGTAGACAGGGCCGCCAAGTCGGCCTCGGTCCCAAAGGCCGAGTTTAGAGCGTAGATATCCTGGGCCCAGTAACCGTGGTACGACTCCCTGTGGCCCGCATAGGGTTAGAGCTGTGGTCTCTGGTCCTTCTTGGTCACGCTCATCGGAGCTCTTACCCGTCTGCACTATTTCCGGCCATCTGCTGGACCACGGGCGAGATCCACACGGCAGTGAATCCCATGCCCTGAATGTAGTCCAGCTTGGAGATCAAGCCCTGCCATGTTCCGCCGCAGTAGATTTGGGCAGAGGTGTCGCACGAGGCGGTAGTCGACAGGTCGGTCCTGGCGAACCGATCCGTGACGACCTGGTAGATGGACTGCTTGCGCCACTCGGCAGGCGTGAGCCCCGATGCGATCCCGGCTGCAAGCAGCGGCAGCAGAGCGCCGTAGTTGAAGAGGCTACGCATCATCGTTGGTAGTCTGCAGACTAGGCCTGGCGGAGAGAGACGGTGCGGGTGTCGACTACAACACCAGCAGCCAGCGACCGGCGGCTAGCTCCTACTTAATATAGTGAGCAGCTATCTCAGCGGCGCCATTTTAACTGCTGGGAAAGCCTAGTGATTCCAGGCCACCAAAGAACTTGTAATATAATAGAGACGCACTTACGTGTCAGTGTTTCCCGCTATCGGGCCGCCGTCGTGCTGCCATGCCTACTACTTGGGACGGCAAGTCCCCGATTATGGCAACATCCGGGGAGCTGTGTGTGTCAGCTGGGTTGCCATGCTGAATTCAACGCCATTTCAGGGGAGCGCGTTCCCAAAGGGGCTAGTACGATGTCTTGCAGAAAGTCCGGGCGGTCGGCAGCAGGGATGCGTAGCCTTCTGCACCCCGCACCGGCGCGCATCCACCACGGGCCAGATCCCAGCTCCCAGAGCCGCATGTGTGAGACAAGAAGGCCCGACTTTGTGATCACAAAGCCATGCGTGTGCACACAGCTTGCGCGGGGAAGCATGTAATTGTGCGGAGAAGGTGCCTGACAGTCCACATGTCAGGAGGGCCATGCTTCCAGAATTACAGGACGTCGTAGCAGGAGTTCGTCCGCTTGGCGGGGGTGTTCTGATCCTCGCAGGCAGCCCCTAAACCCACCTCTCTGCCAGGAATCATCTTCTCCGTGCTGCGATGGGCGGAAAGATATCTGGCGTTGCCGGCAAACAATCTCAGCATCCAAGGCGCAGGTGCCGCAGGTACATCTGTGGACCAAGCGACCAAACTGACCAAACCGTCCATGGTCACCGATAAACGCGGTGTCGCCGATAAGATTGAGAACAGAGATGGGTATTTGCACTTATCTATCGTATAAGCTAAGCCTAGTTGTGATCTCCAAGCTATCCAGATTGCTCCAACAACCCTGCTAGCAACCCTGCTAGAGCTCTTTTTTAACAAACCGAGTCCGCACTCCAGACCATCAAACCCTGCCCCCCCGCCCATTATCTGTCGTGTTCTCGAACATCATCATCATCAACATCATGGCCGTCTTTTTTTCATGTAGCCGCAGCAAACCACTTCTGGAGGACCGGCCGAGGACCAGCTCCAGCGCAAGTGCGAAGGCACCTCGACAGCATAGTTAACGGACCCTCGTCTTCAACCCCTCCCAGACGTGTCTGTATTGCTAAATGAGAAGGGGGTGTCATCTGGTGGCCCCTGTTGCTGCGCTTGTGGCTGCTGTGTCTGATCGGTATTGCCCGAGAAGAACTGGAAAGACTGGTCAGTCCCCCAGTTGGCAGTCTGTGTGAAGTTCTCAAACGAGTCCTGTGAAAATCGAGTCATTTGTCAGCCACGGCCCGATTAGAGCAAGGAAATCCAGAAAATGGCGGAGGAGAAGGGTTGCACTCATCATACCCAGTCAAAATTCGTCCCGAAATCCATGTTGTTGTTCGTCATATTGAACATGGAGAAGGGAGACGAAGCATTGTGAAGACCGATCATGGCATCGCCAGGGAAGTCCGGCGTCATGCCGGACGATGGCTCGCCAGAAGGGCCGAGTCCTGCCAGGTCTATGGCGGGGTAAGTGGTGCCTCCAGGGCTCTGTACCGCGTTTACCGCGTTGAACGCCGTAGCCGAGTTGGGGCTCATGCCACCTGCGCCGGACAACAGGCCGAGCGTCATTGCTGCCGAGTGCTCGGGCTGCATGTCGTTCGAGTCCGCCATCGGCCCGAACAGATCGCGATTGATTGGCACTGCAGGCGGGCTTGCCGACCCGCCGTTCCCCTGCGCAGGGCTCCGTAGCTTCTCGAGCATGATCTCCAGAATATTCGACGCCTTGACCGCCTCCATCGAGGTGTCTGCCAGCCCCTTCCATATCTCCCGTGTCAGCTCCAGCGTGCTGATCATCTCCATGCGCTGCTCGGGGGTCCAGAAGTACTGGCTCTGCGAGTCCTGCCGCTCTCCCGATCTCTCGGCCACGTTGGCCAGATGCAGATCAAGGACGATGAGCATGGCGGGCAGAAGGAAGTCCTTGGTCGCAATCGACGTGACGAACCACTTGATCGACCGCAACCGGCCGTGGGGCTGCGACTCCCGGTGCAGCGTTGCCAGATGCCGCAGTGTTTCGAGAGACGCTTCAATAGCGCTGCGCCGCGAATGGGCGTAGCGCGGGTTGTGCCTCGCCCGGGATATGTATTTCCTGTGGAGCAGACACATGATCTTGAGGTAGAGAATGTCGATGTTGAAGCGCGCAATGATGAGCGTGAGCGGATCGTGCGAGCCCTCCAGCGGTTGCATCTTGAGATGTGGCGGCAGCTCGGCTCTCACCTCTCTGAGCCTCGCGTCGAAGCGGAGGATCTCGTCATAATGGACTTGGTTTCTGACTCGGCTCGTGGCCTGCAAAATGTTGCCCAGCTCGAGGCACAGCCTCACCTTGGCGATCATGTAGCTGATGGGGGTCGGCTCTGCATTGGGCCTGGACGGCGGCAGAATCTTGGTGTCTGGGCCGAACTCTTCATCGAAAATGTTGTGCGGGAGCTGCGTGTCACAGTCGTGCTCGTAGATCATGTTGGGGAGGGAGACTTGATGCGAGAACACCACGTCAGACATCCGGACAAGAGCCCATGTTCTTCTCCTCATCTCCTGTAAGCGCACAGACCATGTTAGTCAAGGGATCAGAGAAAGCGTCGGGAAAGGAGACGGAGGCTGGACGAGAAGCCAAACAGCACTCACGGCCTGGAACGGAGTGATGGAGGGGAACCACTTGGCATCCCGATGATAGCCCATCCGAAACGCTATCCTCGTGATCAACGAAGTGATCAGCCACAGGCCCAAGTCGGCATCCCACCGCGACGAATACTCGCCAAAGACGTAGAGCATCATGGTCTCGACCGTGTACTCGACGGGTTTCGTGTAGTCGCCCGTCACCAGGCACTGCACAGTGCGCAGGCGATACTCGGCCGCCAGCTCGAGCGTGCGCCCCTTCCACTCGGGCGGCTCGTCTCCGACCTTGTGATAACTCAGCATCGCCAAACACAGGACCGAATAGAGCAGGCCTAACCACATGATGGGCGACTTGGACGGGTCCTGCCAGTGATTGCGCAGCTGCTGGTGGAAGGTCGGCGCGTGTATTATGTTGACTGCATTGTCCATCGAGTTGAAGTACCGCCCACACAACGTCAGGACGCTCGACTTGGGCGGCAGCTCTGCTCTGAGCTCCACCTCGGTCGCCGGAGTCGCGCCAAGCAGAAACGTCGGGCCATTCAGCGCCGTCGGGGGCTTGCTTTGCATCACCCTTTCGTAGCTCTTCTCCAGATCCTTCTTGTGGGCCGAGTAGTACGCTTTGACCTCGGCGATGTCGGCCAGCATCGTATGCCAGTGTTCCTGCCCAATGTACATGGACTTGCCCCGGTCGGGGTCCACCTTGAGGGTGCCGAGCGTGGTCGCCAGGTTGTCGTCGGTGTCGCTGTCCTCTTCGTCGTCCCTCATCACGCCATCGTCGTCCCTATCGATTTTGGAGGAGCCACTGTCTGTAGTGGAAGCAGCAGCAGCGAGCGCCGCCGCCGCCGCCGCCGTTCCTGCCGTTGCCGTCGCGGCAGCTGCCGCCGAAGCGGCGTCGATATTGGCGCCGCCATGCATCAGAGACAATACTAGGCCTTCTAATCGGTCAATACGGTTCTGCATATCATCAGGACTCGTAGCGCCTTGACTTTGGTTCTTTTTACGAGACGAGGGAGTCGCATAGGAGCACCCAGAAGTGTCTACGCCCTCACGCTTAACGCAATTGCTGCACGGATGGTTCCTATCGCACTTCCTGCGCAGATGTGAGCCTTGAGCGACGCCACATGAAAAGCCTGGATTGCAGAATAATGGGCGACTCACAGCCTAGTTAGAGGCATGTCAGCAAAAGCCGTATCAGAGGCGGAGAAGCACGACGCATTCGGGAGGGCAGGCTCACTTTCTTGATCGACAGGGATAACAGCTCAAGGGCACTCGGTTTCTTTTCCGAACAACCCGAAACTGCTCCTCAGGTGAGCGACCACCCGAGGAGGGCGTTGTGGACGGCGGAGTGGGGGTCATTGTAGGCGACAGACTCGATTACAAGGAGAATTGGTTCGAGAAACAGCCGTGCGAGCTGCAGAAGCAGCAGGTGCGAGAATCAAAGCCGAGAACCAGCGGAGAACCGCGAGAATGTGAAAGCCCTCAAGGGTTGGTAGAGAGCGGTTAATGCTCGCCTATCAATCCTGCCGGAAATATAGCGGTGTGTGTGCAGGATCCAAGAGACAGACTGCTACGTCCGACGGTAAGTGGAACAGAGATCGGAATGACTTCCTTGGTCCTTGGTCCTGTCCTGGTAGGGCTGCGGTGGCCTCGACGAATCCCAGCCTTCACACGGATGCAGTAAGCAAGTTAATCTAGCGCTGGAGGCGAGAGCGGACCTAGCGGCCAGGAGGACGCGGGTTGCAGTAGCCCAGCTCTGTCATAAAGACGGGCAGTCGGCGGACGACGGGTAACGCAAGGAGAGGAGACCCTCAGCACCTCAGCTGCCGTACCTCCACCTCCAATCACCAGCGTTCGCCGAAGTTCAGATCCTGGTCTGTCGAAACCCGCAAGAACCGACGCTTCGTCTCGATCCCCTCCCCTTGCGGCCCCTTCCCTTTCTGAGTGGACGAATGGTAACACCTTGTCCGCGCAGACACACCAAGACCCAATAACCCCCAGAACGCCACCCGGGCGGTGATATATGAATGTCGAGCCTCAAGCCCAAGCTTCGGATGCCAACCTAGGGTTGCCTGGGCCGATGGTTTGCCACTGCGGGAGGCTCGGCTCGAGATATGGTCAGACAGAGTAGCCAAGACCGGATCGCTCAGCAGCAGCACGCTTCCAGTTAATGCGATGCGCGCACTCTCGAGAGCGTCGCAAAGGATTCGAATGCGCAGCAGTGGCAATAACCCTTCGGTCCGTACTCCAGTGGCAACGTGTCTATAGGACTCGACAACTGGGTAGGTATCGCGGTGGTCGGGCGGCCGAAGAAGCACAGGCGGCGCTCTACTTTCGCATTAGCCTCGCGACCTTGCTCCGCGTGTACTTGAATTCGCGAGTTGGCCTGTCGCATACGCATAAAAAATGGCGCTGCCGCAGGCAACTGGTCTACTTACCGATAATGGCTACAGCTGCACTTGACCGGACAGCCACAGCAAGTCGGACAGCAATTGTCCCGAGCAATTGCGACTAGGCACGTCCTGAAACGCGAATGCTCTAAAACGATACAACGGCAGACGGAGGCGCCGATATGGAGAGCAGATAGAGACGCCCGGAGCCGAGAAGCAGAAAGAGAAAGGGTAGAGACCGAGAGAGTTAGAATGCGCCAGCCGTTACAACGCAGGCCTGGCGTTGTAGTTTTGCGTCGTTGAGGCTTGATGGAGGGGTGGGCCGTTGGCAGCCGGCGTTAAGTTGCATGCCTCCGATTGCCCCTCCAGGCCTATCATCCTCTCATTCTTCCCCGCTGTAATTAAGCTCCAATGATGTCGACGGTCTAACGCTAGGCTGGGGCCGCTTGAACCCCCCACCTCACTCACTAGGTACACAGTAAATGAACGAACCGCATGACACAAACACGCTACTGTTGCACGATGAAGCCGCATCAAGATACCATCAAGTCCTCCTGTTAGTACACCCTCTTCACCTCAAAATGCACCATCTCGTGTAACTTTCATCTTTGCTCTTCATAGGATAAAGGCTCGTACGGCCCCAACAGGCTATGGCTACTGTATTTCCCATAAGGTACAATATCTGTATGCACATACTGTGTACGGAGTATCCGTGATTCTTTGCCCTGCATATGATTGATCTGAATTTTCGTTAGCTCCATCTGATCTCCAGGCACCAGTGGTTACGACAACCATACTAAAAATCACTTGCCGTCTCACCGTATGCGTTACATACACTGCACTACATGGAGCGAGGTGCTCACTCACTGTGGTTGCGGAGCAGGTCCCACATTCTTGTCGCTATCTTTCCACGTGAAGACAGTCACAAACTAATAGTCGCAGAAGGTCTATGCGCAAATGAGCCCATGACGTGTGCTCCGCGTGCTACGCAAACCACCCACTCACAGCTCCAGCTGATTGTTGAAAGGGTTGCAGCGGGTGCATCAATGCTGCATGTCCGCTTATTAATCCCGCTAGCCGCTCAACAGTGACTCATACCGTAGAAGCTGCTCACACACCAGAGGGCTATGCCTCTGTGCTTTGACCTGTCCATCCCTTTGGGCGTCATAGCAACTTTCGTCGAGATACAAACGAGCGTGACTTGGGTTGCTAGATGCGCGTAGTGGAGCCGCCTCTCATACTCATATCTTGGGGAATGCGCTGCACAGTGGCGTACCAGTCAGCCAGTGCGTTTAACGTTGTGCCTCATGGAGACTTGGTTGCTTCTAATCTGGCTGCTATGGACGATATCTGGCCTATAAAGTCCGGAGTCATTTAGTGCTAGTGAGTATTGTGTCAGGTGTCGGGAATAAAAGCCCGACACTCGGGCCACATTCACGCTCTGAGGGCTCTGAGAGTGTTCGATGTTTGTTCTCACCACCTGAGTGAGTTTCATAGTTTCCCTCTCGACGGTATCCCTAGATGCTGGGCATCAACGTCCCGACTTTGGTAAAGGTATAAGATGGCCTAACAATGATAGGAAAGCAATGCGAAGCACCTTAATGGTACAGGTCTCTTTTACTATCACAACAGCTTGGAGTCGAAAACATACTCGAGTCCATGTCCCAAGCCGTCGGCGCTTGCCGAAACCTACAGCAGAGCTAAGGTGGTTGGTGTTGGGGAGCTGGGTAAGTACCAGGGGCACAACGCCTGGGATAGTTTCAAGCACATCGACACATCGCGACCTTCTGCACTGGGAAGGGTGGCATTGTGTAGCTCGAGAGACAGCTCTGTGGAATCAGTACGATGAAGTGCACCCGGCCGACTTGCTGACGAAGGGCGGCATGGCCATCTGCGTTCAGCCGCTGAGGCTTCTTCGTGGCTCTCATATTATATATTAATGTGTAAAAGTCGGATTATGGGTCGCTACTCCCTGATAGGTATGCATGCTGGCATGTCGGTAGCCGCCCGAATGCCCGGGGAAGTGGTTGCATACTGCATACTCACTAACAGATTTAGTGCAGAGCCTCCCGAGAACTGTTAGCCCCATAAGGATGCCCCACGTAGCACCAAAGCTCCGCACTCCAGCGGTCGCTGTGGGAACAGCCCTTGTTTGTCGTTTCCAATCAGCCAATAGGGCCATGGGAAATCCCTTGACGAGTGTTCGCTGTTCGCCGCATAAATCAATCAGCCCAGGCTTTGAGTCATCTATCCTTGATCAATATCGTTTGTTTTAACTGCCCGGCAACCTGCTCGAACACTGCATCACTACATTGTAAACATTAGAGACTATATAATAGCAAAGTGTCCTGCGCTTGTTCACTTGACGCACGACGGCTGTACACTCAACCTTCCAACTTCACTCCAAGCAGATACACAACTTGCAATATTAGCTATCGCTCTCCAAGACGATAAGGGACAGCCGGTGCCAGCAGCCATGTTTGCACGGAGCAGGTCCAAGGAGCGAGGCTCCACGCGGAAGGTCACGCCACCTTCGCCCACGTACATGTCTAACGAACAGTTTGGTATGGCTGCCAGCTTCCGGTCCGGGGAAGATTAGAAGGTGCCTGTATCAATACTGACCGCACGCAGCTGCATATCTCGCCGATCTTCGCAACAGTCGCATGAACAGACCGGCCGGAGCTCGCCCTCAGCCTGCCTCCGGTCGTGATTCTGCCGGTCCACCAGCCAGCGGCCGATCATCGTTTGGAAGCCCACCACTCTCCGAGACATCTTCTCTCCACCAAAGAACCCAGTCGGACGCGAGCAAGCCTCCCAAGTTCTCCAGCCGTCCCTCCCTCGCCGGCAGCGTCTCCTCAAGATACTCAACCATGACACAAGGCAAAGATTACTACCCCGATCGGGCCGTTAGGCCACTGAAACCCGGGGAGATCGTGCCAAGCGCAACATACATCGAACGCGGTCAAAGATGGATGGAGAAGGAAGAGGCAGTCGCTCTTCGTGTGGCTATGGAAGACATGGACCTGAAGGAGCAATCCCAACACAAGGACGGCGCTGAGCCCGAGGACGAAGAGGACAAACGCCTCTACGAAGCAGCTCTTGATGAAGCTGCCGAGTTAGTCTGGCAACACGAGAATCCGGGCAAGGTACCCCAACCCGGTGCACCATACCGATACAAACCACACCTTCGCAAAAACAGCTATGCCCACGCCCGTACTGCGAGCGCTGGGCTATACGGCAGCGACGTTGGGCCCACGGGCCTCGCAAGAGACCCGTCATGTACGCGGTCAGTGTCGGGCAGTTCCACCGATGGCGACGGGCCGGGGTCAATGCGAACCCGGACGTCATTCGCTTCCTCTCGCCAGGCGTCCGGGGTCGGCGAAATGGCTCGTGGCCGTAGCAGTCTTGAACGTCCTCGAGAACCTCTGACCGAGTCGAGGAGCTCCAAGTCGTACGGCACAATCTCAAGCGGTCCATCGGCGATGCAAGGTGGACGCCGCAGAAGCAGCCTGAAGAGGAATATCAGCGGAGAGGTGGAGAAGCCGTTCTCAGGCGAGCAGATCTGGGAAGAACCAGACGGTCAGTCGTCGGGAGATTCTCAGGATGCAGCGACGGCGGTTGATGCGGTTCAGCCACTCAGGATCAAGCCTAAGAATCCCCTGAACCGGGTGCAGTTCGCCCCCGCCGTCCCTCCTGTGGCTGGCTCTCCTCCTCAGCTCCCTGCCAAGGTGGTATCAAAATCAGAGATACATCGGAATCCTCCGTCCCAATCTCGAAATCCCCTCTACACCACCAATACACGCTCCGAATCACCCACCGAGCGCACTCCCACTGTGCCTCGCAAGCACGGCATGGAGATACGCAGCGATGATATCAGACAAGCGACGAGCATGAGGCTGAAAGACCGCAGCCCCAAGCTTCCGACGCCGTCCGCTGTCAGTGACAATCCCGGCCGACCAATTGTAAGCTTTGACAGAGACTGGAGGCCCCCAGAGGAGGCTACTGATAATACGTCAGAAGAGTCGAGGTCCGCCAGAATCAGCACCCGCCCGACGCCCCTCGTCCCGGGGCGAATCCCCACCCAGCAGCAACAGCACCAGCACCAGCACCAGCACCAGCAGCAGGCGCAGAATATCCCTGCTATCGCTGTTTCGGATGATTTTTCGACCCCGACATCGGCAGCGCCAACGGCATCACGGCGCTCACAGCCAGTCCCGCCCACTATTCAAGTAGACGGGCCCCCGGTTCCTTCTATTTCGGTGACGTCTGACCCTTCCTCAGCGGCGCTACCAACGATCGTATTGCCCGATGGGCCTGATGATAGCAGCGCCGGTGTCCCTGTCATTGTGACGTCTGATGAGAGCACGAGCAGCAGCAAAACCACCCGCCCGCTTCCCACGCCGCAACCGGGAGGGAACCGACATCTGCCGGCACGACCTCGTAGCCACTGGTCCCCAGCACCGAGGCCCGTCGGCAGCCGAGCCACGGCGCTGTGTCATGATTGCGGTAACTTCATCGAGGGACGGTTTGTATCGCTAGCGGGGAGCTCCGAACGCTTCCACCCGCAGTGCTTCAGCTGCTACTCCTGCGGAACTTCCCTCGAGGCCCTGGAGATCTCACCCGAACCAGACAATCACCGAGCAGCACGTCTCGATCGGATCGCCCGTCGTGCAGCGGGTGAGATCCTGCCCGAAGAGCCGGGCGAAACCATGGCAGAGGACGGAGACGCTCGCCTGCGCTTCTACTGCCACCTGGACTGGCACGAGCTGTTCGCCCCCCGCTGCAAGCACTGCAAGACGCCAATCATGGGCGAGCACGTCGTCGCACTGGGCGCCCACTGGCACTTTGGCCACTTCTTCTGCGCCGAGTGCGGCGATCCGTTTGAGCGCGGCATGACGCACATTGAAAAAGACGGCTACGCCTGGTGCGTGTCCTGCCAGACTAAGCGGACGGAGCGGAGAGCACCAAAGTGCCGGAAGTGCAGGACGGCAGTCATCGGGCAGTACATCCAGGCGCTGGGTGGCGAGTGGCACGATGAGTGCTTTCGATGCGCGAGGTGTGGTGGTGGGTTCGATGACGGCCAGATCTTCCCTATGGAAGGTCGCGGAGCCCCGGGCGAGACGGTCGTCTTGTGCACTGGTTGCATGGAGAGGGAGTTGAAGGCTTGAACCTGCCTAGACTGAGCATGGGCGAGGTATGCAGGGATTCAGTATGGTGGTTCATTTGACCTTTGCCATAAAGCCTCATTGCGGTAGAGATAATGCTGGAACGTAGCAGGCGCGTGTGTTCCTTTGGCGTGGCGTTTTGGCTTTGGTTGCGAATTTGAGATTGCGAAACCAGAATGAGAATGAGAAACGTAACCGGCTACTTAATTCAGACTGCTTTTGCCCAGCAATGCCCTCGCAATTCACTGTCTATCAAAGTTCTGTCTGTCTGCTGCCTGCCGAGACTTCTCGCACGGGTTCGTTACACCACGCCTTGGGATAGCATGGATAAGGATTGCAAGCTACTTACAAGACGCATTGTGACATCAGGATAGGAACTCGATCAAGAGCGGAGCAAATGTCACGACAACCGTACATTAGAGAAAGCTGAACGTGTTTTCAAGATTTGCCAAATAACCACACCTAAACCTAAGTGCCGGGGAGGCTTTATACCTTGATCAACGCGTCAAGAAAATCAATCCTTCCAGGGGTTTGTTCCACGCCATCCGTCCTTTCCGTCCTTCTTCATGGAAAATCATCGCGAGACCGATGGGAGAACCTGTTCATCGTAACACACACACCCAGTCGCAACGTAGCGCAGCTAGGCGATATCGCCTCTCCATTTCCTCCCCTTCAGTCGAGATATCTGTATGCCGGTGCGCGAGGGACAATCAGCGACCGCCGACCTGCTCCTGGTGAACCTCCAGCGTATCGCCATCTGTCATTTCGAGCTGTCGAGCACACATGTGTTAGCTGAATCCCACGTGCAATCAGCCGTATAATGCGCCGCCGCCTTATCCATGAGGACGAGGCTTTGAGGCGGCTATTCAGGAAACAACACTTACCGTATCTGGGGTATCGTTGGGCTGAACACGCTGGCCCTCGAATAGGAACCGCACTGAGGCAAGGGTCTTGCCTTGCCGCTCGCAGAACGCTGTCATCAGCTTCTCAAGTTTTGTGCTGCGCTTGATCTTGAAGAAAACTTCGTTGTTGTTATCTGTGACCTTGATGTTGAGGTGCTCGGCGCTCTGCGCTTGCGGCTCGGCCTGCGGAGGGCTGCCGTTCGAGTCGGCGTTGTCGGCCATTTTGCTTTATGATCGGTGGCGGCGTTGATGAGCTGAGAATTCAAGACTTGCGGAAGGGGTTAGCCCACGCTTTTAATGCCACGACCAACGCTCAATTTAGGGTTCAGGGAGGGCTAACGCGCCGGACGTGGTGAGGGCGAAGACTAAAGTGAATGGAGGGGCAGAGTCGCGTGAATCTTACGTTGGAAGGGCACTTGCGCCGAGTCGCAATTACGTGGTAGCGTGCCGGCCGTTGCTCTGACGAGTGCCTGAGAAGTGCGCTGACTTAGCGGTGAAAGCGAGATTAAAGCAAGATTCACTGCGAGCGTGTCAAGGAAAGAGACGTGGAACAGTGAGACTGCACGAGAAAACGAAAAGTGTGTTGAATGTGATGGCGGGAGGGGTGCCTGTGTGGTTGGTGGGGTTCGATCTAAATCCCCCTCCGGGTACCTGAGGCAAGGTCTAGGCGGTAGGATTCAGCTGTGTGACCTCAACAGCATACAATATCCCCATATACAACCCTAACCCCCTCTACATGCTCCCTTCATCACTCAATGTCTTAGTCGCAAGAAAAGGTCACTTTCCGTAGCTAGAAAGTCGTCTTTTTAGTTACCACAGCTATTTTCGCTACTGATATTTAATCTGACAGCTCCTTTTAAATCTGATCTGTACAGGGCTGTTATCTATTGTCCTTTTACGTGCAGGATGCTGGGTAATGTTATGTTTCATCTTAAGATATCTGAGCAATCTGGTAGAAGGGGGTACCTTAATATTGCGTTCTGTCATTTTGCCAACACAAGTTGAGGTACCTATTGTATCCATGGTAAGACGATAAGATAGATATGGCGCGCTTTCTTTCTGGTACTAGCAACTACGCCTTACACTATGGCAACTACGCCTGGTATCGTCATGATCTCGCTAATTTAAACCATAGGCCAGGCAAGCGGGGGAACAAAGAAGGCGGGTTGCAAAAAAAAAACAACTCTTAGGCTACCTTCTATAATCCCATAAAGCAGTTAGACTGAGGCATGCTGCTTCAGAGAATAGGTAACGGCTGTTGTCCGTTAACTATAATGCATTAATAAGATATCTTGTCGAAAGTAGGTTTCGGCGGACTGCGTGTAGTAAAAGCGAAGTAGGAGATAGGAAATACTGAACTTTATCTATTTATTTATTATACGTAGTGCGTTAAAACATACTCTTGATAATATCCTTTCATTAATACATTATAGTTGATATATAACTCCCTTTTTAAGCTTTAATATGGCTTATCTTTTAAAGCAGTATGCCTCAGTTTAGCTGCTGCATAGTGTTTTAAAAGCTAGTTTTGGTGTTCAGGTGTTTTACGGACCGCCTTTTTTTGTCCCCCACTTGCTAGGCAAGATCTGCCAAAGATGGTTGCTAAGGGAAGCTCACCGGGGTCTGATATCATGTCACGCATCATACGACCTGCCAAATCTTGGGAAGAAGCCACAGATCCGGCAGTGCACGAGGAAAGCCAGAGTTACATCACATACGTCAGGTGTGATTCGCAAAATACTGGGAGGCAGCTTGGCGATGAGTCTGGATTTGCCTTAGCTGCGACCAGGAAGCTCTCCTACCGAACCGCAGCAGTCTCAAGCCCAGTCCCCTATTGGTGGTGTCAGACCCTTGGCATTCTGCGATCTCCATCTTCAGAGCAAGTAGCAGGCCCTTCTGGCATGAAATCATCCTGCAATCCATTGCATGCCACATCCGGCAGAGTGGCGTGATGGGCTACTCTCAGTGACTGTACGAGGAGCAAGCTGCTCCTTCATTGTTGGGACAAGCTGCAACGGAAGGCGCCGATGGCTTTCCCAACGTGATTTTGTCATTCCAGCTTTCACCTTCGATTGAATTGATTGGTGGGAAGGGCGGAGCGAGAATCAAACAACGGCAAGCGCACCACTTCTGTGGCCAATGCTGTTTGTGCTGGCGGAGCAAGACTTTTTGCACAGCTCGAGCACTGACAAGCAGGCACGAGTGACGGGAGGTATTGGCGCCAAATGCAGCCTCGGGCATCATCGGTGCTCGATGACGATGCGCCGACCCCATTTCATGTTACGGGGTGAGCAGCCGGAGCGAGCACGGGCGAACTCCCCATCCTTCGGGCATGGTACGAGATGATCTCGCCAGGTTTGGAGACTCATCTCACTCTGGAGGTCGGAGAGATCGAGCATCAAGCATCGGAGAGTCACGAACCATGGTGACTGCAGCCCCAAACTTGTATCCTGGTATCCTTCAGCCACATGTTGCGACGAGATCAACCACTTGAACTGTCGCGTCTCAGGAATTGGTTTATAGGGGGTTGCGGCGACGGCAAGGGTCTTGTTAGTGTTAAGCAGCATTTGATGATGTTGCTGATTTTGATACTCTTGTTCTGCTTCTTCATCTTTCTGGCGAGGCATGTATTGTCATCTTGACATTCTGTGCGTTCATCACCCTCGAGCCATGTGAGTCCGCGCTCCTCAGTGAGCGTGCGTGTGTAACTTGGTCGGGCTTGCAAGGAGTATAAATGGGCCGGTGCAAATGGTATCGTCGTGGATTCCGCCGTTGTAGATGACTGAGAGACCTGTTGTCCTTGTTGTTGCCCCGAGTGGTTTGACGGCGTCCCTATAGGGGACGGGATGAAAGCGATGAAAGCGACTGAGTACATGACAAGCTGATGTCACGCTAGGAGATAAGAGCGTCGTTGTTTCGGTCGGTCGTGGGAGGTTGATGAGGAGTCGGACCTTTATATATTGCACTGTAAGCGAGTTAGCAACCTTGAGTGGACGTCAAGAGTGAACGTCTATGCTCCACTCGATATTCACTTTTTGATGCCCTCATATGATGACTTTACCACAGTCCTAGACCGACGCTATAGCGCGCCGGTTTGTATAGTGTGACGAGTCTTGCCACAAATTTAGACTGCCACAACATGAGTTCAGCAGGGCCCAATACAACGGGTGGTATCAAGCGCTGGGTGCACAGGGGCTGATGATTACATTCTCGGCTGATACGGCATCACTCGTGTTGTCATTTGGCAAGGAAGCGAGAGTTTTCGTATTGCTGACCAGAACGCTCAAGAGAAGGCGGCATCGATGTGCTTCTTGCAGTTTAGAATACCCAATTCTTACATCGCGGCCCTAAACCGCAGGGACAAGAGCTGAGTGAGGAAGTCTTCATCCAGCCCTGGGCTACGCCCTGGATGGAACTTACAAGGCTCTGTTCGTCGAAAGTAAGTTCGGCCAGGGTGGTCCCCCACTTACCTCAGCAAGCTCAGACCACCTGACGTGTGGAGCGTGGCTGGTGCAGATGTATGGAAAGACCCACCAAAACTGAACCAATGGAATCGTTTAAATACATGACCGAAGTTTTCACTGTCAAGGTCGCGGTCAAGGTGGTCTGAGGCATCGATGCAATCTGAACATATATTTCCACTCCTTTTGGTCCCACTTACGGCCACTCTCTTTTCAATTCTCAGGAGATAATTGGTCACCAGTGTTAAGGTCAGTGCGCCACAAAGTGCCGTAAACAAGATCTCAAAGAAAACGCAGCAGTAAATAGAAAAGAGGAAAAGGCAAAATGACTACGAAGGTACACAAGCATATACGAAAGTGTCTGCAATGTATGTGCACGCTTTCTTGCTTCTTTTCAAAGAGTTTTGCGAACGCTGCGGTTAGTTTGCGCAACGAAGATTTATCGGCGTGCTATCGGCCTTAGGTCAAGGTAAACCAATCACATGTGACGGAAAGGAAGGAGTGGCCGTAAGTGGGAACCAAAGGAGTGGCGATGGATGGCCTGAACATGATTGAGAACTAAACTGGACCTAACTTACAATGGCAAAATGGGAACTTCAGTAGCAGCTTTGTTCTTCGCAACCTTCTTCGCAACAACCGAATACCTTTCGAGACACGACTTCGATAGAGGGCTGCCTACA
Source organism: Diplogelasinospora grovesii (assembly GCA_033297225.1). Classification (NCBI taxonomy): domain Eukaryota; kingdom Fungi; phylum Ascomycota; class Sordariomycetes; order Sordariales; family Diplogelasinosporaceae; genus Diplogelasinospora; species Diplogelasinospora grovesii. Next base: position 200,437 of record MU853755.1, read on the forward strand.
TGAGATTCGAGGTTCCCGTGATTTCTCGGGCGTAGTTTTTTTTTGTAAACGGCCGCAATGGTCAGTCCAGATGTCCATGTTCTCAAACTGCGTTGTCTAACAATTTGACTAGACCCTTCAAGACGACCTCAAGAGCAAGCCTCCTTGTCATCCACGCGCGGTTGGTCCCCGTATCCACGGAAGGCACATTTAAAATCTTTAATAACCATGGATATACTCTTTAGTGCGCGATACAAGGTGAGTTGTAACGCTTGCCCAGCAGCTTCTGCATCTTCTCTCGATCTCCGCATCAATACTTACATATTGCAAGACTGTTTGACCAAGAATGGCTACAATGAGGCCAAGTGCGCAAAGTTTGTTGACGCGCTCTACGAATGTTGCCAGGCATTTTACGAGAAGAACGGCGAAGATGCAATTTCTGCAAGCTGTCCCAAGGCTGGCTTGTTGAAGCTCAAGATGCAGCAAAGAAAGTAAGAGTCCCAGTGAAGATTGTATCACCCATCCGACGATATGCTCACCCGAACGACCCGTGAAGGAATCAGGCAACTTAATGGGAGAGTGCAGTATTTCTCTTGGCTATCATTGAGCGCGCAAAGAGGCCGCAAAGACCTGAACAAGCAGTGAAAGTCTTGTTCCGAGACTCTAATATGAACGCCGTTGACATTGAAGAAGAAAAAGAGAAAACGAGGAAATGTTTGGGAACGGACCGTCGTTTTAAAGGATTTTTTTTGTCGGCAAGTTCCGATGTACTGTACGGGCTAGAAATGGTGCGGAACACATAGAAACCCCAAGCTCTTGACCCACACTTCCAATCATGACTGCACTGTGAATGGTCAGGTACTGTACAAGCACTAGTACCATCTGCATCGTCGCTGCACGGTGCAGCAAGACCGATCAAGCTCCTCCAACAGTCAATCAGCCCGAACTTTTGAGCCGCATTCACGCGCGCGCGTCTGCCATTGTTTAAAAAGCTGTTACCTATAATCGAAGCCTACAGCGAACGCGACTCGTCCTCAATACGCCTGCATTGTTCACTTATCCGTGCATCACGTGCGTGCTGCGGCACAGGATGCTGCAAGAGTCAATCTTTTTTTGTCTCTTGACTTGAAAGCTCTCGGTCACAAAACGTCATACAGCTTAAAGAGTTGCGTTTAGGCCCGATTCTCAAACTACGATGTCTCCGGCATTTGTGAGCATCACTTACTGCTGCAAGGCTTTTCAGGGGACTTTTGCTGACACGAAATTCCGTAGGATTTTGCCGCAGGCTTCGACGGTGGCTCGCCTTCGGGGTCGCCGAGTCCTGCTCGAGGTTGGAATTCCTAGAGCCGCTCAATGGCTCGATCGGTCGCTAACCATGTCCTAGATCCCGGCCAAGATGATATGGCAGCACTCGAGGCGACATACCAGGACAGCAGCATCCGGGTGGGCGAGGAGGTCGAGTATTTTGCCGGCGAACTCGACAGATATCACACCGACCTGAAGGGATCCGCCGCCGAACAGCGAGCCCAGATCTACAAGCTCGTCGATTCCTTCTACACGTACACTCGAAGGCGGGCAGACCAACTGCACGAACGGCAAGCCCACAGCCGATCAGCGCGAGGAGGGAGCTGGCAGAGGGGCGCGTCAGCCGACATGGACATCGATGAGGTCGAGGATGGCGATACGACCGTCAGTTCTGAAGAGCTGCGCAGGGTAGAAGAGGAGGCACAGACATGGGATCTTCTGCGGCGCATGCTGCCCCTTCGCTATCGCGATCCAACAGCACCACAACCCAAGATACGCAACAAGAACTCGTCAACTGACACGCGCAAATCCTGGTGGGACGAGTTCCTGATGACGGAATCAACGGCGCGGGAAAGAAAGATCGTCTTGGAATGGCTGCAGAACAGCGCAAGCCATGGACCGCCCGTTGACGAGGTAGTGAGCGAGCTTCAGCAGAGCGCGGAGAGGGGAGACATCCTCGCTCACGGCTGGTTACACACTCGCCACAAGATCAAGCTGCAGAAGAGTGTGAATGGCTATCAGGGTGTCCTTGATCCGCACGTTGCTGGCTTGGCAGAATCACATCTCGGATCCAACACTCTCATCACTCAACTAGATCCGGATGCCATCACGCGCCAAGGCCGCAGACTGGAGCCGCAGGACGAGTTCTTTGAGCGCGCGATTTGGCTCGGTTGTTTCGAGATGCTTCGGCGGGGATGTACCATGTCCGAGATACGCGACTGGTGTTCGGTGAGAACGGAGTTGTGGAGAGCCGCCACTATAGCCCCTCTACCACTGTCGAACCCGGAGGACGAAGACGTAGCAAACTGGGAGCCTACCTCTCTTATACTCTGGAGACGAATGTGCTACGCTGCCGCCCGAGACGGGGGTACAAGCGAGTATGACAGGGCAGTCTACGGCCTTTTGGCTGGCGACATTGCCAGTGTCGAGAAGGTGTGCAAATCCTGGGACGACTTCCTCTTTGCACACTACAACGCACTCCTCAGGACGCAGTTTGATGGCTTCCTGGTTAGCCGTTGTGGGGACGGACAGGCCGTGGGCAAGATTGCGCAGCAATTCCCGGCTTTTGACGCAGTTCAACACCACGGCACGCAAATGATGGTCGGTAAGCGACTCATCTCTACATTAGAGACGGACGCGAGGACGGCCAGCGAAGCGACTCGCATATTGAAGGTCTTGCAGGGTGCCATCATCGCGAATGATCTGGATCGACATCTGCTCAATCAGGGAGTGGCGTTATCGGAGCACGCGAATGCAAAAGAGACGTCGAAGCTGATTTTCCAGACAACCTTCACTTTGCCAAAAGACATCAAGCACAAGTATGCCAATCTTGTGGATCATGACAACCTCCGGATATTAGCACACATCTTCATCATTGTGTCCACCCTGGATCGGCTCGGCGGTCAGTTGAAGGATGAAGGCCCGCTCCATCCTCGTTACCAAGCGCAGGAGCACATCATCGCTTCCTACATCAGCTACCTCCGCCTCGCTGCTCTCGATGAGATGCTTCCTTTGTATTGCTCTAAGCTGCACGGCCCGCGTCTCTACGAGTCACTCAGCCGCAACCTCATTCACATCGTCGGTGTGAATGCGCGGATGCATCAACTTACGGTGATGAGGAAACTGGGCTTGGATCTGGCTGAGTTTGCGAAGACACAGCCTCAGCTTTACCTCGGAGATGTGCACGACCAATCACTGCGCTGCGAGGCCAAGGGCAAGTTTAAGATTCTTGAGGATGGCCCTGCAACGTTGAAGTACGGCCGAATAGTCAAGCCGGACTTTTTTGGCGACGACGCGGACTTCGTAGATCTGGAGGATGAGCTCATCATCCGCTCCATGGAGTGGCTTATGTTGGTGCCTGGGTTGTTTATAGAGACGTGCTCTTATGCCATCAGAGCTTACAAGTACTTCCTCAGTAAGCCTCCCATACGCCGGTTTTCTTTGACTGTGCGTGATGCTAACATGTCCTACCTAGAACGCATGCGTTTGCGAGCCGCTCGTACCCTCAGCAACAGGGTTCAAGGCCGAGAAATCATCCGATCGAAGGCACGGCTATCAGTCAGAAGCTCAAGCGAAGAGTCGGTTTCGGACTGGTTCGACGAATTTGCTAATGCCGAGTTGCCCGAGGACTTCCTGGAGGAATGCAATGCTGATAAAGAAGAGCTAACGACCGTCGTTCGGAATATGTGGGAGCTCGAGTGCCTCGTCAAGGCGCTGGATTCGATGGAGACTCTCTCTTCTCTAGCGAGTCTTAACAGGGAGTAAGTTCCGTGCAACTCCCGCCTGGTCAAGTAGCGGGCTAACCAGCGCTGTTTAGGGAGAACAACAACTCTCGTGACATGTGGAACACGGTCGGTCAAGAGGTGCGCGTGGTCAAGAGATGCATGCAGCCAGTGCTCAAGAACTGGTTGCTGGTGGTGAACGAGGGTGAGTTTCTGGAAAGTCGACACGCCCGTTTCTCAGCACTAACAGCACTGCTCCTAGTGGACCACGACTTCCAAGAGCTTCGGCAGGCCTACATTCCGGAGACTGTCCTGGCGTTCATCAGCTGTCTGCACTTTGCTGGCACATCGCTCGCGCGGGACAACCTCCTGGAGTGCATGGAACTGGCGGCGGTGATTGCGGAGAAGGGCTCCGATGTGGCGCAAGAATTCGTGAAGTGCGGAAGGATGAAGGAGCTTGTCGAGGCATTTGCATCGTGCAGCAAGGCCCTGGCGATTTGGACAAGCGACAAGAAGGGTTTGCAGACCAGCTCGAAGAAAATGAGAGAAATGGGCTGGTCACGAGAGCTATGGTCCGTCAAATAAGAGCCGTCCGCCGAGGATCGGTGGCTGATTGGGGGATGGATGCACCAATCCCGGAGAAAGTTAAGGCGGGAAATCCAGACGACGGTAACTGTCTGACAGCTCGTGGGCACGGTTATCTTTCTGGGTTTTTGGTGCCAGCAATGACGAACGAGGTTTGGCTGGGCGGTAGGCACCAAGTCTTGCTGTTTGGCCCCAGGCACACCTTAGAAGTGTAAGATATTTTGACAACAGACAGTATAGCATTGTCGGGGACGGGCACATGTGGGATTCCATCATATGTAGGAGTAACCTTGGCCGGGATTACTGGTTATCTTGGGCAAACGATCGTGCATCTTGTGCTTAATTATCGAAAATATGCGTTGATTAACGGTGTCGTTTAATACAAAGTAACATGCATGTAAACGAACGGGCATCTGTTACGTTACCCTACAGTGCAGAATGAAGAGCCGCTATCCCACGTTAGGTACTCCCTCTCGGGCAGCTGATGCCGAGGCTTGCGGATGCTTCGACGGCTGAGGCCCGAGTGCCCCCCCCCCTGGGGATAGATGCGGGGGACTCCACTAAACCCCGTTCCGTTCGGCTTAGCTACATACCTAATGCACAGGTTTCCCCCCCACTTCATGAACCGATGTTAGTTTGTAACGAATCAGTGAAGGCAACCACCAGCAAAACGTGCAAACTGTCTAAAATACACCCACTTTCTACGTCTAAATAGTTTATACTACCTAGTTAATTACCTATCCAAACATGTCTGCCAGCGACGGAGATGAAGCAAGCGGCGGGAGGCCACCGTATTCCCAGTACCAGCTGGACCTCTACTCGAACGCCATCATCGCCGGCAACAAACCCATCGCGACGACGGACCCGAACAAACTAGAGGATGCAGCCCGGAAGGCCATGTCGCCCGAAGGGTTCAACTACGTGTTTGGAGGCGCAGGCGAGCAGTCCACCATGGCGGCCAACCGCCTGGCATTCCGGCAGTGGAAGCTCATCCCGCGCTTCCTGCGGCCGACCGTCCCCAGGGATCTACGGATCGACCTGTTTGGCAAGACTTACGGTAAATAAAATAGTCACCTTGCACCTCTCCTCTCACTCAACGCGTAATAACACAAAAGGCGTGTGTGTGGCTAATGAGATAAGTAGACACGCCCGTGTTGATGGCCCCGGTAGGGGTCCAATCAGCCTACCACCCGGACGCGGAGCGCGGTGTGGCCTCCGCTTGCGCTGACCTGGGCGTGCCCTTCATCTGCTCTACAGCGAGCAGCCAGAACCTGGAGGATGTCTTCTCTCCAGAGAGCAGCGACGCTGCGAAGGGGCCGAGATGGTTTCAGTTGTATTGGCCGTTGGACGACGAGATTACTGCCTCCATCCTCGGCCGGGCCAAGAGCGTTGGCTGCGAGGTCTTGGTCGTCACGCTAGACACCTTCACCATGGCCTGGCGACCTCTTGACCTAGACGCCGGGTACCTTCCCTTTGCTACTGGAACGGGTAACGCCATAGGGTTCAATGATCCTGTTTTCCGCAGAAAGTTTGCTGAGCGCTTTGATGGGGACACGCCAGAGGACAATGTAGTCATGGCAAGTCGGTACTGGACTAGCGAGGCGTTTTCAGGGCACGCACATAAGTGGGAAGATGTGCAAACACTGCGGAAACTGTGGGACGGGCCCATCGTACTCAAGGGCATATTGAGCGTGGAGGATGCATTGATGGCTGCGCGGAATGGGGTCGATGGGATTGTCGTTAGCAATCACGGCGGGAGACAGCTCGACGGGGCCGTGCCGAGTTTGGAGATGTTGCCCGAAATAGTAGACGCGGTGGGGGGTAGGTTGACCGTGCTCTTCGACTCTGGGATCCGCACGGGAGCGGACATGATGAAAGCCCTCGCGCTAGGTGCCCAGGCAGTTCTTGTAGGGCGGCCCGTGATTTATGGACTCGGGGTCGCCGGGACGGAGGGGGCCAGGCACGTGCTGGCTGGTCTCCTTGCAGATTTAGACCAGTCAATGGGACTGGCTGGCGTGCAGACCGTGAAGGAGTTGAACAGAAGCATCCTAAGAAAAGTCAACTATGGCGGTGATGTCAAGTCATCGCTGTAATTATTGGCGGGTTGACAATCGAGAAAGTAGGATACTGTAAAGGAGGCCAGCGCTCTTTTGTTTTCCGGCTTCGTATCGTATACTAAGTAATTTGAAGTCAAAGCGGGAGACACACAACGTTTTCGTTTGCTAACTGGGGCTGGGTATTGATCACGCACGCGGTCAGGTCTTTTGGTAAGCAATCTGGCGACCTGCAACGCACCCGATCCATCGTTTTCCGTAACTGGGGTAGACTCGACAGACATAAGAAAACCTCATCCAATGAATTCCGTGCTAAGCAATGTGTCCCATGGCTGCCCTCGTTCCCAGACCTTCTCCATCAGACGCCTTGCGCTCGAGACCTGTTTTAGAAGTGGAGACCCGTTAGCATTTTCACAGAGAATAATTACCGGTCCTTAACCAGCTGCGCGGCTACCGTCCTTTTGCTCAGCAGAAGGAAGTGGCTCACCTGCGTCATGCCTGTTCCTTCAACGGTCTGTATCCGCTCCAGAATCAGAATCCTCTGGGCCTCGTTGGCCAGTTCGCAGCCCGCCGTAAACATTGGAAACAACAAGTTCGTCTCAGCCGTTCCGCCGGGTTCGATCCGCTCCAAACACCCAAGAACGCCCGCCACGGCCTGCTGCACCTCCACATGGTCCGATGGCCGGCCCAGCACACGGCGATCCAGATGAACCAGTGCGGCCCAGTGATACGCTTCGTTTGTCGCCGCCATCTGGTGGTGATCCCACCTTGCGAGCTCGTTCGTAGAGCTATGGGCATGTTTGCAGGGGAAGGATGGCCGCTCAAGGCTATTCATCACGTCGTCGCGGAGACTCAACGCCCTCGACTCCGTCTCAGCATCAGGTTGCCAACCGGGACGCACCGTTCGCGTCTCGGGATCGATACGTTGGTCGTGACAAATGTTGGCCAGCCCAGCAATCTTGGCCAGCAAGCTAACACAACGCGGCGTGAAGCCGAGGATGCAGTCGATCTGGTCCGGGCCGGAGTCGTCCTCTTCACAGCCTTCTCCGCCAGCGTCCCTCTCGTAGTCCAGAATCCATTGGCCCCGTTCCCCTGAGCTATATGCGCGCCCACCACTCAGACTGCCCAGCACGTCCAGATATGCGAACCAGCTCCACAGGAATGCGCAGACCTGGTCCTCCGGGTCATTAGATTGCCTACGCCGCAGGCCGCCAGGACGATGAGAGAGGACTTCGCGCGCCAGACTCAGATGCATTTGCCACGGAATGGAGCGTTCGGCTTTGTCAGGAAGGGTTCCCAGAGCGAGTGGAGAGACAATCTCGAGAGAGGCTAGCATGATGGCTGTCGCAATATCAGCGCTCGAGATGCTTGTTTCCGAGCTCATGGCCTGTTCGACAATTTTGTGCAGGGCAGGCATGATGTCCTGCACCCAAAGAGCGATTCGCATCTTCGGCTCGGGATACTTGAGGCGCCGCGCGCGATGAGCAGCCGAGTAGGCCAGCAGAAGATTCATGAGATTCTCGTTCCTTAACGCCATCCGAGGCAAAATAGTGCGGAAGGGGTTGGACTGAGGATCGTCGTGCGGCACAAGCACGCGGGCAGTGTGATGGAGGAAATGGTTGAAATAAAGCATATTCCAATCGTTCCGCCGCAGCTTGGGAGGCAGGGGCGAGAGCTCGATCGGGATCACAATGGGCAAGTCTTCGTCGTGATCTCTTGGGGCCCTTTCACAAGAGGCAGGATCCCAGGGGACCTTATCCTTGTCATCAGCATCTGCCATGGCTTCGGGGAACTCTCCTGTGATAACAGGGGAAGCCCACGAGATTGGTTGTTCATCGTCTGCATTGTCAAAATCGGGGTCATGTAGCCCATGGTCGACACCGTAGCGTCGAGCGAGACCAGACGTTTCCGGAGGAGTGTCTGGCCATACATAGCCCCTGCCTAATTCCGGCGAGCCCGTGTTCCAAGGGCTAGAGGGCACGGCAGGGCTCGGCAGTAACGAATGAACCGAGAGACGTGCGAGTTTGGGCGAGGGAGTGAAGGCATAGTTCTCTTGCTTCACCGAGGAATACTCGTCCTCACTGTAGGGCAGAGACGACGAGCTAGGCGTATCAGGAGAACCCATTGACAGCATGCTGGGGACGGATTGGAAGCGAGGCGTTGCCACCGTGGACCCGGTTGCTGATGTTGAGTTGGACGCCCCAAGCCTGGAGAAACTATCTAGCGTGAGGGCCTCACCGTCATAACGGGCTCGCCTCATGTGCGGAGGCTGGTAGAACTCGAACTGGAGAGCTCCGGCCCAGTCAGGGGAGTGGATCGGGGAGTGGATCGGAGGCTGGCCACTCCCGTAGGCGAGGAACGACCCGTGACCCTGGATGCCTGGGTCCTCGGTGCCGGGGGGGCCGCCGGCGGAAGGCCCAGGCAGAAAGACACTGCTCACATGGTCGCGGGGAATCTGGGCGCTGGCTACGAGACCTAAGCTCTGCAAACTGGGACTTTCCGGGGAGGCTTGCTGACGCTGAGCAACGTGATCCCTGATCGAAAAGACGGCGAATCCAGGCTGGGGTGTGGAACCAAGCGTGGCGCTGGCGGACCGTGGCGTCGTCTGTAGGTGCGGAGAGAACTTGGCTGTCGCATCGGCGGGGTGCTTCTTTCTGCGGCCGTCCCAGTTCAAGCGAATGCTGTAATCGCAGGCCTCGTCGGTCTTGCGGCAACTAGGTACGGTTGAGACCCGGTCAGACAATCGAATCAATTCAGACTAGAGTTGGGTAATCGGAGGAAAATCACTTAGAGCATGTCGGGTGAGTCTCATCACACTTAATCTTCTTCCTCTTGCATATCCTGCGATGAAGTTCAGCATGTGGGGTTCCGTCATTGACGTGCTGGGGCGACAAGGTTCACCGCCGAGCCAGCAGCCAGACCCGGACTTCGTACCAACAGCCAGTGCGGCTTCGTTGTTTCGGCGGAGGCGCTCCAGGTCGTTTGGGTCGCGGCATAATATCGAGATGAGTCTAACGTATTCAATTCAGGACTCCTCATCTCAATATCGTAACGACATCTAAGCTTAGCGGGGTAATTAGAAAGCGTCGAAGCCGCGCCCATGCTTTGCAATAGCACGACGCAGTGCTCTAGATACGAAGTGCTCCCTGTCAAAGAGCTACGAGGAAAGCCTGGGCAGGTCCCAGGCGGAATTAAAGCGATTTCTTGTGCAGTCAGTCTGAAGCTGTGACGATGAAAAATGGTTGAATCACAGTGGAAGAGTTCAGGGCACTGTCGGTAAAGCAGTTGGGCAAGATAAGGCTGCCGGCAGCGCCTTCCGAGTTCGAACAGCAGTGCAGTGGATTGGACAAGATTTGGTCCGCTGCCACACTAGCACAAATTTTGCGGTCACATGCCTTCTCAGGCTTCCCAGCATTAACAATTGTGAGGAGCCAAGCCACAGAATCAAAAGCCCAACGAAGTCGTGGCTGGGACCTGAATTCAACCACGTTCTTTGCGTCTGGTCTAGCCCGGATGTCATAGTGCCCGGGAAACCGACTCTGCGGTCGCCAGTTCGCTAAGAACACTACGCGATGTCGATGTTAAGGATTTTTATGTCTTCCTCTGGCCTTTCTTTGTGGACCCGGACGTTTTCGATCTTGTGGATGACGTCGAGTCCTTGCACCGCACGCCCGAAGATAGTGTGGTGGCCGTCAAGCCATGGCTAAATCTGCATTAGCTCTCTTCCGTACCCAAGTCTGTCTATGCATATAAGGGTATGAATGACCTACCGTCTTTTCCGTTGTTATGAAGAACTGGCTTCCGTTGCTGTTGGGACCGGCATTCGCCATACTGACTGTGTATGGCTTGTCGTGCTTCAGACTGCTAAACTCGTCTTCAAACTCCTTGCCCCAGATGCTCTCGCCGCCCGTTCCGTCTCCGAGGGGATCTCCACCTTGGATCATGAACTTGCGGACGACGCGGTGGAAGATAGTACCGTTGTAGTACCCGCGCCTGGAGTGGGTGACAAAGTTTTCCACGGCCTTTGGCGCTGCGTCCGGGAACAGCCGAATGTGAATGTCGCCATACGTAGTGTGGATGATGGCTGCTGTCCCCGTTTCGGCCTGCTTCTTCTCCACTTTCTTCTTCTGCCCCAGGACGGTCGGTTTTTCATTCTGGACATCTCTTGTTGACTTGGGGATCTCCTCCTCGTTGGTGAACATGTAAAAGCGCACCTTGCCCACACCCGTTGCAACCAGTATTGGGTCCCTCGTTTCCGACTCCTGGAGGAGGGGGTTGCTCGATGCTGCCATGGCAACAGTCGTCACGCCTTTCTTCTGAGGCCGACCTTGATAAATAGCTAGGTTCAGAGGGCGGAAGCCTTCTTCTCTCCCAAACACTTTCGCCACTTTGTTAGTATATGTGTTGAGGACCTTGACCCCCAAGTAAGAACCGTAAAGGAGAAAGTGGCCGGATTCGTCGAAGATAACATTGAATTTGTCGCGAAAGTCTGATGACTCGATCTCCCGTTCTTGCACCATCCGCCGGCTGAATTCTCCAGCATCCAGCTTTTGAAGCGCCGTCCCAGCTTGCTGCATCTCCTCCTGGACTTGTAAGGACTCGTCGTAGGTTCGGTACAGCTTGGCTGAGGCGAAGTCGAAAACGCGGATCTTGCGGTCAGGGAAGGATATGGTCGCAAACCGGCTTCCGTCAGGGGAGATGCTGAGTGACGTCGGCACAGACTTTGATTTTTTGAACTCGAAGAGGCTAGTTGCGCTTTTGTACTGGAAAACATTGTCCGGCTTCTCGTATGACCCATGGGGCCGCCAGTACTCGATCATGCCGCTATCGTCTGTCGAGATGACGCAATCATATTGGTCGTTGAAAGCCATGAGTGCTACAGGGCTGCGATGCAGGCCAGTTATAGTGTGAAGAGGCTCTTGCGACTCGCCTCTGCCATCGTAGATGCTGATGCGAGGTCTCTCGTCGTCGGAAACAGCCAAAAGCGGAAGAGAGGCGCCTTTCTTGTGGACCCAGCAGACGCACTTTGGCGCATAGTCGAGCTGCAGGACCGCGAGAAGATCAAAGGTGACCACATCAAAGATCCTGACCGTCTTGTCCGCGCCCGCTGTTGCGAAGCTCCGCCCGTCCTGGCTTGTGGACACGGACCGGATCGCGCCTTGGTGCGCCTTGAACTCCTTGACAAACTCAATCCCGTCAGCAACCTTCTTCCAGAACTTGACGACGCCGTCCGTCGATGTCGTGATGAGAAACTCGGTCAGGGGCGTCATCGTCAGGAAAGACAGCTGCTCCTTGTGCATGAGGGACCTGGAATAACGCGCCGACTTGGGCAGGGCCGAGATGTATAGTTTCTCGTAAGGAAGGACCTTTCGCTTCTTCTTCGGGGCTTCTGAGGGCAACTGTGGTCCCATATCGTCGTCGGAAGAGCTGGCTAGAAGCTGGTGTCAGTTGCTGGACCATGATATGGAGGCTCATGATATGTGCACTTCAAGCGACATACCGGACTCATTCTGTTCGCTAAACTCTGCATGGCTGCGTTTGTTTGGTTTCGCGTCGCCGCTGTCCTTCTGGCCAGACATCTTCGGTTTCTTGAGCTCAAGAGTTGCCAGTCTGGTAGAAAAATCGGTTCACTTGTCAGTATTTCTCGGGCGGATAGTCGTTGTTGGTAGGCACGTTAGCACGATGGGCTGTTGAAGATGCCGTGAACGGCTTGTGGGTCGCTCTTCCCGGCAACTAGTGTGACCTTAGCTAACATTAATAATAACAAGCGAGCGGCCCAGCTGGATGTCTGGGACGACAGCTGAAGGTTGGCCCCACTGGAATTTACACGTGTTGCAGCCTCGCATTTTTCGATAAGAGCAGTGTCGGCTGCTTATTATCCGATTTGTCGTTCTTCCACAGGGTCGCTTCATGACGTTATCGGGCACCGTAAGCCCGTCTCACTCCGTAATTGACCGACCAAGGCCAATCAACGTTGATGACTGTTGGAAGAACCGGAACATTCTGTTTACCAATGAAAGTAACAGCCGGAGAAGCTCAGGAGACGGTTGTTTTATGATATCTGTATCCACCTCGTTGTTTTTCTCTCACTTTGAAAACGTCTATAGGCGTCCTCTGGGCATTCTTTGGCGATCATAGCATCCTCTCTTTACGCGCTGTCGGCGTAATCTGGACAGACTGTCTTTTTCTCCCACGAATATTGGGCTGTCCATGCTTTGGGTATTCGGAGCGTTTCAATAGTGGTATATCTCATTGAGCTTCCTTCCTTCCAAAATGGCAAGACACCCATTACAACGAATCTCTTCTCCCTCGCGGGGGTTCTCTGCGATGGTGCATATCTTGGGGCTCCTGTCATTTGCGGGCAACTTTGCGTATATGCAGATGTTCCCAAACCCTTTGCACGAGGGATTCGGCGGCGACTTCCAGTTTCTGACGATTATTGGATTGGCACTGGCAACGGCGACGTTCGTATTTGGGTTTCTGGCAGATGTTACTCTGGACCCTCGGCTGTTCGGCATCAAGAACGTCCTTTCGGTCTGCTCGGCACCTTTGGAAGTCCTGGTCAGCATCCTCTATTGGGGCCTCTGTGCTATTGACAAAAATCTTGTCGTCCCTCCTGACTTGGAGCTGCCATTCCTCCCAGACTTGTAATGTCCCCTTGCAGCCCGGCTTATGACGTATGATGCTTAGATTGACGACGGTGTGCTAACAAGATGCAACAGTGGATTCCACGCCATGCCCGCCATCATGCTAGCCTTGGATTTGATGCTCCTAAGTCCACCGTGGACAGTCAAGGGATATGGTGCAATGGCTATCAGCATGACCATTGCCTTCCTCTACTGGGGTTGGGTTGAATATTGCTTCGCTAAGAATGGATGGTAAGCGAATTCGCTTTGTTCATTGTTGGAGAGCACCCGCGGTCTGTCTGACACCTTCTAGGTATCCATATCCGATCTTTGAACTGCTCATTACTTGGCAGCGCGTATTGCTCTTTACTTTCTCGGCGGTCTTGATGACAGGCAGCACGATGATGCTGAAGTGGGTGTATGGTAAACTAAACGGCATTGAAGAGTTCAAGAGAGAGGCGTTCAATCCTGCGAAGGTTGACTGAGTCACTTTAGCCCGTGGTTTAGGCGGGCTGACACCCGATTAACCTACTGAAGTTACTTGGGCACGATGCAGTGGGAAATGTAAATCTGTCGTGGAAAACATCGCGTCCTAGAGTTAAGCTTAATATCCCCTACAAACTCAATGGATACCCATCTATAGTCTCATGATGGTACACGAGAGGTTAATCACCACACCGCATACGGAAATGCGAATCAATATATGTGCAGTACATACCTCGTTAACATGCCAAGAGGAAGATACCGATGTTTGCCTCTTGTGACTTCCTACCGCTCTGCAACTACGTAGGTTTAGTTGTGGTACCTACCAATAATGGAAGAAGTGTTGACGCGCTAAAATTGCCCAGTTACTCATCTACCTGCATGTGTGACACCATAAAGTCACCACTGTTGTACGGTATCTTGCTGTGCGTAACCCCACCTTGAGTCATTGGCTGCCCCGCCAAAATTTTGTTTGTAGGTGGGATGCTTCCCAATTGACTGCCGAGAGAGCTGATGACACATTTCATCCTTTTCAGTATTTTCGGAGCTGGCTCGTAAATACTGGGTATATATCTTGTCTAGAGCTTCTCGAACTATATTCATCACATAAAAGCTCTTTGATAGCTCCCACAATGTCGGTAGGTCTGGCTCTTAACCACCACGCCACCCGTTCGGCGCGATTCGTACTCATTGATCGGGCAGGCCTTTTACATCGAGAATAAGAATGTCGGCAACAGGGCTAATAGCGAAGATTGGCGAAGTAAGCAGAACCCGGTGGCTTTGGAGGTCCCAGCTGGTGCTAACCCTCCCCAGTCCGCGGCTACAACCCGCTGACGCCGCCCGACTTGCTCCAACACGAGATCCCCCAAACAGCCCAATCGAAGCGCACCGTCCTTGAAAGCCGTCAAGAAGTAGCCGCCATCGTGAACGGTACCGACGACAAGCAGCGACTCCTCGTCATCATCGGACCTTGCTCCATCCACGACCCCAAGGCCGCCCTCGAGTACTGCGACCTACTCCTGCAAGAGAAGGAGAAGCACAAGGATGAGTTGCTCATCGTGATGCGCTCCTACCTCGAAAAGCCGCGCACGACTATTGGATGGAAGGGGCTTATAAATGACCCGGATGTTGACAATAGCTTCAAGATGAACAAGGGCTTGCATATAAGCAGGCAGTTGTTTGTGGACCTCACCACGAAGGGCATGCCTATTGCCAGCGAGATGTTGGATACCATCAGCCCGCAGTTCTTGGCTGATCTACTCAGTGTCGGTGCTGTGGGTGCGCGGACAACAGAGAGCCAGCTTCACCGAGAACTGGCGAGTGGTTTGAGTTTCCCTGTGGGTTTCAAGAACGGCACAGATGGCACTCTTAGCGTTGCCATTGATGCCATTGGTGCGGTCAAGCACCCGCACCACTTCATGTCAGTAACAAAGCCTGGTGTGGTGGCCATAGTGGGCACGGTGGGCAACGAGGATTGCTTCGTAGTTCTGCGCGGCGGCACCAAGGGAACGAACTACGACGCGAAGAGCGTTGCGGAGGCGAAGGCCGCACTGCAAAAGGCAGGAGTTCGGGAACGCTTGATGGTGGATTGCAGCCACGGCAACTCATTGAAGAACCACAAGAACCAACCGAAGGTTGCAGCGGTGTTGGCGGAACAGCTCGAAAAGGGCGAGACTGGGATCATGGGCGTCATGATTGAGAGCAATATCAACGAAGGTGAGTGGTTTGCGCATAACCTTGAATGGCCGTTCTCTAACATGGTCACAGGTAACCAAAAGGTTCCTAAGGAGGGTCCACAGGGTCTCAAGTACGGTGTTAGCATCACTGACGCATGCATCGGGTGGGAGGATACTGTCTCTGTACTAGATGTTCTTGCAAAGGCGGTAAAGAAGCGAAGGGAGGTGCTTAGCGGGAGCGGTCAGGCCAATGAAGCATGAGAGGGTTTCGTCGTCGGGTCTCGAAAACTATGTTACTTGGAATGGGATTGGCATTAGGAAATAAGGAGTAATGGGAAAATAATGACAAAGGATCAGAGGCATTCATATCAGACCTGCCAGCTTGGGGGGCGCCAGGATGTGGATACTAAAAAAGATGCGCTTGGCATATTTATTCACATATCAGCCAGGTATTTGAGTTTCTATCCGTCAGGAGACTCATTAATGTAGAGTAGTGCAACTGTCAGCTAGTGCGACAGAACAGTTTGGAGATCCTGATTCCTAATACAGAGAGCCCCATCGGTTTGCTTTCAGAAAGCGAGACACCGAGTCAATCGCCTCTCTGGGCTGCCGTTAGCTGCAAAGAAATTATTCTCGCCCGTTAAACCGGTTCCCGCCAAGTTCTGTCGGGCCGGCAGAGGGCGGAGCGGAAAATCTATCAACCTCAGCAGCGTTACGATTGGCCTAGCCAATCAAAGCGTTGTGGTTCCTAAGAATCCCGAATTTCAAGAATCCTTAACTGAATCGTCCTTCACCTACCGGCTTGAGCATCTGCCAACCTCCAGAACACAGACGTTGGCAGTCAATTGCCTTGTCAATTCAACCTCTATATCGTCCTCAGCTCTGGAAGGCTTGTCCACGATGCTGGCGAGGTCTTGCCTGCGCTCGACGCGCGCGTTCGCCGGCGCAAGAAATGGCGCCATTAATTTTTCCAAGGTATGGAATGATCGCGCCTCTGGAGCTGACTGTCCCCATTGAGGCTGCATCACCGCCACTACCTGTCCCAACACTACCTACCGAAACGAAAGAGAAGTCATGATGTCCGAATAGAATTAAGCTGATGGCTCGTTCTCGCAGCGTGCGGCGTCTTCGAGCTCCGGATCGGCCGCCGAACAATCACCTCTAGGACTGAACATCGCTGCCGTCGCGTCAACAGCCGTGGCCGCTGGCTCGATCGCCTGGTACTACCATCTTTATGGACCAACCGCTCATGCCATGACACCGGCCGAGGAAGGGTGAGTGTCCGATCGATACCTGGTCTTTTCGCGGTGGGCCGAGGTTGCTTCGTTACCTGAGGCATATTCGACCAAGCATCATGCACGGGTGCGCTGCGGAAGAGAAGACGCTGAAGCTGACTGTCCATGCAGTCTGCATCCTACCAAATACCCCTGGGTTCACCAGGAGTGGTTCAAGACCTTTGACCACCAGGCGTAAGAGCTCCCTCCACCCTTTTACGTCTTGCTCATATAGCTCAAATGTTGCCGCGTTTCAGACTCCGAAGAGGTTTCCAGGTCTACCGGGAAGTCTGCGCATCGTGCCACTCGCTCAGCAGAGTACCTTACCGAAGCCTCGTCGGCACCATCATGACGGTCGACGAAGCGAAGGCTCTCGCCGAGGAGAACGAGTACGACACCGAGCCCAACGAGCAGGGCGAGATCGAGAAGCGACCCGGCAAGCTGTCCGACTACCTTCCCGCCCCCTACAAGAACGACGAGGCTGCTCGTTTCGCCAACAACGGTGCTCTGCCCCCAGATCTCAGTTTGATCGTCAAGGCCCGGCACGGTGGATGCGACTACATCTTCTCCCTCTTGACTGGTTACCCCGATGAGCCCCCCGCAGGCGCTCAAGTCGGTGCCGGCCTGAACTTCAACCCCTACTTCCCTGGAACCGGCATTGCCATGGCCCGTGTTCTCTACGACGGTCTGGTTGAGTACGAGGATGAGACGCCAGCATCAACTTCGCAGATGGCCAAGGACGTGGTGGAGTTCCTCAACTGGGCGGCAGAGCCCGAGATGGACGACCGGAAGCGCATGGGCATGAAGGTCTTGGTTGTCACGTCGGTTCTGTTTGCGCTGAGCGTCTGGGTCAAGCGTTACAAGTGGTCCTGGCTGAAGACGAGAAAGCTTGTCTACGACCCGCCGCAGGCTAGCAACACCCGTCACTAAATGGCAAGCGAAGTGTAGCAAACCGCTCTTGCCTCGCTTGTATGTATCATATTCTGCTCGGCTTACGGTGTTCCTCTGTTTTGCGTAGACGAGAGGGAAAGAGAACGGGCTTCGGTGGAAGGAAGCAATCCATGGACTGAGTTGATGTTGGAGAGTGTAAATCAAGTGTTTCGGTCTCAACACGAGCTAGACTTTTCCCTTTGAATCCTGATTAATCTCGGTTACATCTGCTTATAGCGGTGATATAGGCTATGATTACAGCTAGGTTTGTATTTGTATACGTCTTTACTGCCGACTTGGTGAGCTGGTACGTGTGAGGCTGCTGCTAGTCTTTATTCGCGGTTTCATTGGATTGGTTTTGGCGATTTCCGTGTAATCATACTTGCCGCCACCTACATTCCCAAAATGTCGGCGCACAAGCACGATTTCAGGAAGAGTTCCTATGTTAGAGTTTGGGCCACCGAAAACGGTAGTCTCGATCCACCATCTCCGCTGGAAGGCTGCGGCAAAGCCGCGCCTCTTAACCTCCAGCTCCTGCTCACCATCCACTGCCTTTTCGCAACCTTCACCGCGATCGGCTAGTATGGAGCCATAGCATCATCTGACGGCGCCCTAATGGAGCGCATCAAGAACGACGAATCGGCAGAGGGTAAGTTTCCCATCATTCCCATTCCCACCTTCCCGCTTGCTAATTCTATCTGTGCAGCAGGCATTCAGGATGGTATTCCCATCTTCGAGAACGATGGCGATAGTAACGAGCGGTACCTCCCATTCCGCAGCGTCCGAGATTTCTTCGCCCAGGTCGATGCTTGCATTGAGGAAACCTTCCTCATCTTTTCCCCCGTCTCGGCTGCGCAGTATGAAGCTGTCGCTAAGTTTCGAGAGCGACGAGCTCGAAAATTCAGAATAGATTTATGGGATGAAGGAGAACTCTGGGTCAGGGCAGGCACGTCCACTGCCCATGAATCACTCCACGGGTTTCTTGACGATATGGCTGTTATTCAAGCTGTACTATGGGTTTAGAATATGATTGGGAAAGTACAGGATCAGCAACGTTCTATAAAGCCGGCGGCGGTTCGGCTGGTGAAGGGGATTCATCTCGAAAACCTGGATCTGAGCGGCCATCCCCAACTGGATGGCCAACTCTCGTCATTGAGGCCGGTTACCCCCAATCTATGCGGAAGCTACGCCAGAAGGCACGATGGTGGTTCGAAGCATCAAATTTCGACGTCAAGATCGTCTTGCCAAGTTCTTTCGGACTAGCGAAACTATTCTGGGGAGAAGTGGATTCCCGTCCCACCTCAGAATCCTACTCCGGGCGTTACTACTCGAGCTCGTCACCAACAACTAGCTACGCAAACCCCAGTCCCTACAAAGGTGCAAACTATTACCGTCAGCCCCTTTCCCGGTATAGACCCCGGTCAGATGTTAACCCCAGACTCCTTCCAGGTGACTAGAAGCCCTCTGGTCTTGGAGTTCTCGTCGTTATTTCTACGACAGCCAGGACAAGGAGAACGTGACATTTCCTTCGGGGACCAGATATTTCGGAACTATGCAGCAGTGGTTTGGAGACGCGTAGAATAAGAGGTGATAGTACTAGTGGCTTCTTGGCGAGAGTTATTTCTTTCTTTTGATTGGGCGCAGTGGTCTCTGGGAAATCTTGGCGACCCACAGGTACATGAGCACAGGCCCAGGCGCACTACCACACCGGGGGCGGTGCACGCAGTGCACACCCAGAGAACTTGGTCTATGGTCCAGAGATTACACTTCTTTTTATTCAACCACGCTACTCAGCTATCATTATCGCCTTACATTATCATCGCAACAATGACTCAGGCACCGTTAAGATCAGCAGTGTCATACCAAGACTTACCCACGGCGTGGCAAGGTCGAATTGTCCCCTACGAACCTACGGCCCGAGACAGATGACAAGCCAAGCAAGCTCAGCATGGCTGACCAGCTACTCTACGGATTTGATGTCAGTGACGCCGAATCCAGGGAATTCCTCGGCTCCTTGGTCACCTCTGGCCGAGTGTCTCGGGAAGACATGAAGGAGCTATTCCAGCTCAGCCTGATGCGGGGCGTGGAGGAATGGGAGATGCTCTTCGAATGTGCCACGTCGGTCAAAAACGAGAACGAGGCACGACATTGTTTCAATGCCAGTGCCAGCCTTGGTCACGAGCAGAGCCTAGTACCATTCCTGGAGATTGTCCTCAGTGGACAGGCCGAGGACAAGGAACCCAAACCCCTGGCCAAAGTGAAGGCAAAGGGGAAAAGACAAACCAACAACTCCTTCAGGAGACGACATCTCGCGAAGAATGCTTCGCGGTTTTGGGCAGGACCTGAAGGGGAAGACGACGAGGACCCGAAGGATGGAGGAAGGGATACAGACCGACGAAACACGGGCTTGGTCACACTTCCAGCATTATGTTACCAAGAAGCGGGTGGAGAGGAGATAGCAGTGTCAGCAGCTGGGCCATCCTCGAGCATGAGGGGAGCTCAGCTTGGCCTTGACCCGACTATAGCTTTAGAACGAGAGCGAGAGCGAGGCGCCAATGGATCTCAGAACGATAGTTCTACTTCAATGTCCAACCTGGCCACGCCGCAGCCACTCGAGCTCAACAGTGATCAGCAACAAGGGATGCGGAGGAGGTCCCCAAGGGTCAGAGCCAAGCAGGCAGGGAACTCATCATCGGGCTTCTTCCGTGACCCAGAACCCACCCAGAATACCGACGACACACAGGCAGTGCCGCCGACGTCCAAAAAGACCCGCCTACCCCCCCGAATCACCGTCTCCAGGCGCCCCATCCCACGGCTCTCGACCGAACGCTTTGGTCTGATCCAAGAAAAATTGGCCCATGACCCTTTCCGTCTCTTGATTGCAGTGACATTTCTCATACGGACAGCCGGTAGGACGGCGATTCCTGTGTTTCGGGAGTTGATGGACCGCTTCCCCACCCCTGAAGCCCTCGTAGCTGCGACTCCTGGAGATATCATCTCCATGATCCATCCCTTGGGCCTGTCAGTCGTTCGCTGTTCCGTCATACAGAAATACGCGCGTATATGGCTCGAGCGACCTCCAACTCGACACACACGATACGGCGTGAAGAACTATCCTCGCGCTAAGATTGATGGCCGCCATGTGCGTGCCGGGGAGGAGTTTGGACCGGAAGACGTACTTGATGGCAATCTTGAGAACGATGCAGTGGCTGACGCGAGAAAGAGAGCGCTGGGCTGTGCATGGGAGATTGGCCATATGACGCAGGGGCGCTACGCCCTCGACTCGTGGCGCATCTTTTGCAGAGACGTCCTTCTCGGTCGGGCCGATGACTGGAAGGGACGGGGAGCGAAATCTCCTGACTTTCAGCCCGAGTGGATGCGAGTCCTGCCTGAGGATAAGGAGCTGCGGGCGTGTCTGCGCTGGATGTGGATGCGCGAAGGTTGGGAGTGGGATCCCATCACCGGCGAGCGCCAAGTTCTGGGCGAGGAGATGCGGACGGCTGTTGACGAAGGACGTGTTGGATATGACAACCGCGGTAATCTGGTGATGTCGGATAAGACACCGGAGTCAGACAGCGCTGGGTGAAGGGGCTTCCCCTTGAGGAAAAGACGGTGTCTTTGCTGGCTCTGTGTGGTCGAGTTCTCGTGCAACTGTTCTGTCTCTTCCGGCGGTCCCCAATGTCTAAGGTGCCTCAGCGACACTGCAGGGCCCTTGCATGCATTGCATGCATATGCCAGGGACGCTGTACGACCTGGCCACAAACAATAGCGGTCGCTAACGTCGAAACTTGTGATACATAAGATTATACCATACGTGGACTCAGGGCCCTCTAGATCCGACATCCATGTGGCTTGACCAGAAGCGATGCAGGCTTGGCAGTGACACTGGCGTGGAATACCGTTATTGCAGAGAAAGATGTGGAACGCGCCGGAAGGAGTTGGTTCGACGGCCGACTACAGGACATTGACCACCATAGCACCGGATCTGGTCGCACAACTGGCCCCTTTCTGAGTGTTCTGATCAATCGAGAAGGCTGTTGTGGTCGAATGTTGTGCTCTGTAGCACCGTATCGATTCTGCGTCCGGCCGTCACTGCAGGTGCGCGGCAGAATGGGGTGGGAAGGATGTCGAGTTCTTTGCATATTCTATAACGCATCTTGCTCCAAGACCGAAACCATGAGTCTCGGCATGCGACCGTCGCCCCTTGTTCTCTCTGCTGTCGGCAGCTGTCGTGGTGAAGGATAGCCCACAAATAAGACCTTTTGTTGTCAACGCGACCCATTTCTCCTTACCCGCGTCTTTCTCTCCAACAACGATCAACAACCGGGCAGTGTTTAGTTTTCCCATTCCACCCTTTTTGACTGGCCCTATTCTTTGGTTCAAAACCTCGTGATGACTATCGGCAACGTGCTCCTCCTGGCCACGGCAGCCATTCTCGGACTGCTTGCCATTGGCGGGAACTCAGTCAAAAATGGAGGTCTCGTCAACTCCTGCGCATACGCTGGCGCGAATCTGACCGGCAACCACTGGCTGGGTATCTACTGCTTGAACAACGACACTGCCATCTGGGGATACAACTACACTTGGTGCGCATCTCCCTCCCCGCTCGGTTCTCGGCCAACCAGCCTTTGCCGTATTCTCGTCGCTCAGTCAACTGACATTGGTTAGGATCAACCTCGATAACTGTCTCGCAAATAATGGAGGCCAGCTCATCAGCTACGAGAAGTTAGTCCCCTCTTCCTTTTCATCACTTTTCCCTCAGATCACACGTCGACAAACTATCGACACACAATGCATGACAGGCCCACGTCTCGAGCGGGGTAAAAAGTCGTTCAAGGTCTGACGGGTTCATAATCAGTGGCTCCTATTCCGGCACCTGCAGCGGTTGCGCCATCTCACACGACAACACGACTCTCCACCTCAGCTGTCTTTGCTGGGATACCAACAATCGACAACAGAATTCTTCCATTGACCTGAGTAAGTTGCCACGCCCTCTTGCTTTTCTTGCCTAACCTCGGGCATAAATATATGCCTTCCATCGCGGTCGCTGACATTGCTCAACCAACGCAGACACCACGATCTACGACACGAACGGCGCCGCGGGCTGCTTCAGCCACATGGGAAATCTGACGTGGGAAGATTTTCCTGCCGAGAGCTAGAAGACTTGAGGAAATCTATGTTCCGGGCTCTCGAATTGGATCCCGCACATTACGATGCATTGTACAAGTCGATACTGGGAACAGGCCTGAAAGATGGTAGACAAAAAATGAACCTGGGGCTATGACGATAAAATGGAGAGATGACTTCGTTCGCATCTTGGCGTCGGCGGAGGTTCCACTTTGATAGGCATTTGGTAGGCTGTGTCTCTCTGGACGTGTTGCTGTAACGCAACGTGGGGTGGTGCAATCTACAACGCCATGCCTACTTGATCCTGAAAACGAGTGAGCTGGACAAAGTAGACTCTACTGTGGTCCACTTACTGAGTCTTGGTGAAATAATCTATCAGTGCGAGTTGACCGAGGTTCCTTTGGTACATGCAGGTGGATGAACACAAGCTACAAGAGTAGCATATCAAGAAGTCTCGGTACGTTTCAACGAATAATTTCAGATCCTTCAGGGGAAAGAGGTCTCCTATAGTTTCCACTCGACGAGGCCGATAAGAACATTGAAGAGACACGTAGTGAGGCATTGGGTCATTGGTAAAGCCTCATGTATCGCAAGAATCGGGAACTCGTAATTGTCTCCAACAGTCAGCTAACTGTGGCATTTTATTTAAACCTGTTCATGGGATGCTGACCATCCCAGACGTCATATAGTTCAACCAGACATGGCTGTTTCTTGTCCATCTGTCGCCGGAAAACGAGACGAGCGCACCAGCTAGTTACTATTAATAGCCGATTCACGCCCCCCATTATCAACTCCCCGTTCGTGACTGCCGGCACCGTGAATTTTGGCTGGGTATTCCACTAGGGGATGCTGTCGGGATTTGGGTCAGGTAGATCGGGCTACGTCCGAGCCCTGGGATGTGGCCTCAACCACGACTTGAACTGCGAGAGACGCCAGCCACCAGCAGCCCGCCGAGAAGACCTAGAGCCGCCACGCGGCGCTGACACTGGGCTGTTCTGTTCCAGCTCGCGGCGCCCGTTATCATTGCCTGTTCGGATTAAAGTCGCTGCGCAGCCGGCGATGATACCGAGCGTCGTCTCCAGGACTTCCCAAATTTGGCCTCCACTGCATGATACAGGTCAGTAGCGGCCAGGCTATATTCTATCGTGAAGGCCCTAGCAGCGCAGAGGCTATGGATACGCACCTTATCCTGTCGAGGACATCATTCTGTGAAACGGGTATATACCAGAGGTACGCGTTGCGAGTTATCAGTACGATAGCCGCTCTTTGTGCCGCAGCGTTCTGTCAGCATGGCGCGCCACAAGTGCGTCGAGATCCAGCAGAGCATTGTCATGTCACTCACATGATTCCCATAAAGACGAGCACATCGACCATCTTTGAAGATCTCTTGCTGAGCCCGAGAGTCCACGAAATCCGCTGGGCCAAGGCAAGCAACCAGATGTCGAGCATGGCGAAGACTACCATGAGTCCCTGGACGGGCAACGAGTCGAGCCAAGCGTTCTCTGGCGGTTGAGAGGCTTGCTCCGAATCGAACGTGAATGTGATGTACAAGACGTAGAGCAGGGAGACCACCCATGCCCACGCCATAAAGTAATAGATGCAGTACCTGTGGAAGTCCGTCGTCACTTTCCGCCACAGGAACAATGCGATGGCGTATCGGATCGTCACTGATAACAGCGCGTAGCCGCCCTCGCAGACAATCAGGGAGAACATTGCCGTCTCTAGGTCCTTGATTGGGTCTAGAAGAGAATGATAGCTGCCGTATAATGCGACGGCGGCATTCGCAAAATACAACATCTGTGGCCGAGGCATGTCAGGACGTGTGCGGCTGCAACGGTTGTCGTAGAGAGAAAGGCAGTGTCCTTACAACAGCGGCAGCCATGAAACCGTCTTCGAACGCGTACTGACCCCTGGACCATCTGACACGCTGTTGGCAGGCACCGACTAGCCAGACAATGGGCACAGTCATGAACAAGAGGACTCGTAGCGGTTCTCTTCCATAATGCGAGGGATCGTGGCCCAGCGCGCTCGGTGAACCAAGGGGGATGTCCATGCTGATGGATACTCTGCGACAAAAAGATGAGATGCAGTATGGAATTCGTCGGCAGACACAAAGGAGACCCCAAGAAAGACCGAAAAGAGCGAACGAGAGTAGCCGGGATCGAGGAGCTTTCTTGGGAAGGAACGCCCAACATATACCTGTACATCAATGACAACTCTATCAAGCCATCTACGGACTAGTGTGGCATAGTGA
This sequence comes from Diplogelasinospora grovesii, assembly GCA_033297225.1. Taxonomy (NCBI): domain Eukaryota; kingdom Fungi; phylum Ascomycota; class Sordariomycetes; order Sordariales; family Diplogelasinosporaceae; genus Diplogelasinospora; species Diplogelasinospora grovesii. Next base: position 225,171 of record MU853755.1, read on the forward strand.
TGAGGAGAATTGCTGAGAACAAGACTAGTGTCCACGCCGGTGGTATAACGGGGGATCCGTCTCGCCGCTAGAAGTGTCTGACTGCATTGTGGTAATTATTGTGCTGACGAAGAACAGACTGTATGGCTGTAAGTCGAAGTACTCTGGGTTGCTTCAGCAAATGCCCACGGGTGGAAAAGAAGTAGACCCCAACACCCTACCCTGTCACCACCGAGCCGCTGATGATGTTGCTAACGAGCTTGGGCCGCAGCGTGGCTGGCCTGAACTAACACAAAGTAGATCATGTAAGACACCCTTTTCAGCTGAGTTTACAACTCCCAACCATATTCGCATTCGGACTAGGGCCGGAAAGACTGGCAGAGAAAGGCCAGTCGTGAGCTAAAAGTCTGGGTAGGCACGGCGGAGCTGCCAAGCAAATTACCTAAAGGACAGACTACCGGCCGGGTAGTTGGGATGAACCGCTTGTGATTTCGTCTGAAGTCTAACAAGTGACACGGCACGAGATGGCCCTGATGCCTCACACCAAGACGCTCGCCAGCGGACGATCCCTGGCTGTCTGGAACCCACCGGTCGGTGGGGCCTTTCCCCGCCGTCCCGGTACTTTACTCCGTGGGACGAACACAAGCTCAATAGAGCATCCCTGGCACCCTCGAGCCGTTGGAGGAACAGGCAAGAAATAGAATAATCAACATAAAAGACATTTGACCTCGGCCCTACCCATCTTTTTCCGGCCAGGGCTGCGTACCGTACGCCTTCAAAGAATAGTGCAGCCCCCCGTGTCATCTACCTGTAAGCCCGGAAGCCTCCGGCGTAGATGCCGGCACTCATTGAGTCGCTCGTACCTGCTCGTAAAAAAATGAGGACAGAGACATTTGCACTTTCCTGTTGCGTATTGGGCAGAAGGGAGGGGCCAAACAAGTTGTGACGACAAAACGATGGGGAATGGTCTGGAATACGCCAACTCGCGTCTATGTCGTCATCGATGTCGCCCTGACCGGAGCCGAGCTCTTATGTCATAAACAACCCAAACATATATCGGAAACGCGTCGAACATGCGAAACTCGATAACGCATCCGTTTTAGCATCAACTGTCAGAGTCATATCACATTCACCCACCTCCCTCGTCAGACAGAAACAGTGCAGAATGTCGGACAAGGCACAATTCGAGACTGGTAAGACGCCTGATAAGCACACTTGTTGGCAGACTGTCTAACCTGGAGCAACAACAGGCCACAAGGCCCCGGTGTCCCACCAGGGCTTCCCGGGTAAGGAGCACGAGATGCCCGATCCCAAGCCGCTCTACGATGAAATCCCGACCGAGGACGGCAAGAGCCAAAAGTACCGGGCGGCCGGAAAGCTCCAGGGAAAGAATGCCATCATCACAGGCGGTGATTCTGGCATTGGCCGCGCCACCGCAATTCTGTTTGCCATGGAAGGAGCCAGCTCGCTCATTACGTATCTACCGGACGAGGAAAAGGACGCGCAGGAGACCAAGAGGCTTGTCGAGGGTTACGGGCAAAAGTGCCATTTGCTGGCCACCGACCTCACGCAGCGCGAGAACTGCAAAAAGGTGGTCGATGAAGCCGTCAAGGTCTTTAACGGCCAGATCGACATCCTCTTCAACAACGCGGCATTCCAGATGATGGTTGAGGAGATCAAGGATCTGCCCGAGTAAGTGGAGCGTCCGCCTTGTTGATAATTATGTCACGTGCGCGCCCTTTGCGGAGCGCTGACATGGTGGTCGGATTTAGGGATCAGTGGGTGCACACCTTCAACACCAACATCCACCCCTACTTCTACCTCGCCAAATATGTGTTGCCTCACATGAAGCGCGGCAGCACCATCATCAACAATGCCAGCATCAATGCGTACATTGGCCGCCCGGACCTGCTCGACTACACGTCGACGAAAGGCGCCATCGTGTCCTTCACCCGCGGCTTGAGCAACCAGCAGCTAAGCAAGGGCATTCGGGTCAATGCTGTCGCACCGGGGCCGGTATGGACGCCGCTGATCCCGTCGACGATGAGCGAGGACGCGCAGAAGCAATTTACGGCTCCTATGGGTCGGCCCGCGCAGCCGAGTGAAATCGCTACTTGCATCGTATTTCTGGCTTCAACCGATAGCTCATGCATCAGCGGCCAGACGATTCACTGCAATGGCGGCACCGTTGTCAATGGCTAATACTTCGTAAATACGAGGTTGAAGAGAGCGGGAGCGGGGGCTGAAATCTTTTTGTAATGAAATAAACCTGGTCAACCGGTTATGGTGCAGCCTTGATGAGCTCGAGAGAGCCAATCTAAAGCAAGCAGAAGCAAGCAAGCAAGGTCAGCAAAGCCGGTGCCGACAACGGCATGCTGCATCTCGGTGTGGCGCAAAATGCGGAGTGTAACGTCCCAGGGTAACATCGGACAAGCGCGGCAGGGCGGGTCGCGGCAGGCAGATTTCGGCAGCTGTATTAGTATAGCAGCAGCACGGTACGGTCGGTACCTTTCCGATCGCGTGTTGACTGCACGGTGGCTGGTCGCTGTGAACTGCCCATTGACGTGCTCACGGGAGGTGGCGCCCGGGCTTGGTTTCCGCCCAAAGTACGGTGTATCCCTTTGTTTTCGCTTTGTTTTCTTGGTACGGTCTACGGTACCAATCTTTGACTGACAAGGTCCATGGTGCTCGAGGTACCTAAAAACCGTGCTTTTTGGCGGGATGCAGCCGAGTGGCCACAGAACCCTATCGCCAAGAAAAGTGCCAGTGTTTAACGCGGCAACGCCCCAAAGGGATGGCACTCGACTCCTGTTTAGGCTAGACCCACTCAAGGGACGGAAAATCCAAGGTTGCTACGACATGCTTTTTGCGCGGGCGTTTGTTGCCCGCCTTGTTGGGTCTAGGAAGGGGGCAAAAAAAGAGCCATTCGCCTGATCCACTCTTGTTGTTCTAGCAAGAGAAAGTTTTCAGACTCGCAGCAGTTCAAGCAGTTGTGACGGAATTGTCACGAGGAGTGTGGAGCGATTGGAAATACTTTCCGACAGACGGCGCATAACCAAATACTACCTAGACATATGTACCTACCTTTGTGCTCCACCCTCGCCAAGCCAGTGTTATCTGTTGCGACAGAAAGCAGACGTCCCACATGCTGCCGCCAGCATGTTGGAACAAGACGTCTTGGATGAGATCTTCGGCCTTGCCGCAATCCTTGTGGTCGGACTACTAACCGCGCCTGCAATTGGCCGCACCTTGAGGGAGTGCAGCGTCATTCGTCGAGGCGGATATTCTCCAGTCAACACCAACAGCGAGGATGGGCCGGGCTTGTACGAGGACGAGGATGGCGAGGCCAACGAGGAGTCAATCAAGGCTTATTCTGACATGCGGCCCAGGATAGCCCTTTGGCTCAGTGTCCTTGTCGGTCTGGGAGCTACGGTTGCGACCCGAGTGTTGACCTTTTCACACAATGAATCTCTAAAGGGCGGGAACAGGTCTACACTTCTTTCGGATGTGGTTTCGTGGGCAGACTTGGCGTCCTGGGTACGTTCAAGCATTCCTGCGGATGGGATGGGACGGTGGGCCTCGAGGCAAATGTGCTAATAACGCGGAACATGTAGACACTCGTACTCGTGCAATGCGCATGCTTGCCCATCAGGAACCACTATCTGGCAAAGTTCCGGCAGGCGGTTCTTGGGCTGCTCTCGTCTCTGTCGCTCGCCATATCTCTCGCCGTGCGCCATGGGTTTGACGCGATTGCGTCGCTATCCGAGCCCGGGCGAGACCAGCAGGAAAAGGTCGTGGGCATGCTCTGCCTTGTCCAGCTTGCTGCAGCGGTAGCCACGTGTTGCGCATTCGCCGCTTTTCCGCGTCGCCCAGACGTCTATGACAGAGACAGACTGGTGGACCAGCAGCACACCTTGTCCCTCCTGTCCCTGTTCTCATATTCGTGGAACAGTATGGTCTTCGACATCGCCAAGGAGCGGCAGATGCAAATTGGCGACATGCCCAGTCCCGACTTTGCGACCCGGTCGAGGAATTTGGAGTCCAAGTTCGAGGCAAGGCGGGGTAAGGGCGGGCCGCTTTGGTGGCAGCTCATCAGGGCCTATGCCAATGAGCTAGCGCTGCAGTGGATTCTGACACTTGTCATCGCCTTCCTGTCTCTGTTTCCGCAAGTCGTGCTCTACAATTTCCTGTCGAGGATTGAGACGCGGCAGGATTACACGTCCACCGACCCCGCGCTGTTTGTCTGGGTGCTCGGCTTGCTCCTGAGCCAGCTTCTGCAGGTGGGCGTCAGCAACTGGCTCAGATGGATCACAGCCAGTCGGCTCGAAATTCCGGTGGGCTCACTGGTGCAATCGCTCGTGTTCTCCAAGGCGCTGAAGCAGCACGAGACTGCTGCTCCCGGCCACAAGGAGGACAAGGGCGAGGCAAATGGCAAAAGGGGCAGAGACGCCACCCAGGAAGGCGTTGGCAGCAAGGACAGAAAGGCAGGGAGGGGAGGAGGCAAAGAGAAGGAGACGCGACAGTCGGTCATCAACCACATGAAACTCGACAGGTAACAAACACCTCACTTCTGCATCCTTGCCTTGTTCTCGCTGATGTTGACTAACGCGTCGTCGGCAGTGCCCGTGTCACCATCTTTTGCATGTACAACAACAACTTCCCCATGGCCCTCTTCAAGCTGGCGTTTGCGGGCGGCTTTCTCGTGCGCTTGATGGGATGGACGCCGGTCCTCTCCGGTCTGGGTGCGGCGGCGCTGATGGTGCCCCTGAGCACGCTCATGTCCAAGAAATACAGCAGCCTGCACTTCAGCCTGATGAAGTACCGCGACGGCAAGGCTCACTTGCTGACCGAGGCCCTGCAGGGCATGCGCCAGATCAGATATTCGGCCCTGGAGCAGCACTGGGAAGACAAGATCCTGGCGAGCAGAAACGAGGAGCTCCGACAGTACTGGAGAGTGGCCATCTGGCAGTGTCTGCTCGTGTTTATCGTGAACATGGGCCCGCTGCTGCTTGCCAGTGTCGCATTCTCGGTGTACGTGTGGGAGAACGGAACACACATCAGGGCATCGGTTATCTTCACCTCGCTTGGTCTCTTCGACCAGCTCGACGAGGCCGTCGCCCTGCTTCCGCTGTTGCAGATGTATCTCGTGGAAGCCTGGACGAGTGCGGTGCGGCTGGAAAAATACTTCAACCAGGCTGACAAGGCGCCTGTGTCGAAACGCGGGGATTCAGTCTCGTTTGGGGATGCCACGGTCGCATGGCCAAAAGTCGAGGACGCCGAAAAGGCCCAACCGGACGCGACAGAACAAGCCCGAGAGGCGCATTCGATGCTCAGGGACATCACACTGGACTTCCCGAGCGGCGAGCTCAGCGTCATCACTGGCAAGACGGGATCGGGAAAGAGTCTGCTTCTGGCCGCAATCCTGGGAGAAGTGGAGCTCTTGGCAGGGACCGTCCGTGTGCCAACTCCGCCGCCCGCCGATAACGCGAGCCCCCGGCACATCACCGAGTCTGACTGGATCATTCCCCAGCTGAAAGCGTTCGTGTCCCAGACGCCGTGGATCGAGGGCGGCACTGTTAAGGAGAACATCGTGTTTGGCCTGCCCTTTGTCGAGGAGCGCTACCGCAAGGTGCTCCACGCTTGTGCGCTCGAGAAGGACATTGGGCTTCTTGTCGACGGCGACCAGACAGAGGTTGGCCCCAAAGGAGTCACCCTGTCCGGCGGACAGCGTTGGCGGACGGCCCTCGCTCGCGCGCTGTATTCTCGCGCGGGGATCATCATTCTGGATGATGTCTTGAGCGCTGTCGATGCCCATGTCGGTAGGCTGATCGTGGACGAAGCACTCACAGGGGAACTGGCACAAGGCAGGACACGCATCCTGGCAACCCATCACGCTGAACTCGTCCTTCCCCGAGCCAGTTATCTGGTGCGTCTCTGCGAGGGGGCACTAGAGTCGGTCGAATGCCTTTCTCCTCCGCAAGCGACAACAGCCATCCCAGCAGCAGACGGCGCTGAGGCAGCGGGATCGTCACTTGCTTCTGGCGCTGCTTCTCCCCGTGCCCAGAACGGACATAACGGGCACTCTGCAATGGAGAAGAAGGACAAGAAGACGAGCAGCCAGGACGAGGAACAGAGGGAGTTCGGACGCGTGAAATGGAAAGTTTACAAGGCCTATTACAAAGCCAGCGGCGGGGCTTTGTCCTGGATTTTTGGCATTGCCATACTGCTTCTCGGCCACTTCTTGAGTGTCGCGCGGGCGTGGAGTTTGAAAGAATTGTCTCAGCAGGCCACAACGGAGGCCACTCCTCTTCCTTCGTCCATCGCATATACGGCAGCCGCCTCTCAGATCTACATCAGCGCCCCTGATTTCACGGCTGGTCAGGGCAGCGGCCGAGGAATCGCATTTTGTAAGACTCTACGCCCTACACCCCCCGCTCCCCACACGCATCCCCCCTTTCAACAGATGCATCAGTACTGACGATCTGCCTCATCTACTAGGGATGGCCGCATATGTTACCATCTACTTCCTCATCTCCTTGGTTCAAGTCTTGCGCGTCATGACCTTCTTCTTTGTCGGCATGAAAGCAGCGCGCGTCCTGTTCCAGCAAATGACACACGCCATCCTCAGGGCCCCGTTGCGCTGGATTGACACTGTCCCGGCCGGCCGAATCCTCAACCGCTTCACCTCGGACACGTTTACGGTAGATCGACGCCTGGCTAACCAGACCTTTACCTTTCTCCGTAGCGTGCTCTTCCTGGCAATCATCATCGGCACCAGCTTGTCGGTCTCGTTCTACGTCATCTTCTTTGGCGTTCTCCTCTTCACTCTGTACGCCCATATCGCGCGAGCCTACATCGACGCGGCGCGTGAGGTCAAGCGGATCAACTCGATATCCCACTCCCCCATCTACGACCAGTTCAGCTCCGTGCTCTCGGGTCTCTCCACCATTCGGGCCTTTGGCCGCACGCAGTTCTACATGGACCGCATGTACGATCTGATCGACAACAGCTCCAAGGCCACCTGGGCGCTGCAGCTCTGCAACCGCTGGATGGGCATCCGCATGGGGATGCTCGGAGCCGTGTTCGTGTCGATCGTGGCGAACGCCGTGGCGCTGGGCGGCGTCGACGCCGCGCTGGCGGGCTTCAGTCTGGCCTTCGCACTGCGCTACACCAACGCCCTGACGTCGCTGCTCCAGGCCATGACGTCGGTCGAGCTAGGATTCAACGCCTGCGAGCGGGTGTTGGAGTACGCCGAGATCGAGACGGAGCCCGAGGAGGGCAAGGATGCACCCGCCGCGTGGCCGTCGGAAGGCCGGATCGAGGTCGAGAACCTGACCGTGGCGTACGCCAAGGACCTCCCGCCCGTCCTGAAGAATCTCAACTTCACCATCGAGGCGGGCGAGCGCATCGGGATCGTGGGTCGCACCGGCGCCGGGAAGTCCAGTCTCGCTGCCGTCTTGTTCCGCCTGCTCGACCCCCGCGAGGGCTCCGTCCGCATCGACAACCTGGACATCTCCACACTGAGGCTGACGCAGTTGCGGAAACGTCTAGCCATCATCCCCCAGGACCCGTTTCTGTTCTCGGGCACGCTGCGTTCCAACCTCGACATGGAGGGCCTCCTGGATGATTACGACCTCCAAGCATCGCTGCAGCGTGTACACCTGGTCGAGCCGACCGGGGATCCCGACCGTCCAACGACTTATCCGGTGGCGGCAGCAGCAGCCAACGAAATCCCAATTGTCACCACCGACCATGATCACCCGACGACGACGACGACGACGACACCTTCTTCACCAAAGACGGACAAGACAAACATCTTCACCGACCTCTCGACGCCAGTGAGCACAGGCGGCGCCAACCTGTCGCAGGGCCAGCGGCAGCTGGTCTGTCTCGCGCGCGCCCTGCTCACGCGCCCAAAGATCGTGGTGCTCGACGAGGCCACCAGCGCCGTCGACCGCGGCACCGACAGCGCCATCCAGGCCTCCCTCCGCAAGGAGTTTGCCGCTGCGGGCTGCACCGTTCTGGTCATCGCCCACCGGCTCTCCACCGTGGCCGACTTTGACCGTCTGCTCGTGTTGGACAAGGGGCGGGTAGCCGAGATTGGGAGTCCCCGCGAGTTGCTAGAGGCGGGCATGGCGAAGGCGGCTGGGAACAAGGAGGAAGAGGTCGGGGGTAGTGGTAGTGGTAGCAGTACTACTACCGAGGGTGGTGAAGGAGAGAATATGGAGGAGGAGGAGGAGGAGAAAGATGGGACAGGGGCGTTCTGGGAGCTGGTTCAGAAGAGTGCCGAGAAGGACAAATTGATCGAAATGATATTGGGTGAGAAGACGAGGGGAGAGTAGACGATGAGATGATTTGCATTTGCAGTCTTTGCATGAGAGACATCTGTTGGTTTGTCTCTTGCTAGATAGGTATAGGTAGTCTGGCGTCTTTGGGGCTAGGTAGACCGGGAAAAAAAAAAGACAGCGCATGACAGAACAGAGGAATAAGATGGAAAATGGAAAATATTTCATATCTCCCTGTGTGGTCCCCGTATAAGACCTGCTGAGCTCCCAGAAACAGTGGCATTTGAGAACAAACCCACCTTGGATTGTTATAACAACTGGTCAGCGGTTGCAATACATTACCCTACAAACGACTCCTGGGATTTATTTCCCCACGAAATGTGCAAAAGGTTGCGGGTTTGCAAAAGAAAAGCCTTTTCTGACCAATGTGTTCATGTTTACTTACCCAAAGCGCAAGCCTCTCTCGAATCCGAAACAATTTTCCTTTTTTTTTTACATTCAACAAGGTATTATCGGTTTGTATTAGTGATATAATATACCTTGGTGTAACTAAACTAAACTAAACCAACGAACAACAACATAACCTGACCCTAAACTTAAAGTAATGACAATACTGAGCGGATGTTCTTCGATAATGTTGTTCAAGTCCAAGTCCAGGTGATCATCATCCCATTCTTGAGTCAGGGGTAGTAGTAATCAGACGACCGACAGACAGACAGACTAAGGACTTGGAACAATTTTGTTTTCCGATGAAGAAGAAGAACATTAGGATGAAAACCCAATGTTTCTCCCTCCATTCTTTGGATCGATTCTGGTTCCCCCCGCTATTCGAACAGTGGCTGGCTGGCTGGCATTTTTTGGCTCGTCTCGCAGCCGAAAACAATAGAAAGCGATATGTCGAAACAAGAACCACTACTCTAGCGGTGGCTTACTCCCCCACGGTGGATGTCTAATTCTGACCTTCCCTTGGTGTCCCTCCTCCGCGGATTATTACCGTCCACGGCGATGGTTGTGCTCTCCGCTCGGTCTTCCATAACGACCGTGGAAGTGATAGTGTACATGGACGTCACGCGAGGTACCAAGATTTATCGCGAAATTCCTCCCGTAGGTCTCAGGGGGGTTGGCTAGATGGTAGCTCTCTCGTGTGCGGATCGGACGAGGCGTGCGTCGCGGAGAGCGGGATCGATCGCGACGGTGGTCGGGTCCACGATCCAGCGGCGAGAATCTAGGCTGTCGAGAATTCCGATCTTCTGGCTGCCGTGACGGTGTACGATTCACTCGCGGCGTGGCTGCTCCGGGCCAAGCTGGGCCCTGGGGATCGTGACCGACACGGCCCTCGGCGAGCCCACTTCGATTCGCGGCCGCGCGGCTGGCACCTCGGTTGGCGGGGCGCCGAGAGTTTGCGCTTAGATTCTGAGACGAGGGAATCCGGACCGAACCCGGTGAGGCGTCACGGCGAGCAGGCATGAGACGACGGGATAAAGCTTGTCCTGGCTGACGATTCCCAGCCGAGCGGCCAGGGGGCATATCGTCACTGTCGATTTCTTCCTGTTCAGGTTGCGCAGACTGGTTGCTAGAAGACCGGCTATCGTTGTTCCTGTTAGAACTGGCATGAAGAGGGGACAGCGGACTGTCGTCGCCGTCACCTGCAAGTGCATAATAGAGTCTGTCCCTCTCGGGAGGGGGCGACTCATACTCATAGTCTAAGTCATTTGGGTCGTCCACTAACCGGTCTAAGTCCTCACTGCTCATGTCCTCAGCTTCGTTTGCGGCGTCATTCTCCTGGTCTTCCTGCGTCCCGACGCCGCTGCCGGAGGCACCATGAGTCGTGTCGACGTGCAAACCCGCAGAACTGTCCAGATCCATTGGAGCTGGCGAGACTGGGGCCGCCGAGGCTGGGGCCGGTGGAGGATCCGGATCCGGCGTGTCGTCTGGCGGCAAGTGGGCTTCCTGCTCTGATGGACCAGCCGCTCCTCCTCGTTGGGCTTCGGCGTCACGTGCGCGCTTGGCTTCTTCCTGTTTCTGCCGTTTTTCTATCTCAAGCCGCATCTTTTCTGGGCGACTCCGGTTCATCTCCGCGATGGTCGCGCGTTTCTCCGCCCGCTCTGCCCGTTCCTCCGCTTTGCTTTTAGTGAACGGGTAAGGCAACTTCGTGTTCTTGGATCGCGCCATCTTAGCACCCACGCGAGCACGCACACACTTGAATACGCACGGTATAGGTAGGATATCGACCAAGGCTTCGCGTCCCGAGGCCCTCTAGAGCACAACAACCGTCGGAAGATCCGAGAGAATGTGAGAGCCTTTAAGTAGGAGTCGTGTTGGTGTGTTGGAACAAAACTGTGCAAGCCCGGCATCAACAGAGCACGAACAATCTCATCCGAGAGGTCGTAGTCCATCTTGTTTGTTTACAATCCCGCCTTGGAACAGAGCCTCTGTAGAAGAGGGACCTGGCATAGAAAAGACGGCAGGCGGAGGGGGGTTTCCTGGCCAATATCAGTGAATATGGCCCGTCATAGATAGTGAATTGCGGCCATTGGTCGCCCCAAGCCACGTTCACTCTGGACCTGGCATGCACCATGATTATATCTCCCAAGCCACGTTCACTCTGGACCTGGCATGCACCATGATTATATCTCCCAAGCCACGTTCACTCTGAACCCGGCATGGACCATGATTATATCCCCCAAGTAAATAAACAAGAAGAGCCAACAAGTAACCACAACTTTGTTGCCTTCCCCCTTTCATACAAGAGTGGAAAGTGGGAAGCTTCAAGACAGGTAGGTCAAGAAAGGCAGGTATCATGGTAGCCATTTGTGGTTCGTAGACAATGCGTAGACTTGGGGCGGCTCTGCGATATGCGTCGCAAGGAACGATGGTGCGCTTCCAGAAGACGAGCAACAACAGTCGCAGAACGAGTCCCTATATATTCCCGCACGGAAGGAAGCCGCCATCGAAGGGTCGGTCATACTCGCAAGCGTTGACGGGCCCAGCTTCCGTTGTAGGGTCTGGTCGACAGCGTCCATTCGCCGCCGCCGGCCCCGGCAGTAAGGCGCATCATTATGGCCTCGGCGAGAAGTTTATCTATCTGTAAAGAACCGCACCCGGCACTTCTTGGGCACCTAGAGAGGATGCTTACTGGATACGGAGGTACGGGCCCTCGATAGGAAGGAGAACATTCCTCCTCATATGTTGGCTTCATGACGCAACGGTCTACACTAACTCTTTGTGCATCCCTCGGAAATCGCACTCGTGGTCTTAATCCCAGCGGGAGCTCGAGGTAACTGAGATGGATTTGCGGTTATCGCATCGGGGGGCAGAGACTGACGCTGACGGTGCTTGTGCCTGTGTCGCGACTCACATTGAACCCCACTCACAATCCCAGCAGAGATTGCCAGCTGGCGGCCGTTATGACGAAGATTGCAGAAGCCCAGTGCCGCTGCGCACCAATCAGCTCCCAACGCGGCAGGTCGGTCTCCGTTGATTGGATAATTGGCTTGATTAAACCAGTCGCGTCTGCCGCGTGTCAGTTTGGCGTTTTGACGCGACTTCTCTTGGCGAGGTGCCCCTCCCCGTCCCCCCTCTCTACTATCACAGTAGGTACAGTATTATGACGGCGCATATCGCGCTCGGTGGCCCACATGGGAGGCTTTCACACGACATCTGGTGCCAGAAACAGGACACCTGCTGCCAATTGTGCGGCCAAAAGTGACAAGCCGAGTAATCATGGCACGCCTCTTGGTGGCGGTCCCTTAACCGGGAAATTTCAGAAAGCCGTTGAAGATGTTGGCTTGCGCGCCCAATGAAGGCTCCAACCTAGCCATGCGATTTCTGCAACCCCAGATGACTTGCAGCGGGAAGTTGAGATATCATTACCTTATCTTGCAGCTTAGCTCCAACACTTTTCCTTGACTGCGCACTCGTGGGGGTTCCGCCAAATTCCGTGAGACGTGGCTTGCTTCGGAACGCGGGCCTTCTAAGGAAGCAGGAGGGTTGTCTTGGACTGATCGAACGTTCGGAAATGTGAAGAGGTGAGGCTCGGTGCCTGACAGCATTGTGCGCCGCATATATCACCTCTCCAAGGGCGCCCTCGACCGGAGTCTCCCAACGAAAACGAATATGAACCACTCCGTAGGGATCAACTGCCTGCCGTGCCTGCCAACCCCGCCTGCCGTCTCCCCAACGATGACTTCAGTTCCTGCATATTACCTACTGTGTAACTCAAGGTTGCAGCAAGCCTCCCTCTTCATTAAGGACCCACACACACCAACGCATTTGGGCGATCATCAGATCATGGCAAACGGGTTGGGGTGGCAGAGTCGACTGCAGATACGTTGTAGTTTGACGGATAAACCCGAGCTGCGTGTTATCGAGGATGACATCTTCAACAGGTGAATGATCAGCAGCATCGCCGATTCTCCGAAGCCTTGACAAACACCCTACAATCCGACGTCAGGCAGAGCATTTGGATGTTTTAACAGCAGCACTGAGGTGAGTGACCGTAGTTACAACCTGAGTCGAGCTGGGAATCGTGGCTTGGGCGAGAAGCGGCCAAAAAAGGTAACCTTCGCTTGATCAGAGAGGTAGCACAAACTCAAGTTGGCAACCTGGCTCAGGTTCTGCTATAGCCTGTCATAATATTACCCTCACTCCAAATGAGCCGGAGTACTTGAAAGATACCTGCACACTCGGTCGGGCCCGTATCCACAGCCAGAAACGAAGGGAGACGGGTGTCTGAAATATTCATTTTGACAAGATTTGGGGCCTTCATTGAGCACGACTCCCAGGGACCAGAAGTTCTACGAGGGATAGCGAGCTGATCCTGCAAGAATCCAATATTACCAGACAGGGCATCCTGTGCAATCGCACACGGCTTCACACTTGGGAGGACCCCTAAAGTTCTATGAACTCCCTCCCAGGCGAGGTGGTCTTGCCGAGCTAGTTTTTCCCAGGCACATGGGAAGCTAGCTTAATCGCCTCTAGGGTAACCTAGTACCGCCCATGGAGGAGCAGCGAACAAATGTTTTAGGAGCCAAGTACCTGGCGGTGTTGGTTCACTTTCGATATCCAGGGCTTCCAAGTCCACATGAGGTACCTGCTAGGTAATCGACTAATCGTCCATTGCAAGTATCCATCACACGAAATCCAGAGACATCACCAACAATACTTGCTCTGGTACCTGATCTGGCCGCGCGCGCCCAGAAATTGCTGCTAACGTCGGCGCTCGCATCGATAGTGGCACCTTGGTCACAAAGTACAAAGAGGACGGTATCATCCATGGGGCGGTCGACAGGAAGCATCCGTTCACCGTCTCCCTCATTGTCCATGATTAGGTGCTTTTTGTACTGTACCGCGCGTGCAGGACGACCTAGCGTCCCCTCTCTTTGAGTGCTTGCATGAGGGTTTTGCAGCAGCGCTGCAACCAGGGAGGGGCAGCCGGCGGTCACAGCTTCGACTACGGCCGGATTGGCTAGACCTCCCTTGGCACACCTGGCTCACGCTGCTCGACCCGTCATGTGGCCCACTTTATACCCCCAGTATTCAGTCCAACTCTTATTAGGCGCATTATTCCTCTTGTAGTCTCCCGCCCTCCCGCCGAAGAAGCTTCCTCCTTCGCCCACCTTCACCTTCTCCGAGTCTGCACACCTACACCGTTGCCCGCTCCGCTGCGATCGCGACAATCTTCTCTTTGCGGTTACGATACCTGGCCTTGTCTCATTTGCCAGCCCTTACACATCTTGCAGCATTGCGATCAAGAAATCTTGTTGCGCGACGCTATAAAGTGCTCAGCTAGTACCTGGAGCGCGCCGCTTCTTCCCGCGCAAGGCGACGCAAAGCGCATTCCTCGTCTACAGCAAGCGTCGTCGATTTCTGGGTCCTTAACATTTAGCCACCACTAAAAAAGTACCGACACGACATACTCGCTATATTTCTATACAAAGGCTCTTAAGCCTAGCAACACTAAGGCGCCCGCGACTCACCGTCGCGCTTGTCGCAAAGAAACCATGCTCCTACCATCCGCCTTTTCTTCATGCGACTCGTCGCATTCGCAACCACGACTTACACGTCTCCAATCCGCTCTTCTCGCCTCTCCGCCCGCCAGCCCACCACATGTATCAACGCAGACGGCAATCGGAAACATCTTCACGACATGTCGCTCACTACAGTCTCTCCTCGCGGCTCCGACTCTCGCCCCCTCGCCCACCGTCGCCGAGACTGAGCCCATCACACCGCCAACCTCGAGGCACTCACAGCTACCCACGCCACCCTTGGCACATGCGCCGTTTCCCATGAAGCTGCGCCTGCGCTCGCGCAAGAACAACGATGGCATATCGTCGGCGAGTGCGACCACTGAACATGGCCCAATACGGAAGAAGCGCATCGTGAAGCGCTCGGCGCCGCCGCGAGGCGTGAACAAGCGCCGCCGCGCGCAGGATGATGACCTGGGAAGAGACGATGACGACGACGACGACGACGACGAGATGGGGAGCGAGCCGGAGACTGCTGGACGCGATCGAGAGAACGAGGTTCCCACAGTCGCCGCCAAAGACGCAGAGTCTTTGGGCGCGCCAAGGCCGCAGACCCCCAAGCGGGCGCGCATCGCCCCGGAGATTGTGCCCCTGGGCCTTGAGCGGGCTGACTACCACGCGCTGCATAACATGGACGGTGGCGGCGTGTTCCATGATGACGACGGCAGCAAGGGGGCCGAGGGCACGGATGTCGTCGTGGAGGCGGACGGAGAGACATGGAGCACCGAAGAAGACCGCATCCTGGTCGAGCTGGTGCTTGAGAAGCTGAAGCTGACCAAGTCGGACTGGCAGGACTGTGCGCGCAGCCTGGGCAAGGACCGTGGCAGCGTCGGCCGCCGGTGGAAGAGCCTGATGATCAACGGGGACATTGGGCTCAAGCGGAGTAGTAGTCGGCGGGGCAAGCTTCACGGCACATGGAGGTGATCGCTATTGAAGCTGCCTCTCGGTGTTCTCCTTTTATCTATATCAACACTTCGTTGCTGTGTTATCTACATGTGTAATACTCTATTCCGACTAAGTGGTTTGTTTTGGGCTAACCCGGGATGGGCGTTTTGGGAAGTTACACTGTGGGTCTCTTCTGGGTTTTATAGGGGCTATGGTCAGGTCAGGTCAGGTTGGGTTTCTGTCATGATGATATCCACACACAAGGCTGCTTTGCTGCGCAAATGAGCGACTGAGTACGCGCAGTCTTTCTTCTTGGCCACAACATTGCGAGTAAATCTCAACTGTTAAATTCTACAACGGATCTATCTCACTTTGATCTCCAACTTTAGTTGCTTTCCCTTGGCTCGTTTTCACCGGTCGCTTTTGATGATGTATGTGGTGGCTGAGCTATACCATACTACCTTAGGTAGGAACGAAACCAGGAGTGCCGCAACCGCACGTCATCCCGCCGCCAGGGAACGAAACCCTTTGTTAGCCCCAACTCTATTTCCAACAAGCAAACAAACAGTTCGTCTGGCGCTGCCTGCTGTGAATTCGCCGACTTTTGTCAGCTTACAGTGGACACACCGTTGGTTGGTTGGAAGGGTCAATGCAAAAAATACCTCATGTTCCCCCCCCCCCCTCCTCGATTACAGGTTGTGACAATCGGACAATAATAAAACAATACAAAGACATACTATATTCAGTATGTAATTGCACATACACATGGACGGCCCCATTGCCCCGTTGCCTTCCATTGGTGTTTCGATCTTTATAATGCGAGTGATAATGAAACAATGGTATATGTACTGTGCACACCTGCATTCCCCCTCTGGTTCCTGCGGAGGAGGAGGAAGGAAGGGGGGGAAAAAAAGAGCATTGATGTTTGTTTGCCTGATGTTTCAATTTTTTTTTTTTTTTTTTTTTTTTTTTGGTCTTGTCCTGGAGCGACAGGGATGGATGGATGGGCGGCGGGGGGTCTGTATGTACACTATAACTCGCCCCTTGCTTTTATAATAGATATGATTATTCGTCCCTTATACCGTTGTTATTACTATGTGCCTGCCTGCTGGCCTTGCTTTACCCCTCCCTTGCCGTGCGGTGCGGCGCTGCCGTTAGTACTATTTGCAGAGTGTTTCAAAACATTCCGTATGTTTGTTATGTATATGCATAATTACCCCGGCAAACACGCCACCCGCATCGCTTGCTTGGACGACAGGACGGGAGGGTGCAGAAGCATGAGCACGAGCGTCGTCTCCACCTCTACACAGACACAGGTTCATGAGCAGACGTCTACTAATACAGGGTACCTAGAAGGAAGAAGATGTTATGTAATACTGCTCCCCCTTTGTTTTCTCCCTTCTTTCTTTCCCCTTCCCACCGATCATCAACTATTGCAGAGTGTGTGTTGAAAGGGTCACCCGGGAAGCGGTAGTCTTCCGTGTGTCTAGGTACCAGTCAGTGTCCGTTAGACACCTGGCACCGGCACCGTGCCGCATTCTGTTCCCGTGGAACGGCTCCCGCTAGTGCTCCTGACCTAGGTGCAACGGCTCGCTCCACGCCAGACGCTGGGGGGGGGGGGGGCAGGTTCAGGTTTATTGAGCTGGCTTCTTCTTCTCCAGAGTAAGTGATATCCATATACGTAGATGGTTGGCCATGCCGTTACTGGTTTCCCAGTGTATCAGCCCTGTGTGAGCCGCCGAGATAGGTCCACGACGTTCGCGATTATGTGATATTATTATTGTTGGGTGTGTCGAGGCTGAGACTTTCTCGACACTCATCGATCGCTGTTTTGCAGTATTCATCGCGAAAGATGGCAGAGACAAAAATTATTGGTTTGCTGACAGGGTCTCACTGCAGCCTAACAAAAAGACATTTGGGACAACTGAGACTTGGTGACGTCAGGAAAGCTCCCGGGAATCCGGGAACAGCAAAACGTAGAGAGGGACATGGGAGATGTATAGTTTATGTGTACCGTGTATCTCAGTGATGGCCTTCTCTACCAACACAGGCAGTTAATGAACTGTGCATCAGTTCTCTTCCCCATGCGTTGCTGTGAAACCGTAACTAGGCCGAAACTATAGCATGTGTTTTCCTAGGCCCCTTGGACCACATAGTTAATGTTTGTGTTCCCTGGCTTGGTTGAGGGTTGTTTGGTATGTCCCACCGAGGCGCTAACGGTTGCCCTCAAGGTGTCATCGATCTTCGGAGAGTCCGCTCAGCATATTAGCCATTTCCATTGACCGAGGCCTGACTGCAACAGTCTTGCACCTCAAACAACGCCCTTATAGCTCGAAAGTCGACACACACAATCATGCAGTGCAAATCTGGCAGTTTCCCCGCGGCGCCTGTGGGCTGTTGGCTGCTGTACGAGATTGCCAAGCGAGGTCCTGCTTTCGAAGCTTGGGTAGATGAAACGATCCAAGACATGATTCTTCTCGGCGTTCTCTTATTTCTCACCTTCGTCGTGGGCTTCGTCTTCACCCTAGAAGAAAAGTTCAACAGAAATTCAATATTCTCGGTTCCACCCATTCGTCGTGCTCGTGCTCGTCGTGTGCGCTGGCTGGATTGCTAATAATTGTACCGTGAGTTAAAATCACCAACCAGCCTTGCTAATTACGGGCAGACGGTGCCTAGACAACTAATCAGACCTCTAGCTACGTACCCTGCGTGGCGTTAATGGAGGAATGAGTCATATAAACGGAGTTGAGATGCAGCTTACTTGGGCCAATGGCTCTACTGCGGAATTGGCACGATACTGAGAAAGTAGTACATCACAGTGGTCTTCTCCAGACCGTTCTCTTGTTGCAAGTGCTCAACCAGAACACACACATGTACTTTGGGTACAATGCTCTTACCATCCCTCGACCACCGTCGCTCTGACATGCATTCCGTTAGCCGGCCTCGCCGTGACCCCGCCCTTGATGACCACTTTACTCTCGTCCATCTCCTCCTTGTTATGCAGCTCAAACGAAAACCTCCCGACCCAGGCGGCAAGCAGACAGGCAAACTCAGCCTTGGCAAACGCCTGACCGATGCAACTCCGTGGGCCGTGCAAGAAGGTCATGAAGGCGTAGTTGCTCGTAGCCCCCCCGCTCGCCGCTTTCTTGTCGCCTTCTCCGTCGGGCATCCACCTGTCCGGGTTGAACTGCAGCGCGTCCTGTCCCCACATCTGTATGGACTTGTTGATTGCCCAGGGAGTGATCATGACCCTGGTTCCCTTGGGCACGAAGTGGCCCTGGATGCTCGTGTCGCAGGCCGCTTGGCGTAGGGTCATCGGCACGGGACCGTAATACCGCAAAACCTCGTTGCAGACTGCGTTGAGGTAGGGCATGTGGTCGATGTCCAGACTGGACACCGTCGAGGCGTCAGAGACGGGAGACGGAAGTCGCTCCCTTATCTCCTTCCTCAGACGGGCTTGTATGTCTGGGTATCTCGCCAGCATGTAGACAGCCCATGTCATGGACGTAGCGGTAGTCTCGTGCCCGGCGGCGAGGAACGTCATGAGCTGATCGACGAGGTTCTCGTCTGTAAACCCCCCCGACTCGAGCGCAACCGACAAGATGTCAACGTCGGCTGCTTCTTCTCCCAGGCCACCCTTCTCTCTTAGGCGCGCAAGTTTCTGCTTCTTGTCGCGGATCAGGTCGGCGCAGGTCGCCCGGATGACACCTGCTGCAGCCATCACGTCCTCGTTGCGTTTCACGGGCAGCCTCTCGAGAATCCATCCCGGGAGAAGCATCCCAAGTAGCGCGAGGATCCTCGCTTGTCGCGAGGGCTTGAACAGGAACTGGTACGTCTGGTTGAGCTCGGTGTTGGGGTCCTTGATGGCGCCGAAATCGCGACCTAGTCCGGCCACTCCGATGATGTCCAGGGTCACGCGCGAGGCCCAACCACCCACTTCCATAACCGCCGTGTCCTTCTTCCCGTCCAGGTTCAGGTTTTCAGGCTTCTTCGCATCGAGCAGAACCTCGTCCGTCATCGCCTGAACTACCTCCCTCGACTTGCTCCAGAAAACCGAGTACAGGTCCTTGATGTGACGGAAGGCAAATGCCGGCATGAGATTGCGGCGCTGTACCTTGTGCTCGTCGCCCTCGGCGAGGAGCACTCCTATGCCCAAAATCCGGCCGATCGAGAAGCGGATCTGATATGGCTTCTGGAAATCATAGTTCTTGCTCACAAGCACCTCGGCCAATGCTTTAGGATTGGTCACCAGCAGCCTCTCCTGGTTGAAGAGAGCCTTGTAGCGGATGAGGCCATCGTTAGGAATCGAGTTGATCCTGAGCGCTCGTTAGTTCTCAGTAATCATCTCAAGGGAGGTGGAGTACATACCAGTCCAGCGCTGGCATTCCAGTTGGCTCCCGGGCTATTCTGGCGTATTGGCCCATGAATAAGGAATTTCCTGTGGGTTCAGGGAGGCCGATAAGAGGCGAGAAGTAGTTCGGATAGAGTATCACCTCCCATACCACCCAGCAGAGGAACTGAAACAGCCATAGTGTGGAAAAGGCCGCAAGAAAGCCAATTTCAGGTCCAATGACGACTCTGCGCGAGGAGAGTAGATAGGCGCCCCCCAGCGCGATGGCTGACACCGACTTGTATGGTAGACCCATGTTGATGGAGTACTATGACTTGCTGGAGATATGTGTGATCTATAGGTATTGAGATGTTGCTGAGGAGATAGCAGACTCGAGCTGCGTTGATATGAGCTTGTAATATTTGCTTCTTCTATGTGCAAGACATGCCCTCAAAAAGTGGTTGCAGAGCCCTGTATATCCTAGCTTAGAGTCGTTCCATACCTTATCCAACAGATATTGATATGGCTCAAGCATACACTTCGAACAGCTTCTCTGGGGGGATGGTTGAGGATAGTGGAGGGGCAGCTAGCTACCGCACGAACGTCATGCAGGTTTCAAGCTGTGGTGCAGAACTCCACGGAAGAAGAGATGGAATGGCAATCGTGCTTCCCAGAGGAAAGACAGGAACATCCCAAATATATATACATTGCGGCGAAGGCTACTTCTATATCAACGTGTCTAACCTTCGCTAGTCTGCCTGGCAGAAAACGGAAACCGCCTCCTTGATTGCCCGCGGGGCGTGGGGTCATCGCGCGCATTCCTATAGGCTGCAGGCTGGAACAGAACCCTGGCACATCGGATTCGCCACGAGGGTGTGCTTGCAGGGGCCTGATACCGAGGCACCGACCTGATGGCATCACTTCCTCAGGAGCAATCGCTGAAAAGGCTAGACTTAGTTCCTGAGATCCTACTGCTGACAACTGATGTATACGTTACCTGCATCACCAATTTGAGTGGTTTGGCTAGTGATTTGAGCTGGAAATTCGGGTGGCTTGATATCGCGGTTGTGCTCAGAACTCAAAACCAGCACGTTTCATACACGGCGGGGCGTTCAGAGCTTCGAACGGAACCGGAGTTCTGGATCACGGCCCGTCCAAGTAGGAAAATAAACCAAATCGCCAGTGCGCGTGCTGTCTGCAGATACACACGGCTTGATGGTTGCTCCATTCCGCTAACCGATCGAACATTGCGGACGCGTCTAATGTCATTGTTGAGGGCGTGCGTCACCTTCACGGCATGTCTTCGTTGCGTCGTTTCCCTACCCGATGAACTTGGGATGGGACTTGTGTCACAGCTTGCATCAAACGGTAATGCAACGTTATCGGCCGGGAAAAGGGCTGCAAACTGTCTGAAAAGTCTCCGCGGTTTCGCCGTCCCGGTAGCAGTCCTCCCGCCGGAGCACCTGTTGAGACCTCTGGCAATGTGCGGGGTTCGTCGTTGTCGGACAGGTTTCAACAGTTAGCCCGTCCGGTTGAGCGAATCGCAGAAAGTGCATTGCTCTGTCAAGGCTGCCATTGCCCTTGATACTTGTGCCTCCGCTCGCTCACTGGTATAAAAAAGACAAGAAAAAGAAACAAACAAAACAAAACAAAACAAAACAGTGAAAGTTCAAAAATGAAGGAAACGAATGATCTCGTGGACCTTTACTCATCCATAAGGAGGCAATTCTGTCTGCGATAACAGCTACGGGTTTATTGATTTATTGATTGGCTCTATCATGGAAAGGCTTGCCTATGCATATATGTGTGTTGTCAACGAAAGGGCGCGCGGTGGGAAATAGCCACTGACCATACATGGGAATTATGCTGGAAAGCGCTCAGATATGTTTTTATAACTTCGTTGTCTCTTCAACTAGGTTGTGATTCTAGAGATATCTGTTGCAGAACGGGCTGTACCTTTTAGCCCTGCTATCTGCGCGTAGCTAATGAGTCATACATGAGGACGCAAGTCTCTGTTACCTTGCCTTCATAGTCGCCAACTATAACAAACCTGAGCAAGTACTGATTAGTTAACTACAAAGTAGTCGCCCTAAACCGTCAACCCATACTTGGGCCGAGCAATGGATCACTCGAATCCCAATGCCTTTGGTGTAGACACAATCATGTCACAAACCGACACCGGGCCGTTGCGCGACAGAAACATGCCGCTGACCCCTGAATCAAACCCACCGTCAACAACACCAGTGACAGCTCCCGTGACGATAGTAAGAGGCTACCGTCCTGACGTCCTCGGCCGCTGCCTCGAGATGCATCTGGACTATTACTCAAAAGCCAAGGGCTGGGGTTGCGCGTTTGAGGCTGGTCTGGCAGGGACTTTGAGCAACCTGCTTACCCGCCTCGATAAGCCCATCAACGAAGTATGGTCGGCAGTCCAATACAATCCTGCCTTGCAGATGGAGCGCATCGTGGGTGTCATTTTTGTTGACGGGGAGTACCTGCCCTCTAGCCAGGGAGGGGGGAGAGTGCCAGCACAAGGGGGTGAACAGCAGGGTGGCAAGGGGGAGTTAAGCGAAAAAGGGGGAGAACGAGCTGCTCACCTCCGGGCATTCATTGTGGATGAGTCGGCGCGAGGATTGGGTGTCGGGCGGAAGCTACTTCACGCGGCTATGGAGTTTGTGCGTGACGAGGTTGGGTTCAGCGAGTGTCACCTCTTCACTATGCGCAGCCTGTCACAGGCCCGAGGGATGTATGAGAAGCAGGGCTTTCGAGAGGTTGGGGAGGAATGGACGGATAGATATGGTAACGGGACTGTGGTTATTGAGTATGTCTGGCATTCGGATCGCCAAACTCCAGGGGAAGAGCAGCAGCAAAAAGAACAGACAGTCGTGGAGGAAGTGCAAGGTTAACTCCTGGGTCAGTCAGCGTCCGGAGTATGGGTATATACTGTACATTTTCGAGCACCGAAGCAAGACTAAACACGAAGCCGTTCATTCAGATCTTCAAGGCTGAACTTCCCAATCCAAAAAGAGGTACAAGGAAGGAAACTCCCCAGCTCAACACCCTCCACGCTGCCCAGGCAACCCCCAACCCCACGAGTGCCATCAGTCCCAGCACGGTGTTGCGTATTTGAAAGGCATCCTCGGTCTCCATCTTCATAAGCTTGCACTGCTTGCTATGGTAGTACCAGTCAGAGGAAGCGACGCCATTGTCACTGCCTGCCCTCTGTCCGCCTCCGTCAGCTTGCACATATCGAAATGGCTGCTGGTGACGGTATACCAGACGACGCAGCCAGTGCGGTAGCCACGGTGCCCCGTCCGAGTGGTAATGTGACCGCCGCACGGTGTTCCGGATGTCGACTATTACCAGGGAAATGATGAAAGAGGTGAGTATTATTGGTGTCATTATAAGCTATGTATGCGTTAGAAACGGTTGCTCTGAATTTAATCCAGACCTAAGGTACCAAACAGGGGAAGGGGGTGAGCGACCAGCAAAAAGCGAACATGAAAGGAGTGAGAAACACCAAAAAGCAGACAGGAGATTCAAGGTTTAGTGAGCTTAAAAAATGTACCTTATAGATCGTCGACTGCTCGCGGCGAGCGGCATCCTTGCGATTGTCGCTGACATGACTTGGCGACGCCATCATCCTCATCTGGCTCTGAATTGGGAAGAGATCTCTGAATTGCTATGGTCTCGATTGATTCAGCTCATCGTAATCCGTCTAGCGTGGATTTGCAGACTTCAGATGAACCGCATGGCGATGGTTAAAAGCGCAGCTCAGTGGAGTTGCACAGGTGTGGAAGAACTGTCGCGGTATGATGCATCCGACCAATCCCCCGCATTCTCACGTCCAGGCCACTGCACCATCCCGCCGGTGACTATGACGAGGCCTGCCAAGACTTTCGGTCGACTCACATTGGCTCTCAAATCTCATCTATTTCAGTGATTATAATGCCAGCCTATGTATCGACTTTCAAGATATCCCCTCGGGAAGTTTCATATCTTTAACCTGATGTCTCTCCGAACCTGGTATTCAACGGACAGAGAGTCACTCTACGTATCACAGCCACTGAAGGTGTCTATGCACAGGACTGTTGCACGAGTGAATGCTCTTTATTTTCCCGTTCTAGGCGTCAATAGCTACACCTGCACCACCGAGACAGCATGGTATAGACCCCTTTCAGAGCTTGGCTGCCTGCGGACCGTCCTCGGTTCACGGGAGGGCAATGCACTCAATCTCGACAGAAACGCCCTTGGGCAGCTGCTTGGCGGCAACGCAGCTGCGAGCAGGCTTGTGAGTGAACCACTTGGCATACTCCTCGTTCATGTTCTGTCATGCGAACCCTCTTTAGCACACCTGACTCTTAATTGTATGCATCGGACCGGGAGACGTACGGCAAAGTCGGCCATGTCGGCAAGGAAGATGGTGAGCTTGACGACCTTCTCGATGCCCGAGCCGGCCTCCTCGAGGATAGCCTTCATGTTGCCGATGCAAGTGGCTGTCTTCTGCTGGATGGTGCCCTCGACAAGGTTGCCCTGGGGATCGCAGGGGATCTGACCGGAGACGTAGATCGCATGGGGGGTCTTGATGGCTTGCGACTGGGCACGACATGTCAGATGCGGGGAGTACCGTTTAGGCACTGTCCGGGGAACCTACGTATGGCCCGGCGGCTGTTTGCCTTCATCAGTATTCTGTCATTTCATCGAGACCTAACCAAGCTCGGGGCGGGGATGGCGAGATAGACATACCGGGAGCCGCGTTCTTGGTAAAGACCGGAACAGCAGACATCTTGCGAATGAGGGGTAGTCTCGAGGGGGATGGTTTGTGTAGAGTCGACCGGAAGATAACTGGTAATGCTCGTCTGGCGATAAACATGGAGAAAGAGGAGCGAGCCGTCTTTTTCGAGCCGCAAAATACGGCTCTTTTAACCCACTGCAGCTCCGTACTTCGGACTGCCCTTTTATGCCCGTGGTGGGTTGATCAGAAAAGTTCCCCGAGGTTACCCAATCAACCCCGCAGTCCCGGGCCGGAGCTTCGGTTCCGTCATGGCTTGGCAATATCTGCGGATCCGCAATCTGCGGATGAAAAGGAAACTGAGTCGCGGTGGGTTTCCCGGTCAGTTAACGTGACTGTTGTATCGAATAGAAAGCATATATTATTGCACTGCACCAGTACAGAATCCGGGGTTTTAGGTGCTGCTGTCCATCTTGACTGCATGACAGAACTTGCACCTACGCTCTGCCTCTACAAGTCAAGAAGCTAATACTGTGTCAAGATCAGGCAAGCCGTTTCAACTCCAACATATAATAATGTCATTGTTCAACGGCAATGGCCCCAGATTCAACGATTCCCTTATTAATCGGAGCTAGCAACATGACGGAACACGCAAGGTTTGAATCTCTCACTCTCGTATTTGCATTTGGAGATTGACCATTGACGCGTTGACGGCTTATCTTATCGTTCATTTTGGGAGCTTTGACCTCCACCCAATTGTCCGGATTGTGACGGCGGACCGCGTAAGTTAGCCAAGTGTCCAGAAAAGCGACCCCTGCATTCCTGCTGCGATGCTGAAAGTTGTCCGTCCTGCAAGGAGGGTTAAACGGGGCTGAAGTGAACTATTTTCAGCCGCTTCAATATAACCTAGTATTCTTCTCTTTCGCTTCTTCACTTGTTTGATTCTTTCTTTCCTTTGTGGTCTTAATAAGAAGAGGGTTATTGGCCCTTGGTGTGTTGGTAAGTGTCCCAATTGCGTCAACGGTCGTCGCAATCCAGTGTCTTGCAATACTCCCCTGAGTTCTCCCTCGTCTGCCCTCGCCAGAGTCTGCACCGATGCTCGATGACACCAGACATCTGCAGCGACGCCTCTGCTGTTTCTCACCTTGTTGACCAGCCGGGTCATTGCTGCTCCCGTAGCGCAGTGACAACCCGTTTGCTAACTCATCTCGCGCGTCTAGTCTGACCACTCAGCCTACCCATCATGGCCACCTCTGCGACTCCCCAAGGGAGTCTGCGCCAGAGGAATGTCCCCGGCTCGAGCAAGAAGAACAAGGATGGCGCGTCGTCAGACGTTGAGGTGCTTGACAAGCTCGTGAAGCCCAACGCGAGCAAACCTGCTGCTGCTGCTGGGTCGGATCGCGATTACAAGGTTGCGTTCGTTTTCATCACCGCACTGGCGTTTGTCACCAGATTCTGGGGCATCAGCCACCCCAACGAGGTCGTCTTTGACGAGGTACATTTTGGAAAGGTACGGTAGTCTCTTGCACCACCACTGCAATACCACAAGGCAAGGCAACTAATATACATGCCGCACAGTTCGCTTCGTACTACCTCGAGAAGACCTACTTCTTCGACGTACATCCTCCGTTCGGCAAGCTCCTCTTCGCGTTCATGGGTTGGCTAGTGGGCTATGATGGACACTTCCACTTCGAGAACATCGGCGACTCGTACATTGCGAACAAGGTCCCCTACGTTGCCTTCCGCTCCATGCCCGCCTTCCTCGGCGCCCTTACCGTCTCGGTTGTGTACATGATCATGTGGGAGTCGGGCTACAGCCTGCCTGCCTGCGTGGTCGCCGCCGGTCTCGTTCTCCTCGACAACGCGCACATCGGACAGACTCGGCTGATCCTTCTCGACGCCACGCTCGTCTTCGCCATGGCCTGCAGCTTGCTCTGCTACATCAAGTTCTACAAGCTCAGGCACCAGGCCTTCTCTAAAAAGTGGTGGAAGTGGCTGATCCTGACGGGCTTTGCGCTCTCCTGCGACATTTCGACCAAATATGTCGGTCTTTTTGCCTTCATCACCATCGGCTCCGCTGTTGTCATCGATCTCTGGGATCTTTTGGATATCAAGAGGCCGGGAGGAGCTCTGAGCCTCAAGGAGTTCGGCAAGCATTTTGGCGCTCGCGCGTTAGGCCTGATCGTTGTGCCGTTTCTTTTCTACCTCTTCTGGTTCCAGGTCCACTTTGCCATTCTCACTCGATCCGGGCCTGGCGACGACTTCATGACGCCCGAGTTCCAGGAGACGCTCAGCAACAACGTCATGTTGGCAAACGCTGTCACCGTTGACTACTACGACACCATTACTTTGCGACACAAGGAAACCAAGGCATACCTCCACAGTCACGCCGACCGTTACCCCCTTCGATACGACGACGGCCGTGTTTCTAGCCAGGGCCAGCAGGTCACAGGCTACCCGTACAACGACACCAACAACCACTGGCAGATCCTCCCCGCCGTTGAAGATGAGCAGAAGACGGGTCGTCACGTCAGGAACCATGATCTCGTGAGACTGCGCCACTTGGTGACGGACTCGATCCTGCTGTCTCACGACGTGGCCTCTCCCTACTACCCGACCAACCAGGAGTTCACGACCGTCTCCCTTGCCGATGCGTATGGAGACCGGGCCGCTGATACCTTGTTCGAAATCCGTATCGAGAACGGCAAGCCCGGCCAAGAGTTCAAGAGTGTCTCAAGCCACTTCAAGTTCATCCACAACCCCAGCAAGGTAGCCATGTGGACACACACCACGCCGCTGCCCGACTGGGCCTTCAAGCAACAGGAGATCAACGGAAACAAGCAGCTGGCACCGAGCTCCAACGTGTGGCTCGTGGAGGATATTCCCTCGCTCCCGGCCGACCACAAGCGTCGCGAGAAGGTTGAGAAGAAGGTCAAGACGCTGCCCTTCCTCCGCAAGTGGTTCGAGCTACAGCGCTCTATGTTCTGGCACAACAACCAGCTCACCAGCAGCCATCCTTATGCCTCGCTGCCCTACCAGTGGCCATTCCTGCTCCGTGGTGTGAGCTTCTGGACCCAGAACGACACCCGGCAGCAGATCTACTTCCTCGGAAACCCCATCGGCTGGTGGATTGCGAGCAGTGTTCTCGCCATCTATGCCGGCATTGTCCTCGCGGACCAGTTCTCTCTGCGCCGTGGCATCGACGCCTTGGATCACCGTAAGTTCTTAGTCACCGTCTCAGTTTTCGTCATCGTGAAGCAGCGGTTTGATTGACCCGTTAATAGGTTCTCGCTCCCGTCTATACAACTCGACAGGCTTCTTCTTCCTCGCTTGGGCAACCCACTACTTCCCATTCTTTGTGATGGGCCGTCAGCTGTTCTTGCATCATTATCTCCCTGCGCATCTCGCCTCTGCCCTCGTTACTGGCGCCCTCGTCGAGTTCGTCTTCACCGTCGATTCGGCCGAGCACGAGGCGGCTTATCAAGCCATCAAGACCGGCAAGAGGGCAGCTGTGCCCAAGCGCCACTTGACAGCGCGCGAGCGCTTTGCCGGCCAGAGTATGGTGCCGGCGTGGATCGCCACCGGCGTCATCTTGGCTCTCGTCTGCGCCGGCTGGTACTTCTTCCTGCCGCTGACGTATGGCTACCCAGGCCTCACTGTCGAGCAAGTTCTGCGGAGGAAGTGGCTGGGTTACGACTTGCACTTTGCTAAATAGAGCACTGGCAACTCGTCATGGGACATTCCTTGAACGGATCAGCCGGAGACTGGTGAGATGGATGTCTGTGTACGATTTCGGGGACCGCGCATTTTGAATTGTGAGCGATCTGCGCGGGCTTTGTTCGGAGTAGAGAAAGGACGGCTCTGGTGGATTGGAAGGCAGGTAGGCTTTATTCAGGGTCATCATACTGTGGATTATATAAAAAAGCGTGTCGGCGCCTCCTTTACAACTTGGCATCTAGCTACATTTCTTTGCAAAGTCAATAAAACATGTAAACTCCACATCAGTCCGTGACCCAGAACGTTGGTTGTATAGGAATCATGCGGCTTTCAGTGTTCCCAGGGTCTATCCTCGCGCCGCAAGTGTCATTGGAAGTGAGCGTCACGCGGTTTGCAGCATTGGTTGCTAATTATCATGTTGTGACATGCTCCTCCGTCTGATCATCATTTGAGTTTCTTATTCTCAGCTATCTATCGTCTATTTTTTTTGTTCAGACTATTCAAGGAGAGGCGCAGTAGTAGAAAGCGGACGTGGTAGCTTTTGATCAAGAAAACCCCCAAGCTAATTCGAGTTAGGGGCCAAAGTGATGTGTGGCCGTGTAATCGTCAACCATTATTAATCACTTGCAGAACCCACCTCTACGTTACCTGCCCATCTATACACTGTGTTTTGCTTCGGCCAGCTCAGGTTTTGCTTGTCATATCTAGGAGAGGCAAAGTTAGCAACTCATCCCCTCCTCCCACAAAACCACAACATAAGAATGGATATTTTGTATGTATGTGATGGATGTAAAAAAAGCCCTTCAGAAACCCAGATTATAACCACGACCAACCCCACCCGCCTTGCCACCACCTCCCTTTTGCTCCAACCCCGTAAGCATATGACGATGCAAACGTACCTCCCCATTTTGTGTGGGAAAGGTTGGGCCGAAGAAAAAAGAGATGATAGCTGCGGGCCAACTAAGGAGGGATTCACACACACACTCGTCCCCACCCCATTACCTTTGCCTAATAAAAGGTTCCGGTAGTTAGAGAGAGAGAGAAAAGTGTAAAAGAGCCCACGAGGTCGGTTCAGACGGCTCTTCCTATAAGATGATAAAAGTAAAAGGGTTGCAACCGGCGTTGCGTAGATCATCATTTGGGCTCTCCTCTCACATACAAAACAAAACAAAACACGCAGACAGACAGACAGACAGACAGACAGACAGACAGAAAAAAAGTTTAAGAACGTACCGTATCAACAACCTATTGTACGGTTGGGGTGATGGTGGTGGTGGGAAACCTGAGGCACCCACCTACCACACCAGCCAGCCAGCGAAGTAGCAAAAAGTTTGCAAGACAGATAGACAGATGGATAGAGATGGTCGAGAGACCGGCCGCGCAGCGCAGTCAATCAAACCATGGCAAATGGAAAATTGACGGATTATACCGGACAGAATACGCTGGTCTTTTGATCGTAAAAGAAAACAAAAGTGTATATAGCAGCTCCTCCGACCGAGGAGAGGTCCTGCGCTGCAATGCCCAATGGCGCTCTTGAGAAGGGAAGAAAGGAGGAAGGTTGAGGACAGCAAAATTTATCAAAAAGAAGCTTCCCCATAAAAATTTGGGGTCGTGCTTCGGTGGAGTACTTCGTACTGCGCACGAACCATTTCAACTCACGTGCCAGGCCAGCACAGTCCTGCGATACGTTCCGCGTTCCAGGCAGCAATCAAGGCCCGCCATCCACTGTGTAAGAATCGGGGAACGGGGAGAGAGAACTGCGTCGACAAATCAATCAGTAACAGGTGGATGAGCTTGTCTATTTTGTCTTGATAGTCGCATTTGTGAGAGGAATCTAATCCTATACTAAACTATAGTTCCCAAGAAGATCCCGATTATCCCATATTCAATATTCAAGAAAGCCTTTTTTTCTTCATTTGTTCGAATCATTGAAGAAAAATGAGAAAACAAAATCCAACGGCAAAGACAACGCTAGAGTATAATAAAGTTACAATAGAGGAAGACGAGAACCACATTCTGGTTCTGATTTCTGGCCCCCTCACCAACATATCCTCGGCAACACTCCTGTAGAGCTGGAAACCGTTCGCATTTTTCATCACATCATAAGTTAAAAACGTCATAACACAGCCATTCCAAAAGGCTGGTCGTAGATCATAAGCAAGGCGCATAGCTGCAGTTCAACACCCTCTGCAGGCCCGCTGATTGTATGTGTTGCTGCACCCACTGTCGGCCAGCTCCGAAAGTATCTTATTGTTGGAAATAGTGCTGTTGTTGCGACCAGTCGATAATGTTCAGTGCGTTGTTGAAGATGTCCTGAGAATTTGGCTGGGAATAGCCTGCAGCCATACTCGGGACCTCAGTCGCAAAGAGTGAGTCATTGAACATGGGCTTTGAGACGCCGCCATGAGGGGGGAATAGGATGAAATCCCCAGTCTGGTGTTCGTCAAACCCCTCGTCGACCAGAGACGTGGGTGTGTAAAGCATGGCGTTGCCTTGGCCAATGGGGGAAAGATGAGCCGGCTGTTGCGGTGGGTAGAATTCAGCAGCCGTGAAAATAGGCAACTGCTGCGGCATGCTCTTGCTGTAGATGTTGTGGTGATGAACAGGGGCGGACAGCTGGGCATTGTTGATATTGTAAATGTCCTCACAGATCAGGTCGTTTCCGATGTCCTGGAAGGCCGAGTTGTGGTCCATTCCGGAGTCTGTTGATGGAGTGGCATTGTCAATGGGTGAGAAGTCCAGATTAATCTCCTGGGGAATCATGCTGAAATCAGCGTCACCGGGCAAGTAAGTTTGGAAGTCGAGATGGTTGCCGTAGCGGCTCCAGTCATCAGGAGGAGTGGCAACCCCCATGCTGTGATCGCTGGAGGGAGTGGGCATGTTCATGAGTTGAGGAGTAGGCTGCGCTGAGTTGGGTGGGTTGCTGCTAAGACTGAGACTTCCCCCCTTCTTGCCGTTGGTCTTTGTGCGTACGTACTGCCAGCCGTGCGCCTTTTCCATGTGCTGCTTGCAGTTTGATTCACGCTTGGACTTGTAGGGACACGGCTTGTACAGGCATTCGTACATGGGCGGGGCTGACGAGTGCTTGTCATTGTGGTGGCGATCCATCTCCTTCTCAGTCGGCCATCCATACTCGTGGTACTTGCAAGTGGGAACCGGGCATTTCCAGGGCCGCGAGTGCGTCTTTTCATGTTTGGTGAGATCGCAGGGGCGCTTGAACTCCTTGTTGCAGCCCGGTTCGCGGCATTTCTTGGGAGCAAGCTCCTCGGGGCTGGCGTTCTTTTTCCGTCTCGCCATCGA
Source organism: Diplogelasinospora grovesii (assembly GCA_033297225.1). NCBI lineage: Eukaryota > Fungi > Ascomycota > Sordariomycetes > Sordariales > Diplogelasinosporaceae > Diplogelasinospora > Diplogelasinospora grovesii. The sequence goes on from MU853755.1 coordinate 256,425, forward strand.
GCGCATGATTTCTTCCTCGTCCGCGAGCTCTTCGCTGGCTGACCGTTTGATCCGGACGGCGTCGTTGGCCTCGTCCTCGATCATATCGACAGCTTGCCCTGTAGCCATGGAGAAAGCCTTCCCGTTCTTCTTGACACGGACAAGCTCGGCAGGCCTTCCATTTACGTGGATGCCTCCGTGTAATTTAATCTGATCAGTTCTGTAGAGACGGTCAGCAGACGAAATGCAAGCAAGCAGGGGCGATGGCGCATACGGGTCAACATCCATCTCGTCGTCCTGTTCTCCCTTCTCTTTGGCGTCAGCAAGTTGTTGAGCGTAATGGCGGATTTGGTCAACGAGATCGATAAAGTAGCCGCTGGTGTAAGGGAGGTCGCGAGGGCGAGTTTGTTCGCGGTCGCTGAGGTATTCAACGGTCGCTTGGATGCATCGAATCGTCGTGAGGCAGAAATCGAGATACAAGTCGGCAACTTTGGCCCTCTCCTTCACAAACAGGGCGCGATAAGTATATGCCCGAATGCCGTCTTCAAATGCGAGTTCACTTACTGGAGCGACTAGGATCAGGGTCTTCTCGAGATCTCTCAGGCAGGCAATCTCCTTCTCCTGTATCTTTCTGGGACACTCTAGCAAGAGCGGGTGGAAGTCTTTGAAAGCCCGTTTGGCGAGCAGTGGTTTGAGGGTGTGTTCGATAATGCGGTTCGTGGCCCGGGCGCTGAGGCCCGGGAGTTCTTCGGTTGTAGACGCGCGAGCAGCGGCAGATCTAGTGACAGCTGAGGCCCGCACTGGCTTCTCCTTCTTGGAAGCGGTAGTGGCGATAGATGTTCCAAGACCGCTGTCTGATTCATGGTAGCGGGCAGACCGTCGAGGGCGAGGGCGAAGGACCCGACGTTCGGGTTCAGGGGCGCTGTCCATGATGATGGAGTCGAGGGTGTGGTGGAGCAGACCTCGAGGGATGGGAAGACTGTTGTCACGAGTGTATGTGCCAGTGGATGACGACGACGGACCGTCCGTGCCAGTGAGGAGCTTATCGAGGTTGTCCAGGGTCAAGGCAGCACGGCGACGGTGGGAGTCGACGACATCGTCCAGGTTGGTCTGGGACCGGCGGGGTAGTGGTGGTGGTCGGAATACCGTCTCCGGGGAAGAAGGAGGAGTGATGGGGGAGTGGAAAGTCGCCCCCTTTCTGAGGAGCATGTCGGTCTTAAGGGTCAAGGCCCTCGAGTCCGGGCGAGTCACCGGAGTCCTTCGAGGGTTGGACATGTTTGCCGGTCAGTGTGGGGTAGGCCCAGTGTCTTGCGGGATAAGGTGGGTTGAATACTGCATCAGGTCCTCAGGTTAGTTATCTAGTTCCTGATCGTAAGGCTGAGCGAGACAGAGGGCGTGTGAGTCAGAGCTGTTCCATGCTACACCAAATGTAGCATTGTCGCAGCACCTTTGTTCTTGGTCATGCTAGGACTTGCCGTCGGGGATTGGTCAATCCCGGAAGATGGACAGAGACACACGCCGAACCAACGCAGCAGTGGCAGACTAGACCTGCAATGAAGCTCAAGACAAGAGAAGAAAGGGCTATCTTACACTGCTAGAAGGGTGACTCAGCGCGTGAGCGATGGTCCCAAGCGTAGGGGGTAGGCTCAATGAGTCGACTACCCAGGACTTAAGGCGTTCTGACGCGAACAGGTGACAGTGCGATGTCGAGGGTTCGACGACACAAGGGCGTCAGAAAGGCGGGCTGTTGACAGAAAGACGCGGGTGGAAGACAGCAGAAGAATAAGTCCTGGTATGCGGTGAAGACAGACAAACGAAGGCAGTGCAAATCCCCGCCGTCCGGCAAGGCCAAGCGGTGTCTTAAGACTGAAGATTCACCGTGCAAGGTTTTAAGGGGCGGCCTCAGGGTCGAACGCGAAGAAAGGATGAAAGACGCGAGAAAATGATGATTAAAGAGTCGGGGACGAGAGAGGATTGTCGTGAGACGGGGTCTGAGGAAGAGGAGGATGAGAAATGCGGAATGCCAGAACGTTGCTGCCTGCTGGACGACCAGGGTGGGTGAAGCGTCCCCTGCAAAATAGTGGAGCCTCGCGGCGCAGCTCGAGGCCGCTCACCCATAATTGGTCCGAAGTGAATCCTTCACGTTGAGAACGCCGACATGCGCCCACAGCACTGAAATGATAGTGCCTGTTGGCTGCAAGTTGGTCGCGAGTATCAGAGGCACGACCGTCACCCGAGCCCCGTTAACTTTCGTTAGTGTGAGACTCTTGCCCACCCGGGGCCGCAACCCGCCTGCCATCCAGCGTTTGCCGTCCGACACCCTAAATTGCAGCCATAAGCGAGCCATTGCATGGAGAGACCCTTGTTCAGCCCTGTGAGAACTCAAGTCCTAGTTAACACCTGCAATTGTGCCAAAAGTACATCAGCTCCACGATTCTGTTCCCGCCAACAAAAAGGACCACTGCTTGGCAGCCCGACATCTGGCTGCTGATGGCGCCCGCGTTTTTGAGGCAGACGAATTTCTGGCCCCTTGATTGAAGGACAAGAGGTTAGCTGAAAGGTGAACGCGCGCGAGATGACGAAGTAGATTTCGTGTGCTTTTGTTTGTGTGTTCTTCCATTTCCAGTTTGCGACAAGTGAGCCAAATGCGTCGACCTAAGCAAACGTTTGAATCGGTAAACCTGTCCAGTTCCTAACGTCATGGTTCTATTCGCAGGTCGCCTTGCGATCCGCCCATCAGCTCAGGAGGTAAGCGTGCGGCGGCGCGCACAACACGGCCACAAGCAAACCTGGCGGGAGACCCAAGTCCTACCACTGTACTTCCGTAAAGGCCACAGTGTCGCAGCCGAGGCGGGTGAACGTGAACAGGGACGGACAATTGGGGCTCGCCCCGTGGCGCTGATGCTTTCTTGCAGCCAACCACTGGCGCGCTCGTAATTGCTGTGGTTACAGAACCTCCTGTCTTTCCAAAACTGCCAATGAGGACGATCGTTTCTTATGCAGTTGGTAGTTTACGGGTACACTATCGACTCTTGGTTCCGCGAATAATTCGTCCTTTACTGCTATCGCAAAAACGTCTTTTCCGGCAATAAGGAATTTCTGATGGTTGAAGTCGAGCGACGGCCGCAAAAGTCGGCCGGCCATCACCCATCAGCCTCGATAACAGCCCGAAACCCCACGGCTGAGCCACGACGGGCTGCACGGGAAAATGGTCGAGCGTGACTGGGACGGAATTTTCATCCAATGACCGGACCGGAGCATTGATCAACTCCTTGTCGGTCAAACAGTCTTCAAGCATTCGCAAACCGGTGGCCCACAGATGCGCGTGCGGCACGGTACACTGCTGCAAACAGCACAAAGCACAAAGGCGATGACTCTGCCATGCGGGCTGCTGTATGTTGCATGATCGCGGAGAACCATCCAGCCATACAAACCCGAGAAGTTGGCAGAACGTGACCGCACGGCTTCCATTCGGTTGGAGGACTCTAGCTCGTTCGTCTGGCCCCCAACCTCCACCCCAACCACGCTTCCAAGCGTCCCTTGCTCGTTGACTCATAAGATCAATGAATATCGTCCCTTGTGCATACGATTTGACAAGTGTCGCCATTCAGCGACGTGCCGGAATGGCACGATTTGTCCTTGCCAGCCCATTTGCGAGGTTTGAACGGGGAAGAAAGGCAAGGGTCACACTCAGAGATCTATTGCTTCGTGTCCCGTTCAAACCCGGACCCCACCATCCCATTCCCATCCTCCGTCACGTAGGGCTGCCAAGGAAAGATTATCTGTGGCCTTTATTTTCCCCATCCTCGAAACTCACACCGCCAGATGCTCCCCATGTTCGAACGGCGAGAGAAACAAGCTTACCTGTTGCCTTCGTCATCTCTTATCCAACCGATTGGCCGAGTAGATCCCACATTTCAGGCGATGCGAATCAGAATGGACGGTGTCGCGAGGGTCCTGAGTGTCCTGAGAAACGGCACACGTACCCCATTTCTCATGTTCGCGTCCTGTTGGTCAGCCCTACACTATATCTCCCTCCATCAGGCTCCCCGGTCCAATAGTAGTCCCACCACCCCCTTGCTTGCGTCGTGCGTCTTGCGTCTTGCGTCCCGCATGTTTAAGGTGGACGAATAAGAGCGCAGAGAATTGGGGAGCCTCAAGTCAATATTGAGAGTTATATTTTGTTGCTACCTAGTGCTCGCCCCCGTCACTACCTATCTACTACCGTTGCGTCGCAAGCGGCGGGGAAGTTCGCGATGCGGTTTTCCACGAGATCTCGAGTTTCGATAGGTGGTGTCGGTCTTGGAAACTCAATTTCAGGCATCTGCATTTTCTCCGCATTCCTCGCCCAGATAGGGAGTTTTCAAGTAGATGCCTTCTCTTTAAGCAGGTGTAGGTGATCCAGTGATGCCTTGTTGGCGAATTTCCATTTCACTCCATACCGAATTATACCACGGATCAAGATAATCAAGGCAGCAGAACAATGATGTAATGTACCTATGTACCTTGGTTGGAAATCGCCCCAGTTGCAAGGGCATCCACTCGAGATTAACCATTATCTATTACCCATGATCAAAAAGGAAAAATGTCTCTTTTTTAAAACGGTGCCTAGGTAGGTAGCTATGAGTATAACGGTCCATGCCACCTTGCGTGTCTGGGTACTCCGTATCTGGATAGTCACGTAGGATGGTAAGGTAGAGAGAGTTATCACACTCTTACCTTGCATCTGCACGTAGATTGTCAGTTACCACAAGGAGCAAAATTGCGCGGGGGTTTTCCGTATACTGCCGGAATCCGAAAGCCATTTTGTCCTTCTCTTTCATAGGTCACTCAACTAGGGGTTTATTTAGAGTTAACCCCCCGTAACTCCGTGTGTGTGTAATCCAGTGCAAGACGCCAATAGGTCAGTAGTTTCAGCAGTAGTTTTACTCCCGAACCTACCTACGTAGCTCGGCTTTTTCTCACGTGTGTTCTTTGTGTTGCTGGCTAGTGTGTCGTTCTTTGTCAGGCATGTGTGTCAAAGCCTTGGTTTATTACATCCGCTGTAGATCATCCAGGCTCTCCTGCTCCAGCGCAGCGAGAAACTTATCATCAGGGAGCGGTTCGCCGTCGTAAGTTGGAGACAGCGGCGACACTTCTGCATTATTAATAGCCTGCTGGTTTCGGCTCTGGTAAGTTGGCTGTGGTTGTCGAGTTCTAGTATTATTCTCTGTCAATGATCGCCCGGCCCCGGGGACTGGAACCGGAACCGGAACGGGGGCCGGGTTCTGGGGGAGGGTTTTATTCAAGTTCAGTCTGGGAGGCGCTGCCTTCCTCACGTCCGAGGCCTTGAAGCTTCGTGGCGGGGGCTTCTTGTTGTTCAGGTAATCTAGAGTCACCGCCGGCGTATCCATTATCCTATCTCGCCCACGTGGCGGCAGAGGTTTGTTCAAGTTGTTATCCAGGTGTTTCTCGTACAGCTTAGGCCGCGTCAAGAATGATGAACTTGGTTCTGAGGTTTGGGCAGCCGGTTCGCGAGTGCGAGGCTGCTTGTACCTGTTGAACTCGTCGGCAGGCATCACCTGGAACGCCTCACTCATCAGGGCGACTGAGTCTCTATTCTCACCGGCGTACCGTTGCGCATGCTCCCTTGCCTGGGCCCTCGCCTGCTCGGTCATCTTTCTGTCGTTTTTGCGACGCTCGGCCTCGTGGCGCTGGCAGACCTGGCACGGCCTTCTCGAATGCTGGGTTTCTGGAAGGATCTTGCACACGCTGCGCTCACTCGGTGCCCACAAGACGCAGCACGAGGATCGGGCCACTCGCTTCACCTCCTGCCGACGGGCCTCGCAGATCTCCTTGGACTTGATCTTGTGTTGGCACCCGGGATGGGTAATGGTTATGTCTCGGCACATCGATATGCTAGTGGTAATTAATGTGGTGGGGGGGTCACGTGTGATGGTCCTGCCAGTACAATTCACAGTGTTGGGTGTGTGTGATGGTGATTGTAATTGTACAGCTCCGAGGAGGGTACGTGGTTATATACCAGCCTTGATGCAGACAAGGAATCATGCACCCATTGAGCCCGGTTTGCAGGGGTATTTAGACTGTCGTTTCCTGAAGAGGTATTGCCTTTGTTTCGTCATAAAGGCCCTGCAAGAAGTCTTGGCCAAAATTAGATGAAAGAAAAGACAATACGATTGTTTCAACATCAACCTCGTCCTCGTTTTCCCAAAACGTGTGAGTATAGGCAGCAGTCGTATTGAAGCTTACAAGATGTATCAGTAGGATTTAGATGTCTATATGCTGAGGAAGTGAGCTGCGCTTTGTTTGCCGTAGTTTCAATATCCTTGTTGTAACGTGAAAGCGGAAGCCTCCAAGACAGTCCGTTTAAAGTGTATTCCCGGCCCGCTACAGAGCGTTCTGGTTTGGAGTTGAGGTTGCCTCCTTACGCACACACACGGGTTTAGTGCAGTAGTTCGATACTCCGAAAACTCAGGAACACCCGTGAGCGTTTGTTTGTACGATAGGTTAAGCCCTCCAAGAAAAGAAAAAAAAAATACACAAAGGCTCAAGTATACGTCAAGTGACAATGGTGTTCCCCTTTCCCCAAATCAGGAAACGCTGGAGTTCCAGCCAGCCAACCATCAACGGGCCCCAGGTAGCAGAAGGCAGATCAGTCATCAGGCCGGACCCCATCATGGGGTTCTACAATCAGCACACGTTCGCGTTGAGTACTCCGCATTGTCCCTTCCCCCAGTTCCACCCCGAGACGCGAGCTTATATGGCAGGTCACGAAGATGTCGCAACGCTCAGACTCCCCATGGCGAAGGAAGACGCCCTGCGCAAGGTAAAGACAGAATGGACCACCCGAGGTATGCGTGCCCAGGGCCATGAAGAAACACTCGCCTGGTTGAGGACCGGCGATCCGGGGGCTTTGGAGCGGCTGCAGCAGGCGCGTGATGCTGCAGCCGACAAGGTCAGGAAAGCCCCTCGAGAGTCCAGCTTCAGTTCCTCTTATAGCGGCAACAAGAAGAAGGTAGCTACGCTGCCACCACTCCGAGTGGATGAGCTGGCTATTTACCCCGGCCTAGATGGGCAGGATATACCCCCTCCAAGTCCAGCGGAATCAGACATAACGGACGTTGACAATCGTGCCCCATGGAGCCCCTACGAGTTGGACATGGAATACACGCCACTCGCCAGTGATCCGGACGCCGAGGGCTTGACGGACATGACCAACAGTTACGGCGAGGTTTGGGGCAACGACAATTCCCTCGCAGTCCATCCCGCAGCCAGCATGGCTCGGGAGGAGCGTCATGTGCGCGCCGAGTCTCGTCTGGGATCGTACCTTGACACAGGCGACTCTGACAACGAATCCGCCGATGAAGAGGATGATGACATCTGGGAAGACGAGGACGGTGCCGCTTCTCTGGAGTCTCTGGACTCGGAGGAGTGGAAAGAGTGTGAAGTGATAACTGCCGAGGTAGTCCCCCTCCCCAGCTTCCAGGTTGGCAAGGCTTCTGTCGTCGACGCCCGCAGCCCACCCTCAACCAAAACCACCTTCGGCAGCCTCGACCAGGTATTCGTTAGGGAAGAACCCCCCCCCAAGTATGAGACTTCCCCTCCCGGAGAGTCCGATATATGGGTTCGCCGCTCGCGCTCGCGCAATGCTTCGCGAGGGAGACACATCACCTCGCCGTGGGGCCACTATCACTATAAATCTGACCGCGGCGAATATGTGCTCGACGAGATCAAGCGGTTCCTGTGCCTCGAGCCTGACATGACAGCAGCGGTGGTGCTCATCAACCTTCTGAAGTGGTGGCCCAAGATTCGTAGACTCTTCCCGCTCAAAAAGCCCAGACTCGCCAAGGAAGCTAGCAACATTGAGTGGCGGGGCATTGAAGATGACGTGGACGAGCTCGACCACGAGGGGAAGGAGTACGACAGGATCATGTTGGCGATGTTTGTCAAGTCCAGACTGGGGCTGTTTGATCGCTGGGATGAGCAGGCTCCGCCGCCGCCGCCGCCGTATGAGCCTGCTTCTGTACCCATTCCCGAGTCTAACCCTGAGCCCACTCTCGAATCAACCTCCAGATCTGACTCTGACTGTGCCATTCTTGAGGACGGTGACGAAGAGGATTTTGGAGATTTCGCAGCAACCGAATCACCATCCGTTGCAGTGGAACCACCATCAGAAGCAGTAGACCCGTTCTCGGAACTATTCCCAGAAGGTGAACCAGCAAGCGTTGCGGATGATGATGAACAGACAATGAAAGCGGGTGATGACCAGACTATTAAAGAGGATGACGACAAAGAAAATGCCCCAGAAGCTACCCTCCAGGTAATTGCAGAGGAGCAGCAAAAGCAACGGTTCACCCCGCTGCGCCCAGCCCCTACCCCACCCGTGCAACTGACAACACCGGCACCGGCACCAGAATTCTCACCAGCAGTGAGAGGATACAGACACCGCACCTGGAAGCCGCCTGGCAAGAGCGGCCTGGGTAACGTTATCTCTGCTGACGCATGACTCACTTGTATTGAAAATGCCCATGGACCATCTATTTACCTCGCATCTACAATATATACATACCAGAGCCCAACGTACATAGTTATTCCGGTGATGGGTGTGTTAATAGAATCTTTTGTCTGGAGCATTTGTGTATGAAACTCCACGTGCCTACACTGGGTGATCAAGCATCATGAGTATTGTTCCTCTAGACTGGCCCTTCGTTGCCTTGGATGAAGCTATTTGGGAAAGTGCAACCCAGACCATAACCTTTCCAACCATTCTAGAGCCCACATGTGCATCCTTTGTCCGTTGTCTATTCAATCGTCATCGTCATCGCTGTCAGCCAAGACGGGTCGCCGCCTCTTTCTCGTGGCAGTGTCTGACTGTTTTTCTGTCTGCTTCTGTATGCTATCCCTGTTGTTGCCCCTGGACCGTTTCGGTAGGCCTAATATGTTGTCGTCACTATCGTCATCGTCATCATCATCCAAGTCCATAGGCATTCGTCTCCCCTTCTCAGCCATCTTGGCGCTGCTGCTTGTCCGGGCTGCTAGCTGATCGAAATCCGGTAACTCATCATCGTCGTCCGCCGTCTCCTGAGTCTGCGTAAAGTGCATAGGCACGTAGAACGGCGCCTCTTTTTCTGCCACCGGCAGCTTGGGACTCTCATCTCTGCGTTTCCTAGCCCCTGCAGACTTCTTTGCTGGAGGAAGGGATGAATCGAGATCGAGATCAGGAGGGGTGGTAGGCGAGGTAGACCTGAGCCCGTCCTGCATGCTGGATGCAAACGTAACCTCGTTATCGCCAACGACGAATCCCTCGAGGTCAGCGCCGTCGTCGGAGCCGTCTGTGTCCACCTCCATGTCGCTTGTGCGGGTGCAGTCGTCCCCGACGTCTTCGAGGTCGTCTCCTTTTCGTTTCAGCCCGCTCTTGCTTTTACTAGCAGCCTTGCGCCCTCCAGCTTTAGACTTTCCCTTTGCTGCAGCAGTGGATGTCTTCTTGGGTTGTTTCCTGGATCGGTAGTCGCTGCGGGCGATGACTGGCAGTGCTTTCGTTACTGGCTCAGCTTCTTCATCATCATCATCGTCTGCATCCTCTTCCCCTTGATCTTCTTCCTCGTCTTCTTCTTCCTCCTCTTCTTCTTCATTGTCATCATCTTCGCAGTCGTGCAAGAAGGCTGACGCTGGTCGAAACATTGACGATGTTCGAGATTTTGGAACGGGAGTCTTTCTAGTTGTTTTCGCAGCTGTGGCTGCAGCCTGACGTCTCCTGGGTCTGGGAGCGGGCTCGGGGACGTCCTCTTCTTCATCGTCCTCCGAGATATCAATCGGACGTGGTCTCTTCTGTGCTGAGCCTGTTGTACTGGCACCAAGTGTGCCGCTACTGCTCTCCTTGTCCGTGTCATCTACAAATGGTAGGCACGGCAGGGCCCTCCACTCTGATTTATCTGTCTCGCCGTATGGCGTCGTATACCGTTCTTCTGGGTCCTGGGATTTGCCCAGTGTTGCAAACAGCTTTATCCACCTCTTTGTGTGTTCGCCATGTTTTAACCTTGCGGTGCGGCGAGGCACTCGCTGTGCAGCTGGAAAAGCCGCTAGGCGTGGGAACTCGACCACCTGTATCTGGGACAAACGGGAGGACGGAAGCTGTCTATATAGCCGATTGAGCTCGGCTGTCTGAGCCGTACCCAGAACAACATTGCCGACGTGAGGCACGTCCACAAGAAAGTCCGTTTCAACCGGCTCGGGTGGTTTCGAGGGGCCGGCGTCTTTCCTGGCCGTCTTCTTACCCAGCATCGCCGCTACCGACATAAAGCCAGTCTCCACGCCGTCTGGCATGTTGAACTTCTTCTTGGCTGCTTTCTTCCGTAAACCCGCTGCCGTCTTCCGTGGCTCGGGAAGGGAAGTGTCCTGCGAATTCTCGATTGGAATGTCGACGTGGCGCTTGTCAACCTCGGGCCTGATATCCCGGGGAACTATCCGCGTGGATAAATCATGGCGAAAGGTGAAGCGACTGCCTTCGCAGATCAAACTCTGCATCTTCTGGTAATTATCCTTGGCTTCCGCGAACTTCTCTTCTTCTTTGCCCTTCATGAGCAAGAGCACGATGTTGCCTGCTCTCTTTCTGCCTGTTCGTCCCATGCGCTGCAGCATGCGGATGGGCGAGGATGATGCATCGTAGCATACAATCAGGTCGACCTGACCGATATCAAGGCCTTCTTCGCCGATCGAGGTGGCAACAAGAACGTTGAAAGTACCCGTCTTGAACTTCTCAATCGTCTCGATCTGTTGCTTCTGTTTCATGCCCTCGCTTCTCTTGGAATCCGCTTGCCCCACGAATACGGTGGCGCGTATCAGAGGCTGGCTGTTGAGAATGCGCACAATCTCTTCGGCGCTGTCTCTGTACTCGCTGAAGACGATGGCTCTGGTACTGGATCCCTCCCCAGCGTCCATGAAGTGGTTGACGAGGGTCTCGCACAGGTAAGTCAGTTTCGGATGTCCGTTGAAGGTCTCCATCTTCATCCATCTCTCGATCATGGTGAGCATCTTCTTGAAATTCTCGTCGCCGAGGAGCTGCCGCTTGTACTTTGAGCCTTTTTCGCCTTTCCCCTCTTCCGTACTACGGAATTCGACTAGACTATGGTAAAAGGGCTTGATGCCGTGAAAGTTGAGTAGTTTGATGGAGTGGGCCAAGCTCTGGAGGATGCTGAACACAGCCATCATCATGAACTTCGTCCCTTGGTTGACGTGTCTTCCCGGTCCATTCATCCAATCTTGCCTCGCTTTGAGCAGGCCGTATGTTGTGAGACTCATAGGATCTCTGCCGTAGTATATGTTTGCCGAGCTCAGCTTGTCCACCAGAGGCTTGAGGGCCTTGGAAAACAGGTCTCGCACCTCCAGCATTTCGTCCGAAGGATCGAATGTGACAGTGTCGATAGATCGTGAATGCACATATTGACGAATGTCCAGCGACTCTTCGGTCCTGATCTCGACATGGGATATGCCCAGATTGTCGATGACATCTTGCACTCCTTCGACTGTTGATCCCGGTGTCGCCGTCAGGGCCAGAACTCGAAAGCTCTTGGAGAACCGTCTCACAAACTCCACAACCTTGACGTATGCATAGTCGCCCGTCGACCGGTGGGCTTCGTCAATGACAAGCAGCACGATGGACTTGGGATCTGCGTATCCCTTGGAGAGGTCGTTTATCAGGGTTTGAGGCGTCATGAAGAACAGACGCCTGTTTTCCCACTCAGCTTCACGAAGAACGGGAGGTGTCTCTCCTGTCAGTAGCGTTGCCTGCGACCGCGGTATTCCAGCGATGGTAAGGCAAGCTTGCACTTGCTGAGAAGCAAGCGGCTTGGTGGGAGCCACGAAGACGATCTTGGCCTTTTTAGTCCAGCGGAAGAAGTTGAGCATCACAGTGGCGGCGATAAACGTCTTCCCAAGCCCTGTAGGCAGCGCAACCAGTGTATTGTTGAAGAGGCCGCTCTTAACGATGGTGAACTGATAGTCTCGGATCGCACCCAGATTCAACGGGTACACCCACGTGTTCAACTCTTCATGATTGAGTTCATGGTGCGTTGGGACTTCTGGCGGCAAGTCTCCACGGTACGGTCGATTCGAAGTGCCCTGGGATTGGGACTGACTGTCGTCCTCTTGGAGAGTATCCCCCCACAAAGTCGTTTGGCGAAAACTTGACGCCCGACCCAACTGTCTCTGCGGAGGATGGGCACCCGACACAGTGTGCGTCTCCGGCGAGCTTTCAAACGCATCCGACGGAACGTCTCCAAGATCAGGGTTTGCGCCATTCGGGGTGTTTCCAGGCCTGCGGTCTCGGCTTGCGGCTGGCTGCTTGTTCGCCTGGCCAGCACCAATCCTTCCCGGTAGCTGCGCTGTGCGTCGGATATTTGGGGAAGGGAATACACCAATTTTCTGACCAGCAGAGTTCACTACTTGAGGTGTTTGCTTTGAAGTAGCCTGCGTCAATGCCAGCATCAAGTCCTCATCCGGAATGTCGTCGAATTCGTCGTCGTCCATGGCCAAGCGCCAGTTTCAGGAGAAAATGTTGAAAGACATAAAATGGAGATGACTCATCGCGACCGCATCAGCGACAGCTGCTGTGTCACTTAAGTCGTCTTGTGTGATAACTGGCGACGCGACATCTTCGGCGATCGATTGAACGACGCGTGGCGGATAGCAGATGGAGACCCGGCAATCACCACAGCACGTGATACCGCGCCACATATCCATGCAAATCCGCAGGCAAGTGTCGAGGCACGTGAGAGTGGGGCCGCACTCTTGAGAATGATTGTTATGTTCCTTCTCTGATTTGACTGTGATAGAACTTGAGTCCCGAAATTATAAAAGCGCTTGTCTTATACATTACGCAAATCACGGGGTGATTTCAGGCCTGCAAACAGATGGGCGAACGCCTCAAGCCGTCGACTTGCGGCGACGAGGGTGTATGGACCTCGAGGACCCGCCTCTTATCTTATCGACTTATCTAATCGCCTCGTCAAGTTCCTCGTCCAACATGTGGGGCAATGCACGTGTGTGGCTCAGAAGACACACTTCCTAACATTCAATCTTAGAGCTCATTCGCTGCTGTGAACAATAGCGGGGAGGCTTTCGCAAACGCGGGCGCGCGCGTATCTTGGTTTGCGCTGCCTCAAGCTTTTGCACTACCTGTCAATCGAAAACCTCACAAACCTTACAGCCTAATTGTACGGTCTTCAGAACGGGCTTGTGATTGAGTCACTACGACACGCCCACAAAGCCTTTGTGTTGAAAGGAAACCGGGCCATAGCCCCGTCAATTCTCCACTTTATTCCGCTGCTTTGTTCCCTCAAATCTTCGAGCTTTCGCAGCTTCTTTCTCTTTTCATTCTCCATCTCCAACGTTCAGCTGCCGTGCTGCTTCCGGTCGTTACCATCTATATTTTCACCCTTTTCTTTTTGAGCAAAATTACCAACCTCAATAGAACTAGAAACTGCGCAAAAAATCCTACCCGCAAACTTTACTACAGACAGAGAATTTTGTCTGTCCAACCCTCGCGACGGGAGCACATCCCACAAATCCGGAGCATAATCAGCTTCAACGTCAACCATGGCCCCACCAACAGGGCCTCGCGGCAATGCGCAGAGATCCGGGCCGCGAACAAGCCGTGGCGGCATCACGAAGCGTCGAAATAACACAGCGAAGCTCGATCGCGATGGTGATGTTAGCATGGATGCGCCGGCGACAGGCAACGGCAACGCAGATCGTGGCAATCGAGGCGGACGGGGCGGACGGGGCACAAGAGGCTCACAGACATCCCGAGCGTCTACGCAGTCTTCACGAATCGCGCAAAACATCAAGAACTACGCCGGAGGCCCTGGTGGCCCCGGTCATGCGTCCAAAACAGGGTTCAACAGGGTCACCCTAAAAATCCAGGGCCTGAAGAACAGCAAAGCCGCCAGCAACCCTGACCAAGGACAGCGCTCTCTTCTCGAATTCCTCGAGCGGAAGGCATCTAAAGACAAAGAAATCACCATCGGCAGATGCGCCATGGACGGCGACTACGTCTGGATAAGCGTGAAGAAGGATGACGCACCAGACTTGTTGCGGTTGAGTGGATACAGCTATGCCGGGGCACCACTCACCATAACCGAAACGACCGAACCAATGCCCACGCCAGGCGAGAAGAAGTCGGCCGAGGCCGCGGAGACGCTACAGAAACTCACCATGGTCCTGGCCAACCGCTACAAGCCGGCGGAACGTCTTCTCGATCTATCTTCACTCGCCGAGGATCCGATTCTGAACAGCATGGGTACATTCGGTTCACAGACTCTGGCGGAGAAGTCGTTCAAGGCGCTTCTCAAGATCGCCAGCGAACAATACAAGTCCGCAGAAGAGAAGCGAGAGGCCATCCAGGCAGTATCTCTGGCAAACAACTTCATCAAGGATGTCGATCAGGTCCTTCAACTCTCATATTCTCTTCCCCAACTGAAGAGACTCGACCTCAGTAACAACAACCTCAACGCTCTATCAAACATCAGCAAATGGAAGCATAAGTTCCGGCACCTCGAAGAACTTCACGTCACGGGCAATCCGATAGAGATGCAGGAAAACTACGCAAATGAGCTTCTCACTTGGTACCCGACACTGCAAATCCTAAACGGACAGCGAGTCAGAACTGCCGAAGAGGCATCAAAAACTGCTCCTCACGCGCCATTGGCCCAGCTACCCTCTGCGGGTGATCCCAATCTGGCGAATGCATTCCTGCAGGCGTTCTTGCCCTTGTTTGATAACGACCGGCCTCGCCTGGTCGCTGAATTCTACGACGAGGATTCGACATTCTCGGTTGCCACTATTCCTGGCTCTGAACGCCCACTTCCGTGGAAATCCTACGACATGTTCCAGACACTCGGAACCGAGCACCCCGACACTCAGAAACGATTGTTCACCGGGAGTGCACTGATATCAGACGTGTGGAGCGTTCTGCCAATGACTCGGCACACGGGCGTAGACCAGCCTGGTCAATTTCTCGTAGACTCCCACGTCTTTCCATCAGGCAACGCGGCTGTGCCGGGCCTGATGATTATCGTCAACGGCAGACTGGAGGAAGCGGACTTGACGACAAACACTGTCGGCACTCGCTCGTTCTCGCGCACTTTCCTCCTGGGGCCAAACAAAACGGGCCAGCCTCATCCATACCGCGTTGTCAGCGATCAATTGACGCTACATGATTGGAAGCAGAGCGCAGTGGTTGGCAGCAGCCCGACTCCCACTGTCGCTTCCGCGGTACTGGATGAAAGCATTAGAGCTCAGCTCATCCAGGGGCTGTCGAAACAGACCGGCATGACCGCTCAGTACTCAGAAATGTGTCTAGCGGGCACTGCCAACTGGAACTTTGAGGCCGCTCTGAAGTCGTTTGAGGAGCAAAAGGCAAACTTGCCGGCCACAGCATTTATTACGCCTCCTTAGAGAAGAGGCATGGACAACGACATTCATATGGAGGAGGCAGGAATGGATGAGATTGCAGAAATGGTTCATGGTGTTGAAATGGGGGGAGTTTAGGGACTGCTCTTCTCTATAGTTTTGCTCTCTTTGTACAGCGACTGTTGCACAACACAAGGGGCACGCTCTGAGCGTTAGGGGGTGGAAAAAGGGGGTGGAAATTGACAATTGTGATGAGCGGTTTTGGATACCATGGATGTGGAGTTCAAAGGACAGCGAAAAATCTGGGTGGTTCTTTTGTGTTTTGATGTATTATAGCGTGTCTGGAGGGTCATAAAATGGCTCCGGACTTCTTTTGGGGTGAAATTTAATCATCAGCGTTTTCGAGACGGTGGACATAAATTGTCGCCGGACTCATCACCCCCCACACACAGATCCTCTCCATGATTGCAGTATGATGCGTGTATTCGTTGTTTATTTTGTCTACAGGCTTGAACATGCGTCTACATCCAACATTCTACAAGGTATGTCGGGCAGCCAAGCATCATGATGGCTATGAAACTGCTAGACCGATAGCATACGGGCGGCAGCCAACCCATATCCATCTCCCATCAAGCTCCAGGTTAGGGTTAGATGAAGTAGTAATGAACCATCTTCCAAGGCGATAGTAACAAGAATACCTGCCCACATACATGTCTCACGAACACCAAGCAGGTCACACTCACGGGGATAGGGGACCGAGTATGCCAGTTCCCGTACACCATGGCGTCACGCAAGAGCCGCCCGTTTTCCATTGTTGGTCGGGCATAGCATTCATTCCGCACGTCACTGTCAAGAATGGGAATGGAATGAAAATGGAAAGTGATGAACCAACGATATATTTTACAACCGCGCGCTTTCAGTTCCTCGGGATTTCCTATCACAGTAATATTTAGTTTTCACAGTATCCTACCGTATCCAAGGTTTTTGCGCGCCTAGTTTACCTTTACTGTGTACCTAGGTGGCTGTCTTCGCGCCCGTTGGTCGGCCGTGGCGGTAGATCGTATGTAGATCAAGACCTAATGACCCAGACAGAGCATGCAGGACATCGTCAATCGTCATATAAAAAAGCTGTGCGGTGGTCACAGTCACAGGTGGATGGATATGGACGGACGTGTGGTTCAGGTGAGCGGGCGCTTACACAGACCAACAGCGTTAACGTACAGAACTTGTGACTCTGCGATCGAATGGTGGTGGTGCTGCGGGGCCGGCCGAGTTGCGGCCGCCCGCTGGGCGCTCTGCTTCCTGCAAGGAAGACGGCTGTGAATCTGGCGGCTCGCGATCGATAAAAGACCGCATGTCAACCAATCGATTTCCAAGGCCCCCCCCAATGATCTTCGTAAGTACTAGTCCGCAGATGACTGTGGAAAAGTGGAAAAGGGTACACGAAAAGGGTACAGCATTTGAGCATTTGCATGGCTTCATATTGCATTCCCGCCCGCCTTTGCCGCTACACCTAAACTAAGATACGCATGGATGTACTGGCTGAGGCATGGAGGGAGGGATGACATAAGGACCCGGATGATTTACATT
This sequence comes from Diplogelasinospora grovesii, assembly GCA_033297225.1. Lineage (NCBI taxonomy): Eukaryota > Fungi > Ascomycota > Sordariomycetes > Sordariales > Diplogelasinosporaceae > Diplogelasinospora > Diplogelasinospora grovesii. The sequence goes on from MU853755.1 coordinate 273,402, forward strand.
CCATCAAAAGTCTTACTTTCATGACTTTCTACCCCAAACGGTCCGATGGGTGTGGGACGGCACCGAGAAACACACAATGTGCCCCTAGATATGGGAGATGCCCGTGGGTAGACAGAAGTGGGATTTTAATGCTGCTCTCGACGCCCGGCCGGCTGGCAAACAGAGGGCCGCATTCTCGGTCATTTAAAAGGCTGACCCTCTTTCCAGAATTGAGGAGTGCATGAATATTGAAACTTTGTGGCGTGTATCTTGAGAAACAATGCCAGTCATAGTCATGGTCCTGGGGCGGGGGCGATCCTGGAGTGTCGTACTGTGTAGGCAGCCCGGGCCTCATCGAACGCCGTCTGTTAAATATCACAGGGTCGAACCAGGTTCATTCCACAGGGCTTCTTGCTCCTGTAATCATGAGCTCGGAGTATAGTGCAATGGAATCCTTGCCATCTTCAAGCTGGAAGCGACGGCCAAGGTGATGCTGCAAAGCTAAGGCACCTAAGAGAGGCCATCACAATGGTTAGCACATGTGCAAGTGGCGCTTCCTTTGCTGTCTATGTAAGACTGCATGCCGCTGAGTGATGGCATCCTGTGAGCAATGGTTCTCCCAGTATCGAGATTCCTACGTGCCGCTTCATCCATCCCTGTTCACCGCCTCAGGTCCCCCTCGCGTGAGACGGAGACATTCCGGCAAGCACATCACACCTCACATGGATATTGGGAAAATAGCGGTTACGACATCCCAGGGATGGTGCTGACGAGATGCCTTGCTGCAAGCAATGGCCACCCAGGCCACCATCATCCGGGGAAAGACACCACACGATGGCCCAAGTCCTGGACCACCGTCACACAAAAAGCCACGGGAAAATGGAGGCAAAATGCGATTGTAATCAGCAGGTGTAAAATAGACGGCCCGACCGAGGTGAGAGCGACCTGTTTGTTCGGCCAACAAGAATTGCGTAGAATAGGTCGGACGACGGACGGGAGCAGGCGAGCGTGGTGGCCTGCAAGATCCGTCTCCCGCATCCAACGGCACTGCCGGTCAGCCAAAGAACGGACAGAAGGCCTCTTTTTCCAGCAAGCTGATGGTTGCCATTGTGGCACAGAGCTTTCAGTTTTCCAAGATCCTCACCGATGCCCACACGGATACGTGCGGCACTTGCCATCAAAGTCCTACACCCGCATATCGGCGCAGCATCGTCGGAGGAATTCCATCAGAACCGCACCCGAGTAATGGAAATTTGATCGGCAGTCCGGCGACTTTTTATCTTCGTATTCACCAGTACTAGAAATCATCGGACTTCTCTCGGGTGAGCTCTATAGCCTGCACCTCGACTTCCAACGGCCCACGGGAGAGGCTGGGTGCAGATGGGAAAGACCTGACGAATGGAAGAAAGCTGCACGGGCCACAGCCTTTGGGGCTCTTTTCTTTCATCCTGCCATCTTGCGTTAGCTCCAGGGGCGCCTGCCCATCCCTGCCATGTTTCAGAAAAAGTACATGGCCAGAAGAAGCACGACGCTCGTTCGACAACCCCTCATCAACTTGTTCCATTTGTCTCATGAGGTAGAAATATGCATTGGCTGCTGGCTGCACGAATTTCATAAGAAACAATAGTGTCGTAACAATCCGCATCCTATCATTACACGAACGGGTGCGACGCGCCATTCTCGCGGTTCTCATCATAGGAGCTGACTTCATGAGGAGACCACTCTAGCGAATCGCTTGGAACTGTGGGGGACGAGGTCCAACTGACAAAGAGGTGCACTGTCGGTGGTGTCGCTCACCATCAGTCCTAAGCATTCTATGTACGGTCGTTTGCTCAGTGAAACGGCCGCCTCAAGTTGTCAAGACTTGGTGAACATGGCAGAAAGGCACTTGATTTGGCAGGCTGCAGCATCACCATGAACTGACCAATTTCTGTTTGCGCTCGGGAACCCCCCTTTTTCAGCGAATGCTCCGGATCAACCAAGCCACCCAACGGCCAGCATGTACCCTGCAAGCCAAGTTACATCGTCGTGGGCCTATCATGCGTGCACTTGAAAAGTAGCCCACGAGAAATGCGACATTGGTGCAGCCAAGCATCGCCTGCTCAGATCTAATTGGTGCTTCTCATTCGTTCAAGCCCCGGCTCGCGCATCCCTGCTCGTGTTACCTCCCCGGTGCACCCTTGTCGGGCCTTCACTCCACTGTGGTGCGGCCGTTTGGTTCATCTCCCATTTTCGCGGATGCTTGTCATTCACCCAGTGTCTCGGTGCCTTCTCTACGGTCTCTGTCTCTGTCCCGTTTTCCTGGCCCTCCCTCTCCCGTGTTTCTTTCCTTCTCGCCGTGTGTGTGGATTGTCGCCGTCGTCAAAGGCCACAAAGCCCAGCACCTGCACCTACTCGATACTCGTCCGGGACGTTCGCTACCATCACAACAAAGAGGATAATACCAGACTGTATCATACACTACAAACGCACCACTAATTCACTTCTCTCACATGACGACGGACGTTAGCCGCAACAGCTCCGCCCCTATATACTCGACAATTAATGTGACAGGGGCTTGTCTAGCAGTTGGGAGCGGATACGACCGACCGCAGTTTAGGCAAAGAAGGGGACCCAGACCAGTGTTCGAATTCGCTTCACCTCCGAAATCCTGCGACACGAATTCCTTCAGGAGAAAATAGAGAGGGTTTGTTTCTTCGTTCTTCACGATCGACGACTTGCGAGCAAACGTTTCTCGTTTCAGGAACATTGAGAGTTTGTTCTGCAGATCGTCGTATCTCCCCTTCGAGAAAGGCCGGCCCTCTGCTTCCACACCTCCTCGATTGGCGGTGCTCTTCACTGTGTGTTGCCATACCAAGCCTCTTCTTCCATTGCGGCATCTTTGTCCTCCTCTGCCAGGATTGGAAACCCGGGTCTGAGCCGTGCCCTTTTTTTCGTCTTTGATCCCGTCGACCCTCGCATTTAGTTCCACCTGGGGCCGTGATTCACCCACACTCGGGTTCAGGGCCTCTTTGTTCTTGTCGGCAAGCCACTTTGTTTCAGTCTAGATTCGAGCTCGAGCAGCGATTGGGACCAGTGCCCAAACAAACTCCAAGGCCTCTGTCCCAGAGTCGCCTCGTCATCTTTGCAACGGCTGTGTTGGCACGTCTCGCTTCGGTTGCAGCTCAATTGCCTTGGCCCCCGTTTGGAAACGTGGGTTGTGCACCGCCTCGCACTGGGAAAATTACAGCTTTCAGCCTGCCACCTCGACCCAAGGGACCTGGATTTCTCCTTGTATGATCACATCCGACATGTCGCTGTAATTGGGGTGGACATCGTTCGAGGCATCCCCTCCTGATTGTTGGAATCGGGTATCAGCTGTGGGATTGACGAGGCGAGATTACCGTCACGATGCCGATTCCTCAGCCAAAGGTCGCGTTAACAGACGTGTGCTCCGTCATCTTTAACAACACGCTTTACACATATTCGGCCGACGCATTTCAATCACTACCGTTGACGGCGGGCGCACAATGGACAACACTACCGCAGGGTGAGGCAGTCACCGGCGGCGTCTGCGTGGGTTCGACTCCGGGAGATGCCTCGACGGCAGGGCTTTTTGTTGTTGGTGGGAAAGGTACATCGGCTGGCTACCAGGGCGTGCAGAAGTTCACATACTCGACGGGGCAGTGGGAGTCGATCACTCTGCCGATGCCTGTGACGCAGGACAGATTATGGCATGGCGCCGTCTACATCAACAGCTCAGACTCCATTCTCGTCTATGCCGGGGCGCAGGATGGTTCGAAGAATCCGTCGACGCAGACCTTCACCATCGGGGCTTCGGCACCACATCAAGTGCTGGCCTACGAGTCGATAGCGCCACCGACTACTAACCCGATCCTTCTACCATGGTCCGACAGCGAAGCGGTTCTAATCGGCGGCAGCACCACCAATACGAAAATCATGCTTTTTAGTCCTGCCACGGCATGGGTGGATTCAGGAGCGACTCTGGCCGAGCCATTGATGAAGGATATAACGGCGGTCAGGGCGGTGATAATGACAGGCGATGATGGATCGAAGAACCTTTACACATTCGACATGACCGAGACGCCGAACGCGGTTAATCGGACAGTGTTGTACGACGCGTCGGGAGCACCGGTTCAGAAGTCGGCACCTGTCAGCAGGAGGACGAGGATCAGGAGGAGGGACGCCAGCACGCTGACACTGAGTGACTGGCCTGTGTATAATGCGACACTAGCGCCAACGAGCACGAGGACTAATTACGCGCTGGCCGAGGACTCTAATGGGCTGGTCGTGATTGCCGGTGGAAATCAGGACGACATCTTGTGCATGTTCGATGCCAGGGAAAATGGCTGGCAGAACGCCACGGCGAGGTTTACACAGCAGAAGGTGTTATCGGCAGGGTTTTCGTCTACGTCATCGTTGTCGTCCTCGGCAACCACCTCGACGGCATCAGCGTCGACCTTGCCGCTCAGTGCTGCTACAGTTACTGCTGGCGCGGCGGCGACGGCAGCCCCGGCGTCATCAACGGACGGGTCATCATCGGGGCCTGGGACCAACACTATCCTGGCTGCGGTGCTCTCGTCGATTTTCGGGCTCGCCATCATCCTATTTGGTTTGTACTGGTGTATTCAGAGGCAACGGAGACGTCAAGCGCATCTTGAGGCTGGCCATTCGAGGAGACAAAGCGGCGCTTCCTCGAGCGAAAAGGACGGGGTCGGCTTCGCCAGCGACAGTCTGCCACATAAGGCCCCAGCCGGTGCAGGGGTGTTCCGCAATGGACACCAGACCCAGGACTCCCAGAGCTCGTTCTCGTCCATGGCAATCCTGATGGGACGCATCAACCAGCACAAGTCGGAGCCAAAGTCGCCAGGCCTCAGTCTTAACCGGAACCCGAGCCACCACACCAGCCACAGCAGAAACAGTTCTGTCGATAGCACTTTCAAGGCGTTCAAGAGCACAATCAGCAAGCCGATACCACATGTCGCGCAGAGGGAGATTGTCCCCGTACCTCAGCTTCAGCCTCCGCCACAACCTCAACCTCAACCCGAGCTGCAGACAAGGGATGAGAAGGGCGTCTCCTTCGCACCCAACACGCAAGGAGAGCCGAGGCAACGCAACCCAGCATCGGCCGTGGCCCTCGACCGGAAGGACGGCAGCACGCGGCGTAGCTCCGGGTGGAACCGGTATTGGTCTGGAGGATCGGCATTGAACATTTTGGGTTTCGGCAACGGGAACAATGGAAATGGCGGCAACGGAGGCAACAACAAACGGACAACGGCCACCTCAGAACAGAGCTCTCGCTACAGCGGCGCAAGTGACGATACCCACATGCACCGTATAACCCAGGACAGCGCCACTGTACCACCACTCCAAGTCTACGATTACGAACCCCGGGCATCCTTTAGCAGAGTCAACTCGGGCAGCCCGACCATCGCGCACTTCAATAACGACCGCCTGCAGCCGGGCATGCGCGGCAAGATCGAGACGCACACAGCGCACGAAGAGCGGCCCGTGAGCTTGGCGGTCAGCGAACTGTCCGAAGGGGGTTACTCAAGCGGTATCCCGGCATCCGTCCACGAGGCATGGGACCCGACCGACTTGATGGCTTCCAAGCCCTGGGGCACCGACCGCGCGCCGAGCAGCGCCTACAGCTCTGTCAGCACCTACACCACCCCTCTAGCACCTGCTTCATATAGCAGTAGCGGTGGTGCCAACAGTGCGAGACAAGCAGCACAGCAACCACCGAAACCACAGCAGCAGCAGCAGCAGCCTGTCATGCGTGACGACATGAGCTGGTTGAACCTGGGCGACCACGGCAGGTGATCCGTTCTCTGATCTAACGGGGTTCTTGTTGTCAAATAAGATCACCTCGACTACCACGAATGCTTTCACGAAAACGAATGTCCATCGCTTTATTTATACCCATACCATACCCCACGGAAGACAAAAGACGTTATGGAGTCTGCGACTATTTCTCATTTACTACTACTGCAATGACATGGCCTACGCCAACCAACCTCACCCTCATCAACTGATAGACAAAGGGACATGGGGGTTATACACGAAACATCCCTGGGTCTTTATTTCATCTCACTCGGTATTTTCGCTCGGGAACACCTCTCAGCGAGACCTGGCTCTCTCTCTCTCTCTTCCTGGTCTTGTACACCTTTTCTTGTTATTTTTTTTCTTAGCTTTGTACATTTCTATTTATTACTGGCACTGGCATTGCACAGGCGACGGACCCGGGTTCGGTCTTTTTATTTGAAGCCATTTTCCGTAGCTTTGTGAAGGGTATCTTGGGTCCGGTCTTTACCTGTACCATGTACGCAAAAATCATGTATTCCACACGTCAATCAACAACACGTCAATCCCAATGATACCAACCACAACAACCAGGCGAGGTGCTGCTCGCTACGAAACTCTCATTGATGCCCCTCCTAATTGTGTTACTATGCGGAGACTAGGAGGAGGAGGCGGTGGTGGAGGAGAAAACAAAAGAGCGTGGTGGAGAGGAGGACAGAGGAGCCGTCGAAACTCACTCGCCACAGAGGTCCACGTGTATCTAGTCAGCACTAGGCCGACAGGAAACTGCTGTCTGGCGGGGGAGAAGTGAAAATATATGACCTTGAACAAGTCATCTTTCCACAAGTGTCACCTACTTCGGGCCATCGCACTGGCCTACTCATTTTATGTTTGGGCCTGAATCACTTCCCACCCAATAGTTCCAACACAAGGTGATGCCCTATCTTCCTGACAGTCAGCCCCTGAGCAGAAGTCAGGAAGAAGTGAAGCTGTGCTGCCGGGTGACCCACCGTTGCCCTCCTCTCTCTCCCTGGGTGAATACCCAACACGAATCGAACCGCAAGACGTGACCGCCACTCAGCCAAAATAAATAACTCGTCGTCGACCAGTTTACTTTTTACGTCTTTAATTCTTTTAACTTCTTAAATAGTACGTCATATTTTCCTTACACGACCCAAGACTCTTACACCGGCACTAAAATATCGCCCAGCAAATGGTTGTATAGTGTAGCGGTTATCACACCAGATTCTGATCTCTATTTCAGGACACCTTCTGGTAACCCCGGTTCGATTCCGGGTACGACCTCGTTGCGAACTGTTGGCTATTACCAATTCTTATTTTTTTTTCTTTTCTGGGACTCTCTTCATCGTCACTTCACTTTTTAGTTAAAAAAAAAACGCTCAGGGGTAGGTAACACCGTCTACTTACCCTGTAGCCACACCCCCATATCGGAGCGAGAGGATATGCATGCAGGCAACCCACCAACCACCACCCTTCTGCAAACACCACAGGCATGGAGAAGACCCACACGTGATGTCCAGGTCACCACGTAAAAGAGTCCGGGACTTTTACACCGGGGTCCTGTAACTAATCCCGTGGATCATCAATAGATTCTTTCGACACCGAAACAACATCATGAACCCCGAAATCTCACACAACAAGAAAAGCCACATGCATATCCTTCAGCATTGCTGACGACAACACCCACCAAAGTGTGTAAGGAAGCCCATGACCCTGATGCTTATGCCTTCTGAAACCTCAGCTGAAGACGAGGTTAACTAACTAACTAATCACAAAGTTAGCAATAACTGTACACAGCAACAAGGTAGGTAGGTACTTGTCGTATCGGATGGACCTTCCAAAACAGGCAACAGCTCACACATCCCCCTAGGTCTGTCACTCTCTCCAAGGGCAACGCAGAGATTTTGTATAATTTCATGGTCACATACGTATCTATCCGTCTGTCTGTCTCCTTCAATGTGTCTCGCATTGTTTGTGGCCTCGCACTTTACTTGCATCAAGTGTACCTGCCTGCCTGCTATGTATAACCCCAACTCACTGGACGGACTGTGACAAACCTCTTCAACTTGTCAGAAGTTCGTTCAGGGGGCGTCCGTCCGTCCTAAGTTACGTGGGTAAATTAGCCTGCAATGAGATTTCTCTCCGCTCTTCAGATGTATATGTATGTACATATAGACGACGCTGTACTGTACTGTACTGTACTGTACAGCAAGGCTGGATCCAACTGGTAATTATTAGAAACAGGAAATCTTTACACAAACACGAAAAAGAAAGGAAAGCATTGTGCGCAATGAGCTGTAATCGTAATCTGGGCCCCATGTATAATTTTGAGAATGGTGTCTAAATCCTAACTTCGAGCTAGCTTGCACCGGATTTGGGTGGCGTAGTTTCACTTCAGAGTTGTGTTAAGTGTTTTTTAGCTGTCTCTTTTTTTCTCATAATCCCAGGCGCCACCAAAAAAGCCATCTTTTGCCATCTTGGTACCTTCGGTGTGTGGGGGAAGCCAGCCCCCAGCACAAAGTTTCCTTGTCAGCCAACTTGTCAAGATTTTGGTTTGAAGCCGGTTGTCTGAGAGCCTCCTCCTCCTCCTCCCTACCCCCACCGCGGCCACCTCTTGTGGCTGTCTTGCAATGAGCCATACTAATTAGCTATCCATGGGATCCGGTTTAGTACGGTCCCAGAAAACTTTCAGAAGTGAAAACGTCTGGGGGCAGCACGACGACGCTTGCATGCAAAAACGAGGGACTGGGATTTCTGTCTCCCACTACCACTACTGCTCGTCTTACAGTAGAGATCCTATTCTAGCTGATATACATATACTGGCGCAGGATGGAGTCTGGGATGGGTGTATAAGAGAACAGGGCGTTATATCATCGGGACTCCCCGAGGTTCAGTAGTCGGCTTTGCTGAGGCGACTCCGTGTCTCGAGAGATCTCGTGTCGTTACACCGAACGGACTTGACAATATATTATATATGTATACCTCGATCGAAAAGGCCAAATCAACTAGCAGCAGAAACAGCTGACAGTGTGTTATTAGGTATCGGCCGAGACGTGACCCTTTACCCTGTCTGGGAAAAGCCCAAGTCGCCAAGAAATAATATGGGGATCTTGAGATGCAGCAAATGGATGCAAGAGGGCACCGGTTATTTCTCCATGGCGTTTACGTGGGGGACGGTGGGCCACTTGGCGTCCGTCTTTCTAGACTTGTCGGTGACCGGGGTAGAGGATGGTCGATCTCATCCACGAGGCGGGTTGCTCAAGGGCCCACCCATGTCCCATGTCTGCTGTTGATTGACGGGGTGGTATCGACCAAGGGAGACTTTCCAGTGGGCTATGGGTTGTTTGCTGCCCGTCTGCTGATGAGAACGGCTGAGCAAGGTGATCCATGAACAGACTTGGACATTGCTTTTTGTCAGTTTCCGTGGATCACGGGAGCACACGTAGACGCGGACGAGACGGCCCAGACGGGAGACAATGGTCACTTGGACTTGGGCAGCGAGGACACACACTCCTGAGCCATCCAGAAAAAGGGGCTGGCCTGGTTTTGCCACAGGCAAACAGATGCTTAAACTGAACAACATCTGCTGCTTCACTTGTCGCAGCTAGCTCGGGCCATCTCCCGTATGCCCACCGAACCCCCCCCCGGAGGCGCTGGAATAGAGGGAGGCCCGTGTTCGAAAATCTTTCTAGAACTTTGGAGCAGGGATAATGTGTGAATTCGCCAGGGACGGCCCTTTCCGGGGCGCAAAGAGGGCTTCCTCTCTCGTCGCCGTGCAGCTCAATGTACACAGTAGCAGGGAGACATCCCCAGCATGATAATCCCGAAAGTTTTCCTGCACTTGGATTTCCTGCTCTTCCGAAACCATGCATTAGTCCGGCGTAGAGTGGTTCCCACGGCGGGGCAACAGTCCATTCGACCTGCATCCAGATTGCATGCATGCCTAAGCGTAAAGTAGGGCCCCGGATTTGGCTTGGGAGACCGGCGTCGGGGAAAGAAGGCATGGGTAGTAGGGAAATGTCGGCGGGTATGGGATAGTGTCCAAGGACCGCAGCCGCGACTTGATATCTCAACTTGAACACCCGCTCCAGGAGGTCGACTCTTGGTTTCCTGATGAGGCAATCAACCAGCCCCTCTCACGCCACAGGCTCCCAGCAAGCACTGACACAGGTCCCAGGAAAAGAAAACACCACAATGAAGAAGGCGAAAAAGAAAACGGCACTATTTGTCTGGAAGCATCTCGTCCCGGAAGCTGGTGCCAGGTGGTGTGGGGGGATAACAGTGCCGTGCCAGACTAACGTCGAATGTTCCTTTCCGACTTCTGAGATGTGGCTAGATGCCCAGCATATGTAAAATGCGAGCGATGATTCGCTGTCTGCAACCTCCTCCGTTTATGGCGTCCCCGTCGGTGGCCCTTTTGGGTCCTCGGTCGACGAAACGGGACGGCGCTTAACCCCGCTTGTCAAGCTCTCGCTGCAGCTGTGTGACCGCATTGATAGCTTGCATTGCGGCGACAATCAGAAGTTCCTTCCTTCACTCGAAAATCTCCGCTGGCCGTCACTGCATGAAACCTTGATTCACAGTGGAATGTTGATGGTCGGTGAAGGCGGTGAGGATCATTATGATCAGTCCATGCTCACAGTGTGTGATGTTCCCGAAACATTGGATGTCGAAATGTGTTCCGGGAGCGAGGTTGAAGCCCCGCATAGCCTTTTGTGTAGCCGTCAAACCCCGACTACATGAAAGAGACGTGGGGTTTCGCGGTGTCAAAGCCCACGACGTTGGCGACAACTAAGCCTCTGATCGTCTTTAACCTAACCCTAACCTTAATAGGTTTTTTTTAAGACGTAGACGTGAGTGATAAACACCTTGGCGGACTCCGGCCAGAGTCAAGCCCGAGGGCCAGCCCGTCGTCGGCGTGGGCGCCGACAGAAAAGCGCCATACTGTATCCGTAGCCGCGCTGCACATTCCGTCATGGCAAGGATTGACGTCGTCTTGGAACGCTCACTTCGAAAAAAGAAACGCGAGATGCCCACAGGATGGGAGAGGGACTAGTGGAGATTGACGCGTGGACTTGCCTAGAAGCGTTTGCTTTTTCCTCTGGCAATCTGCGGAGTCTGGCGAATGCCCTAGCTGAAGCGGCATGAGCTGTGACGAGGGACAATGGATATGTAGTCGATGCAGCAATATGTGGGTGTGTGACCGGGCCGGCCGACATGATTGATATCATTGTGGGTGTCTGGGAGATCATCCGGACGGGTGCATGCAGCGAGGCGCGTGGACGTGCCACAAACCTTCATGCAAGAATTCGCGAACGTTTGAGTGGACTCCTCGGTGACATTGCCATGGACCTGGATCAGTCAGTTTGAAGGTAAAAGATGACTAGGCAAAGTCTGCGGTACTCCTCCCAGGCCTTGGTACACGCAACATAGCAAAGGTAGCAAGTGCATCTGTGCAAGTGGCTGAGATACAGGGCCTCGAGAATGGAACGCCTATCCGGCCTTCCCATGTGGCTGACGTGCAGGACTGTCACCGGGCAGTAACGGGCAGACAGATGTATGGATGGGATTTGACCTGCCTGACGGCCGATTCTCTTCCATTGTCAATGGTACAGGAAATCGCCTTTTTAAGTTTCCAATCGAGTTTCGAGAATACTATTAGCCCAGTCTGGCATCTGGGCCGTCAATGTGGATAGCTTAGGGCTGTTACGCACCGATTCCGTCTTACCGTGCCCATCTCATAAATTATCACGCATTTTCAGTTCTTTGGCAGCTTCACTAGATCTCGCCAATAAGCCGACTGATAACCGAGGGACCGATTGCTTGGGGCCGGAATCCTGGCTTAACACGTCGAAGCGGAGTCTCGGAGTGTCCCTGGAAACTCCATTCTGAGCTAAACCAGACCCCTCTCGTACCGTTGTTTATGGAGTTCGCAGGGACATGTCTTGCTCCTAAACATCCCACTTCTGCGGACCTTCCACCTCAGCGACGGTGACTCGCGTATCCACAATGTCAACGACTCCATTTGTTCTCGTCATTTCGGTGCTTCAGCCGATGCTAGTCCGAAATTTTTATCCCGCGCCGGCGGTTCAGAGAAACCCTCGATTTTCTCGTGTTTGTGACGAGTGACGCTTGGATGTATGGGACTGTCTCTAGGCTTGAGGTAACTATTACCTACTTGAAACCCGAGCACCGGGACATATTGCGGGAGGTGCTGAGGTTTGGCTTGCTTAGCCTACCAGAAAACAGCCTGCCCAATCAGACGATCTTTCGCCATCGCTTTTCGTTTGAAGTTTCTGGTCGGGTTCTGGCGCTGCAAGCTTGTGGGCCATTGAAGTAACCGATCTGATCCTAGTCCGATATACATAAGTGCGCATCATTAACGTAGTTAGCGCACCGACCATTTCGCGCAAACCTGACCACTGGCAGGCCCCGATCCCACATTTCAATCTCTGGCCCCCCACCCTCTCTTGCCCTCTCAGAGCGACTCGTTCCTCCTCGGAGCCACAACGCAGAGAGTCTGCTCAGGACTGTCGACGACTCTGAGGTCTTGACAATCTTGCGCTCCGTCACAGTGTCATAGCTTCTTCTCTCACCATCAGCGAGCCGTCACGTTTTATCCCGCCTTCGGACCGGAGCCATTCGTTGAGCAACTTATTTCTGGAGCATGTGAAGCGGCGGGCAGAGGTACCTAGTTACCACGAGACTCAATTGGCCATTTCCTTCCCTCCAGACGCCGGACTCCAACAGCCGCTGCGTCACGATAAGCTTTCGAAGTCCAGCTTGCACCACAATCACATAGACGAGATTCCCGAGCTGCCATAGCGTGGAGGATTTACTAGGACATTTCAGGTCGGGATTCTTCCTTGTGCTCGCGCAGAGAGGGGTCGAGCACCATGGCCATGATGGGTTCCTCGGCATGGAGCGTCCAGGACCACCCAATGCATCTGGCTGCCGAGGATGACTTCCAACAGTTCCTGGACATGAACGGGATGAACGGCATGGGAAACATGGCCGACGGATTGAACTATGATTTCCAGGACTTCCAAGCACCCAACGGTGCTCATATGATGCAAGCCCCGCCCCGGGATCAACTGGACACTCCCATGAGTGGCACTGACGCACCGATCATCTTGTCGAGAGCAGACCACGCGCTCCAGCACCAAATGCCTGCGATAACCTGTGCGGCGCCTTATCAGACAATACCGACGACGATGATCCCCCCTGCGACACCAGCCGAGGCCATCGTCGACAGCATCGATGCGCAGATCCAGTTCCTACAGCAGCAGAAGCTGCAGCACCAACAGCGGCAGATGGAGGAGCAGCAGGCGGTCTTCTTCGCCCGGCAACAAAATCGCATGGTGCCTCGAACGCCGCAAAGCCTGGAACTACAGCCCGGGGCAAGTCAGTATTACGGGCAGCCTGAGCTCCCTGACCACACGCCGCAACAACAGCAGGCGATAGATTACAGGTATCAGAGGTTGAAGGAACAGCAAGATGTCGGTCAAGCCCCCGACTGCCTACATGCAGGGCTTGTTTGCTGACGGATTTATAGCTGTCATTTACACCACTCGTCTCACCAGCAGTAACACCCCTGGAGACGCATTTCCCCATCGATGCTCAGTTCACGGTTCCTGGGGCTTACTTTAGCCCCTTAACGTCGCCCGCATTGCACGCCCAGAACGACCCCATTGTGATATTTGAGCATAGGCATGGCGCAGCGACTACGAGCTCGCCAGGAGAGATGGATTTGGAAACCACCGCGCCACCTCCTCCTAATCCAGGCCCGGGGGATCTGGCTAAGAAGGTCCGGAAGAACGCCGCGTCGGGAAGAAAGGGCTCGGTGAAGCAGTCTCCCATCTCAAAGCCCCTACGACGGAAGACTGCTACGACACCAAATCTGAATGCGCAGGTTTTGAGCGAGTTGGTCGAGAGCGTGGAGCAAAATCAAGAACGCCAGCAGCGGCAGCAGCCAGCGCCGCTAGCTCAGACCTCTGCATCTTCCACAACTGGAGCAACGGATTCGGAGAATGGTTCGGTGTCGCCCCAGGCTTTGACGGATACGTCGCCAATCGAAATGCCTCCTCCACCAATTCCTAAACCGCGGTCCGCGAAGCCCTCACCGTATATCGCGCCCCAGGGCAGCAATGCTCCTAATCCTCTCCAGCCTCCCCGGCCCGGAGCACCATCACCCGCCACGCCAGCATCGCTCATGAAACTGAGCTCACCAAATAACCGTAGCACTGTGGCCAGAGCTGGTAGCCAAGAGCCGATCGATACTGATCACATTGAGACCTTTGAGCTCCCAGAGTCTGCTAACTTCTTGAATCCCGCTGCAACTCCAAATAGCACACAAACACCTGTGCAATCCCCGCAAGAAGCCGGTTCTGTCAAGACGTCAAATATCCAGCCATTACCGTCTCCCGCAGGCTTTGCCAAGCCAATCTCAGCCGGCTCCGCAAGCCAAAGTCCCCAGATACTTCCCGGAGCCAGTGCGAGGAAAACGCCACAGCTTGCGCCCAGAGGCAGCAAAAAGCGGGCAAGTGTGAGCTCTGTCCACGTTTCACCTGCGCTAAGGCCCAAGATATCCCCAAGTATCAAACCTCTTCTGCCCGGCTGTGCTACGGCTGAGGAGACGGCATCCCATCTTCTTGCCACAAAATCCAACTATCAGCGCATTCTTGAGGGAAACACCGTTCCAGGCGTTTCGTACCCTAGCGAGCTCTCTACGAACCTCACCTCGAAGCGGACATCGCATAAGATCGCTGAGCAAGGCCGCCGGAATCGCATCAACTCTGCGCTCCAGGAGATCGCGACGCTGCTGCCACGGCAACCAAACGAGGGCAAGGGCAGCGGTGGTGAGGGTGACAGCGGGGACAAGAAGGATAAGTCGGGGAATATACCAAACAGCAAGGCGAGCACTGTTGAGATGGCCATCGAGTACATCAAACAGTTGCAGAAGCAGGTCGAGGAGGCAAATAGGAGAGCCGAGGAAGCGGAAAGGAAGCTCGGGATACAAAACACGGAATGAGGGAACAAGTGAACATGATATCCATGACTGCGAGGGCGGCTTTTTTGATGGGGGCATACTTATTACGCATGGAGCGGGGCGGGTTGGGTGGAAGACTCGGATTTTTGGCACCTGAACTAATATCAAATGTACGTGTGGCGTTCCGGTTATGGGCCGTTATCATATGGCCTTTGGTTTTATCATTAATCATCTGCATGGGGCCGATTCAGGTCGGAGGATTAGCTATTATGTGTGTGTCGGTGGGCATGCCAGCAGCATAGCGTGACAATAAATGGTTGTAGTTGTATTGCGTGTTTACATACCGCATATCATATACTAGCAAATTTTATGCAATCAACAACACATTCTCGTGGTTGAAAGCACCCTGATGCGGATACAGAGGTTTTCTTTTTTTTTTCCCCTTTCTAAGTGCTCACGGAGCCCGTTGGCCCTGATAGAACGTTTCCGAACTTGCACAGATACAAAGAGAGACTGGAAAGCCAGAGCGGGGGGACGTCCTTTGAAAAGGATCTTTAACAGAGTCCTACAGATTCATAGATTTCGAAGCAGTTGCACCTTCAGGAGAGCAGGTGGCTTGCACTTCCCTTGTTAAAATGGAGGCTGTCTTTCCCCCTTCTAGCCGCGCTATCTCAGAGGTGAGGCGAGAGGGAAAACTGATGACCATTATAGGATGGCGCCTTCTGAGACTTTAGGTTTGGCTGCATAAACAAGTGTTGGGAAGGCGGAACTAACGGCATCTACAATGAGATTTACCTACCTTGCCCAAGGGGAGGTGCGACAGACGTTGTTGATTGATGAATGCTTGGTTTCTTTATCTCCAAAAACATTATGAAGTTTGCCCGACTAAAAGCTCAACACAACGTGTAGGCGACGCAACCCCGTGAGCACTTTATCTGAAGTATTTGTTCACCAAGTTTCTTTCTACTGGCCGTCTCACTATAAATGTTCGTTTCGGACACTTCTAAACATGGGCAACAATATCTCAGTAGATACCGGTGGCTCATGGACGGAATCGCCATCCGGCCCTGCTGGAGATACAGGTAGCCAGCGATGGGCTACAATGTTACAGATAATGAAGAACAACTTACCGAGCGGCAATGCAGCAGGTCCATCGAATGAGAACCTACCGCCCATCAAGTGGCTCACTGGCGAGCTCCCACCTATCGAACCAGGCGCGCGCACACAGTACAACGAGACCCCCCGACCGGACCCGGAATATCCATTCACGCTTCAGCCCATCCAGAAGCTCCCCACAGAGACCGGTGCCTCCAACTCGGCATTTCTGCGCTATGCCGACCACAGTGGTAAACTTGTGGAAAAGGAATGGCGGCAGCCTCCGCTGCAGATGGATAAAAATGGCTATGTGAAGAAGAGTGAGTGAACCCCAGGGTGTGCCGGCTGGCTCCAACACCCTCCCAGGCCCCCTTCCTACTGTCTCATTTGATATTATAACCGAGGAGACTCTAACGTCCCGTAAGAGCTGCCCATTCTCGAACCCAGCTTGGGGTAGAAGCAGGTGGAAAAAGAATCACAGGTCCTCCAACGAACTGATGCCTGGGGGTCTTATATTTGGATCTCTCGAGAGCAGGATACAGCCATCGCATCTGGTTGTTGAGGCACTACAGGTGTCGGATGAGGGACTATCGTCGTTCAAGTTCTCCGGCTTCCCAGTGAGATCCGAGGACGGGTTTTTATGGTGCATCCTCAAGACTCGTAAGCCCGCAGACTAACATATTGACTTGCATAATTCAGCGTAGGTGCCTTCGCGATAAGGTGGTATCTTACACTAACGTCTCGCATCCCACATGGTCTATTGACCATCCTCCGACGTCGTTATGCATTTACTAACTCTTTTGTGCCAGTTAAGATTCACTCTTGGCTAGCGACTGGTTTTTTTTATTCGGTCCGCAATGGAAATCGTACCGATCATGATGAAATGGGAGTGGGACAAAACAAATAATTATTATAAACAGGAATAACAGGGGGATAGAATGATGTTTGATAGCAAGAAAGTAACTGTTGAAGTGTATGATGAAAAGTACCTTATAACATGTGAAGGTGACACCCCTTGCGCATCGGAAGTCGTAATACAAGTAATTGTGACTAAACGTGTGGTGCGCGCTTCAAACACCACAATCGCTCTCAACACAATCCTATCTTTTGCCGTCCTAACAAACACTCTTACAGTCACGTGTCAGTATGAGATGACGGGAGGTTTGCCACCAGATAACCCGAGTGAGACATAGCGATCTGTGGCGTAGCTTACTTTGCGCCACAGTCTGGTTTGCGCGGCCTTGACGGCTCCACTTTTGGCAGAAGGTTGCCACCGACAACCACCGTCACAAGTTTTCCTAAGAGCTGTTTGTTACCCACTTAAAACATTGTACTAGTAACCCACCAACTCCGGGGCGCATTCATCCTTCATCATCCCTCCGGCCTCAATCACTCGCTTTTTGGAGTGGTGTGTGTCAAGACGCAGAGGAACTCGGTTCTGGGTGCCTATTTGAACCTGCGACAGCTGCGTTTCGAAGTCTTGTTGACAGCTGATAAGCTTCGGCACCTCCTGGAGAGTCGCATCATCTGCGGCGAACGAGTCCGTGCAACACCTATCGGAGCAATTCGAGACACGTCTTCCGATCTCCTCTGGGGCTTCTTAGGGTGTTTTTCGTGCGGGATTCTCATCTGCGATATCGCCCAAGCTTCTTTATCTTGGTAGCAAGCTGCTCTGTCGCCAACATGTCGGACACTGAGAGCGTTGACTACCTCCAACAAGGCTTCGACCCGTGGTCGCTGACCGTCCCGCGCCTGCGCTCCATTCTCGTCACCCACAATGTCCAGTACCCTGCTACGGCGAAGAAATCACAGCTGGTCGAGCTTTTCGAAGACCAAGTCGTGCCACAGTCTAAGAAATATCTGGCTGCTCGCGCACGTGTCAAGAGAATGAGCAGAGGAATCGTCGATGCTGACTCCCAGAGCACGACGAGTACTGATTTCTCAAACGATCACGAAACGATGCCGCCACCAACCACATCATCTCGAGCTCGGTCGCCGCGGAAAGCTAGCAGCAGAGTGAAGCGCGAGTCCGAAGATCCCGACCACGTCGCTGCGATGCCACCTGCGCCTCCCAGAGAGAGTCCACGCAAGAGGCAGTCGAGATCGACGAGTGTCCAGGCACCAACCGCTTCAGACACCGACACCGGTCCCGACACCCAAGAACCCAGATCAGTTAGACGGGGTCGACATGCGACACCAGCAGTGAAGTCGGAAGTGCGCGACAATGACGACTTCTTCAAGCGGACACCAGAAACAGAGGCGGTCTTTAGCAGTGAGAACCCGTTTCAGAGTGGGGGCAGCTCCCCGCCTGCGGTTATCAATACACCCAGCAATCGTCGGCGGACCACTGGCATGGAATCAGTCAAGACAAAGAACACAACCCCTGCAGTCCGGAGACGAACAGACGGGCCGGACTTTGTCGACAGCAGGGAGTCTACTGCCGTCTCCAGGTCTTTTGAGATGCCCATGAGCCAAGTTGCTCGACAGAAAACGCCCGAGTCCCGAGCGACGACGGTTGTCGAAGCAGGCGAGGAGTTCACCCCTGACGAGCAGCTTGCGCTGATGCAAGAGGAGCGAGCCAACCCCGACTTGGCCTTAGCTCGCAGGAAGACCCGCGACACTAGGCGGAGAACAAATCTGACAACCCCAATTTTGGTTCTTGTGACGACCCTCCTGGGCGCATATGCAGCTTGGTACAGACAAGAGAAGATTGCGGTCGGATACTGTGGCCTTGGGCGAGAACCACATTCGCTCATCCCTGCGAACGTTCCACTGCCGGAGTGGGCTACAGAGCTGACATCCAAATTCGGTCTGCCGGACGTTCAGCTTCCGGACTGGGCTGTCCCATTTGTGGAACCGCAGTGCGAGCCATGCCCTCCACACGCCTACTGTTACGAGGACTTCACCGTCCGTTGCGAACCAGATTTCGTGCTCAAGCCCCATCCGCTTTCCTTTGGCGGGCTTGTTCCTCTGCCGCCAACCTGTGAACCCGACGGAGAGAAGGTCCGTCGCGTGCAGGCTGTTGCGGACAAGGCCGTCGAGGAACTACGAGATCGCAGGGCAAAGTATGAATGTGGTGAGCCCGTCGAGCCAGAGGGGCCGCCACTGGACACACCTGCCGTCGAGGAGCAGGAGCTGAAGGAAGTCATCAACAAGAAGCGCAGCAAGAGGATGGCTGCGGATGAGTTCGATGAGCTGTGGTCCGCGGCTATCGGAGAGATCAAAGCTCGAGATGAGGTTGAAGTTGTGGTGGAAGAGCCTCAAGCGTCAGAGTAAGTCTTGACCTATACTGCTACTTTTGTTTGCTTTGCATCAAGCCTCGATGCCTCCGACCCTCCTTCAATCCAATCTACTACAAAGTTGTACAACCAGTATCTGACCCGCCCTTGACTAACCAGACTCATCGCCGAACCCATAGAACCGGAGACTCCGCTGGCTTTCCTACCACCCGACTATCGTCCACCTCTCTCGCTCGCCTTCCGTATGCCTGCGCGGTCCGCCGGTCGGTCAAACTCGGACTGGCTCGACATCGACTCAGCATTGGAGGGGTGATCTTGTCACTGCTACTGGCCCTGTACGGTCGGCGTCGGTACCTGACCAACCGCGCCTTGTCCGCACAGATCCCGGCCCTGGTGGACCAAGTTCTGGAGCGCTTGGCCAACCAAAAGGAGCTCGCGTTCGAGGATGGCGATGACGATGCGTTCTTGTTCTTACCGAACCTGCGTGACGACGTGCTCCGATCCATGCACAGCCTCGCCGAGCGAGAGCGCCTCTGGCGGCGCGTGCGTGCGGTCGTGGAGCAGAACAGCAACGTCCGCACGGGCCAGCGTGAGGGGCGCAATGGGGAGGTCGGCCGAGCCTGGGAATGGATTGGGCCCAGCAGGCCTGGGACCCTGCTCGGGGACGGAGGATCATCCGCCGGTGGCCCGCGGCGTCGCAAGAGCGGACGCGTTTCGTGGGGTCCGGACGTGAAAGGGGAGGAGATGGAAGACAACAACAACTCGAAGCTCATGGCTACCCCCGAGTCATCATCGGACAGGGTGCACCGTAAGTGGGAGGAAAGCCGGCCCATTTACTGAGTGGTGTGTGTGATGAACATGTTCAAAACCCTTAATACCTTTTTTTTTTTCTTATGTATGTACGTAATTACGAACGAGCTTGGAAGGGGGGGCTTTAACATTTTGACCTGTTTCCCTTGTTTCTGTGACAGACGGAGCATAGTATGAAAAGGGTTGGGGGGGGGAGACGAAAGTGAGAGATCAGGGAGGCAGGCAGGGCGGCTCTAGTCTGGAACATCTTTGCGGCTGGCGTTAAAGAATCGGGGCAAAGTGTATGGGTTGGACAAACTGATCAACTTGATATCATCAATCTTTTCATTCTCTCTCCTGCTCGGTTCTTTCCTCCAAGTTCTGACTGTTGATCATTTCCCCTTTGTAGTATGTTGCTCGCTCACTTTATAAGCTAGGACGGACACTGGCTGCGTCCTTCTCCTAATAATGGAAATGGTGTGGGTTGGATTTGAGAGCATAGGTATGCACTGTACGAAGTTGAGGCACATTTAGGTAGATAGCTCAAGACAAATAAGTAGTCAGTAGTAACTCTTGACCATCCCAGGGATGCCTGCCTGCTGGCAAACCAATCACACTTGGTATTGTGTGTACATATATATGTGTACCGAAAAGAATATCTCTAAACATCGATACCGCTCCGTCCTCGCTAATTGACATCCCTCTATTCTTCGAAGAGCTAGTCGGAATTTTTCACTCCCATGCCCATCGCTCCCCATTGGAGGAGCTCTTCCTTCTCCTAGATTCCCCGAGTATTCCGAATCTCAAGAACCAAAATGTCCGTAGCACCGACCTTGACCAACTCGTCCATGACAGGCGCGATGCCTTTCCTCTCGACCATGGCGCTGATGGCGACCCACCCTTCCTCCTCGAGCTGTGTAACGGTAGGTGCACGCTTCCCAGGGGTGATCTTGGTCGCGTCGTGCAGGCTCTTCTTGGGTATGTTGTACTGGCAGAGGACGTACTTCTGGGCGGTGATGACACCCCCGATACGTGCGGCGATCAGGTCCACCATGGCCGGGTTGCTAGGCTGCTTTGACTTGATCAGGATGGCCGAAGACTCGACCACGGTGTCTATGGGCTTGAGACCAGCTGCCTTCATGGTCTCGCCGGATTCTGTTTTTTTTTTTTTTTTTGCGGTCAGCATACAATCCATTGAAGAAGGCGAGAGAAAAGGGGTAAAGGGGTAAAAGAGAGAATGGTGTTACGAACCGACAAGATCCACAATACCATCAGCCACACCCAGCGCGCATGCTGCCTCGACGCTACCGCTCAGGTGCATGATGTTGGTGCGCAGCTTCCGGCCCGAGACGATGGGTTTGGCATTGACGTCGCCGTTCGTCGACGCGCCTTGCTCTTGCTCCATCTCCAGCCGGGTAAAGTACTCCTGCGCCAGGTTTACGAAGCTCGTACCGATGTTCTTCCCGATCAGGTCTCTCCCATCGCTGTACTCGCCCTTGGCGGGGACCTGGACCTGTAGCTTACAGGCGCCGAAGCCGAGATCCAGGACGGTCTCGCACCCGTGAGGGTCCCGGGCAGCGTCTTCGGGGCTGATCCACTCGCCGCTCATGCGGCGCGCCCGCTTGAGCGCCCGGACTCCGGCATCATGTTCTTGGACTTGGTCGTAGCCCGTTATCCCGAGA
The DNA here is from genome assembly GCA_033297225.1 of Diplogelasinospora grovesii. Lineage (NCBI taxonomy): Eukaryota > Fungi > Ascomycota > Sordariomycetes > Sordariales > Diplogelasinosporaceae > Diplogelasinospora > Diplogelasinospora grovesii. Next base: position 294,998 of record MU853755.1, read on the forward strand.
TCTACGCGACCCTCGCCGACAAAGGTCGGGATGTCTGCCGCGGGGAGGAAGACAAGCGCAATGGGCAGGTTCTTGACGAGCGCAATGTCCAGACGGTTCTCGCGCTTGAACTGGATGTCGGCGCCTTCGAGGAGGTTGAGACTGGCTTGCAAAAGGCGGCCCTCTTGAACAAAGTCAGCATATGCGTATCGGCGCGCTTCCTGAAAGAGACTCCGTGTATGACTCACTTTTGGGAACTGCAAAAAGCAGCCGACCCTCGAAGCTTTGCAGTGGAGATATTAGCTCGTCTGCTGCCATTGCTGGTTGTCGGTTCTCACTCAACTGCCCAAAAGAGAGAAGTCGCGACGGGGGAACGGAGGAGGGGGGGTTACGGACTGATCTACGAGATCCATGGCCGGACTAGCTGCCAGACCAGGACGGCAGAGCAGCTTTAGGATGAGTAACGAGACTGTCGACTCCGCACGGCTCGTTCGAGGCCCCGCTTCACGCTGCTTGTCGGAAGCCGTGTCAGCGGATTGCAATGGAGACAATGCTATAGGAGCAGCAGGTCGACTGGGTGGGGGGCTTCTGAACGAAGACGGAAGCGAAGTAAGACGAAGACCGGATGGTGGGGTTGCACAGCATGAGGGAGGACACAGACCTTGATGAGCCAATTCACTGCAGAAATTGCAAACGCTGTAATGGCACCTTGCAAGACCGTCTGGGTCCCGCACAAGCCGCAGCTGATGGTGGGTATCACAGGATATCAAGTGCTTCTCATGGCGGGTGTTGAAATTTCTTGTTCGAGCCCACGTTCCTGAATCGGACCTCCATCACTGGTGCCCCTCATTCGAGCGACGGTCGCAACGTAGTGGGGGGTGGGCGGGGCAGCCATAGCGGCTGGTCTAGTGCTTGAACTTGTCCTGCGCAAGCTGCACATCAATCTATTTGTCTGCGTGTACCTTAGTTATATTAAGTAGAGGCTATGCATGGGCTTACCATAACGAATGATGTTATAAGTATTCAGCTTACTGCTTCCCGAAAGTCAGTCTGTCGACTCGACGTTTAAGCTCTCAGAGCCAATTCGAGAAGCCTCCCTCAACGGACACGAACTTTAAAGTGGACCTACCCAGTGGGCGGATGCAACGTACGCGTTCCTGGGCGGCATCGTGTCCCGTGGATCTTCAGAATGATGAAGAGTCGAAAGCAAGAAGAATGGTTAGGTGAGAACCTCAATTGGATTGCCTGCGTGATATATGGATGTCTCTACACCACCAGAGGGTGCTGTATTCTGTATGGGTTTCATTCGTCGTTCTCGTCGAATAAGACAACCAGAATCCTTGGGCGGCAGTTGGCAAGCGTTGAAGTCAGCGCCCCGTCCCAAGAATAAATCCCTGTAAGGCTTGCGTTGCGCTGACGATACGTCACGGTCGCAACCCCCTTTTCAGCACGCCTCAGCTTTCTGATAAGCAAATCGGGTGCGTAAGCCGCTGATCGTGTGCCCAACCCGCACAAAGGAAGAGACAGATATCCAATTGCACAATTTCCGTCCGTGGGCGAGCCCTTTCCCATTGTCTCGGGTCTTTTTTCGTTTGCTTTGTTTTCTTAGGCGAGCCCCTGCGTGGTCGTCCAGCCGCGCGCAAACACTAAATTTCGAGACGACACAAGGGAATCTTGTGCGACACCTTGCGTCCGCCTGGTGGACGAACTGGCCGAGTACCTGCCCTCAAGTAGCACACAACTTTCCAATGGACGCTGTGTAAGCGTGTGCCTTATGACATGCGGTAAGGGACAGCATTGCTACCTTGTTTCTATCGTTTGCATGCCTCCGCAGCGGATGGCGGCGGCCTTATCTCCCATCGAGTACGCGATCTGGCAAGACGCCGAAGCCCTCCGTTGACGAGATTCACCTGCCGCACAGACACAGCGACTCTGCTGACACTAGCCCTACAGACGACAGCGAGCTTGACAACGTTTGAAGCGCATTCAGCCTCAGTGGCCATCTCTCGTTTACCGCCTTCCCATGCGCAGTCGCGTGGGAGAGGAGGAGCAGCAGCAGCAGCACATTGACGGACAAGCAGACGGGGGAAGCATTCAACACTCAAGAGAAGGACGTGTTAAGGCGGTGGTTGTCCGGAGGTGAATCGGGGCAGCAAAGACACACCAAAGCCGAAACGACGACGACGACGAGCGTACACTGATCAGCAGCCGAATTAGTAGCCGAGAAGACGTGACGGGGACGAGATGTCGAGCTGGTCGGGACAGGCCAAGGTGGAGGGGAGCACCGAGACAATGCGCATGGCATTGCTGACGTTTGTCTCGGTGGGCATAACCTTCACCTGGGGCGTCGAGATGACCTACTGCACTCCCTATCTCCTGTCTCTCGGCTTGACCAAGGGCCAGACCTCCATGGTGTGGATTGCAGGACCGCTGTCGGGCCTTATAGTCCAGCCAATAATCGGTGTCGTGGCGGACGAGTCCAAGTCGAAATGGGGGAGGAGGCGGCCCATCATTGTCATCGGGTCCGTCGTCGTCGCATGCAGTCTTCTCACCCTGGGCTACACGAAGGAAATAGTTGCCTACTTTATATCCGACAGAAGGGTTGCCAAGATCTTCACCATCATTGTTGCTGTGTTTTCACTCTACTCGGTCGATTTTGCTATCAACGCCGGTGAGCATGACCTGTCCTCTCTGGACGCCCGTCTTCATTGCGGATGAGGCGCTGACCGAAGTGATGCACTAGTCATGTCTTGCTCCAGGAGCTTGGTCGTAGACACGCTACCGATACAGAAACAGCAGACGGGCGCAGCGTGGGCAAGCCGCATGGGCTCCCTAGGGCATATTATAGGCTATGGGATGGGAGCTGTCGACCTCTCCAAGCTCTTTGGCACAGCATTTGGAGACACGCAGTTCAAGCAGCTCACCGTCATCGCCGCTCTCGGCATACTCGCTTGCAGTTCCATCACATGCTGGGCCGTGACGGAGCGGGTGCTCATCTCAGTGCGTCACCACCCGCGCCGCGCCCAAACCGGTCGCTTCAAGGTCGTCCGCCAGATCTGGTCGACCCTCCTGACTCTTCCTCCCCGCATCCGCGCCATATGCTGGGCCGTCTTTTGGTCCTGGATCGGCTGGTTCCCCTTTCTGATTTATAGCAGCACCTGGGTCGGCGAGACCTACTTCCGCTTTGACGTTCCCGAGGATGCAAAGGGCACAAAAGACGCACTGGGAGATATGGGCCGTATCGGCAGCACCGCTCTGACGGTGTACTCTCTCGTGACCTTTATCAGCGCTTGGATACTGCCTCCCCTTATTCAGGCACCGGAAGATGACTCCTTCACACCCCGCCCGCCCGCCAGCATTGCTCGCTGGGTCGAGGCGCTCAACAAGCGCAAGCCCGATCTCCTCACGGCGTGGATTGCCAGCCACCTCATTTTTGCTGCCGCTATGGTGCTGACACCATTCGCGGCCTCCTTCCGCTTCGCCACTGCTCTTGTCGCCTTGTGCGGTCTGCCCTGGACAGTCGCCATGTGGGCGCCTACCACGTTTTTGGGTATCGAGGTGAACAAGCTCAGCGCTCCGGGCGCGTCATCATATCGTCCTGTATCTGACGGTAACTCGAACATGATTGAAATGCGTGAAACGTCGTCTAGCCCACGTCTTGAGCAGGGCAGCGACGAACCCGGCAGCAGCAGCAGCAGCAGCAGTCATCACTCGGCGGGAGGCGAGCTCAGCGGTGTGTACTTTGGTATACTAAACATCTACACCACGCTGCCGCAGTTTATCAGCACTTTTATCAGCACCCTCGTGTTTGCCTCGCTCGAACCGGGCAAGAGCCCCGAGTTGGCCACCGACGCGCACCCGAGCGAGCACCACGGCACTGATGGGCCGAACGCCATTGCTGTGTGTATGGTTATCGGTGCCTTTAGCGCGCTGGCGGCTGCTTGGGCGACACGAAGACTAAAGTACATATGAACTTCTATCCCGCCTGTCTAGGAGAAAGTTTGAGAAAGTTTGTTACAGAGGTTGGATAGACAGTTAGGTAGATAGGCGTCTAGCGGGTGCATTTACTTTTGGTGTTAGTTAGTAACTTGGGCTTGGCATATGGCGTATACCACACTGTTTATTTTTTGCGATATTTCTTTGTTGTTTGGTTTCTATACTCCGTATAGATAGGTATGATAAGAATATGAGGGTAGATTAGAAAGCGGTTACTACTTACTCCGTAATAGATGGCGGCTTTCTGATACATAGAATTAGGATATAGAGCATCTTTAAACATGTAACAATCTTTTTTTATTCCACAAGTTCTGCCTTGTACGTCTTTACTCTCTAAACGCCGCTAACCAGGTTATAAGGCTCATAAAACAACCCGTGCACTCGCTCAGAGTTGCAACGACCGACAAAACATTCAGGGTCAACTGTAACTACAAGTACCTGAGAAACGAACGGGTTTTAGTTTAGGTAGGTGTTAATTACTCGGTGGAGCAAAGCAAAATTCTCACTGCAACGATTCGGATTTTCCCACAAAGAAATAGGCAAATTGCACGTACATGTAAAGTTAACCAAACCCAAAAAGTGAAGTGAGGGGGGGGGAAAAAAATAGAGGCAAGGTAATAGCCAACAGTCTGCACGAGGTCGTACCCGGAATCGAACCGGGGTTACCAGAAGGTGTGTTTTTCTGAAGAAGACAGAGGAGATTCAGAATCTGGTGTGATAACCGCTACACTATACAACCACACAATTTTCCGGTCAATGTTATCAGCAAGTGGCAACAATAGCACATTATGAACAGTAGCCCCTAACTCAAAAAGTATGCAACCAATGACAAAAACAAGCCGCGAAACACCAACAAAAAATACCTAAGGTCATATTTTGTCACGGCAGTTGGCGTGCGTGCGTGCGTGCGCAGCCCTTGTCTCGGACGTGGTCGTCGCAGTTCAAATTGACAACCACCATATAGGTAGTGCAGTCTGAGAAATGCTAGAGCTGTCAGCTTCGGTTATACTTAAAAACATCCTTTCGCGGGCGCCAATGGCTCAAAATTGGTGTTGGCTGCTGCCGTGACAATCAATACCTATTCTCTCTTTCTTAATGATTCTTCCGCAAAATATATATATATATATAATGTTTTTTACCCGTCCCAATGTAACATGTAACGCCGTAGCAAGATGAAAACGAAAACATACTAACAAATACATGTAGGTAGGTATCGGATGGATAAGGTAGTATACGTTAAGATAGTTCTCTGATTAAGTTCCGAGTTGTTTCAGACCAAAAGAAGAAAAAAAGACAAAGCCAGTTTATAGACAAAGTTTGGCAGATCTAAGCTGCTTGCTGCTGCTGCTGCTGCTGCTGCTGCTGCTGCTTTGCCAAATTGCGATGCGACCCGACGACGCCGTACCCAGTGTGCTTTGTATCCAAAATGTAAGAAGAACCCTTTCTCTCTTCTCTCTCTCTCTCTCCTCTTCTCCTTCTTCTTCGTTCATCACAAAGTTAAAAAAAAGAAGGGATAACGCAATTGCGTGAAGTCTGTGACAATCCACCCACACCAACCAACCAACTCATACACAAGAAAATAGACCCAAAAGCCGCCCATTAAAACCTGAGGAGGTATATCCCGATCTTGGGATGATTGTGATCAGGCCTCCGACGCTGGCACATCCCGTCCTCTCTTATGTTCTTCTCTTCACATTACAACACACTCCTTGCCGTCTTCTTTCGCTGTGTTGTTGCTACCGCTCTTCTTGATCTTAGCATTCCGAGGCGGAGCAACTTCCATCGCCGTCCCGCCACTGATCGCCGCGCGGATGGCCGCCAGGCGTTGTTTGGCTCGCTCGTCGCCCGAATCCGCCGCCTTGACGTACCACACGTTGGCCTCGAGGATATCCCGTCGACAACCTATCCCCATCTCGGTGAAGTAGCCCACGGCGTACTCTGCTTTTACGTAGCCTGTTCACACACGCACTGAGTCAGCATTCGAAGCTCGCAATGGGCTGGAGAACACCTAGGAATAAATGGGGACTATAAAGAATGCACTTACCAAGCTCTGCTGATTGTCTTGCCCATTCATATGCCTCCTCTTCGTCCTTCTCCAAGATTGGTTCCGCGCCGACCATATACCAAGCGCAAAGTCCCATCATGGCAGCAGCGTGACCGCGTTCCGCAGCGCCCGTGTAGAAGTGCACGCTCAGGGCCGGGTCTCTTGGGCAGTTGAGCTTGCCGTGCTCGTAGGCGTCACCCATCCGGTAGTTCGCATCCGGGTGACCCAAGTCGGCCGCTTGGGTAAACAGCTCGGCAGCGTAGCTCTCGTCCTGGAAGATGTCGTCGCCGTATCCCGTCTCGTACAGACAGCCGAGATGGTACGGCGCCGCGTTGTACATAGCATCGGCCGCCTCGGTTGCCAGCTTCAGCCACTTGATTCCTTCCCGGTACCGCTTCTCGCCCAGATCGCCAGATAGGCATGCCTTCCCTAGCCTCGTCATGGCGCCCGGATGCCTCTTGGACGCTGCTGTGCGCAGGAACTGCACTGCCTTTGCGGGATCTTTCCGGCAGCCCCAGCCAAACTCGTAGCATAACGCAGTACGATACGCCGACTCTGCATGGCCGTGCTTCGCGGCGAGCACGAACAGGGGGAACGCGGAATTGTAGTCCTCCTTTCCTTTGCTGAACAAGCCCGAGGCATAGCCGTCTGCGAGGTAGTACTGAGCAAAGGGATATCCGTTGTTCGACAGCTTCTGCAAGATGGCGCGCGCTTCCCGCACCAGATCTTGCGGTGACGACGTTGCGCTCTCGGAGAGGGGACTGTCTGTGTCTCGGCTGGGCTTGGGACTCTTAGTCCTCTTGTTGTCCTCTTCAAAGGTCAGGCCCTGCTCCTGCGCCGTGGCGATGAGGAAGACTGCGAAGGAGTACTGGATCGAGAAATCGTTCGTCTTCTTTACATTCTGCCTGTACATCTCCAATGTCTTCTGCGTGCTAAGTAGAGAGGCATTGGCTCCCACCACGTTGCGGAGTTGAGAGTTGTCAAAGGCGATCGGTGCCGGTGCCGGCTGCGGGTACGGAACATTCAAGAGATCGGCATATGACGACGGCCGTGTTTCGGGGGACCTCCTCGAGTGGGCAGACGGTGCTCGGTTGTGCGCACCGCCCAACATTCCCGGTGACCGCCCCCTGGGGCCGAAGTCGGAATATACCGAATACGAAGACTGAGGGCGCGGTAGCGAGCTTTGTCGGCCATGATGTGAGTTGGGCGTAAGATGACGGTTGATGTTGTCAGCGGTGTCTATTAGATTGGGGTTGGACTGGGCTCTGAGGTCCTGGCCTAGGGGTATGCTGCCGGCGGGTCGGGGCAGGTGATGGTACTGCAGCTGCGGCACCATCTCGCTTGGGGTCATGCCATCTTCGATGATGGAGCTACCGGATGATGCATCTCCGGATTTGTCCTGGCCGTCCGCGGCGTCGTTGATCCCAGAAACCGAGCTGGCGCTTGTTGTCGCCGACGACTCTGTCGATGCCGGCTGTTGCGAAGTGCTTGCTGTCGTCCCCGACTCTCGGCTGTGACGATTAATATCTTGGCCCCCTAACCTGTCACTTAAACTGAGATCGTCTGGTTCTGGACTCGTGACGCCGCCCGTATTTGGGGATTGTGGACTCCTTGAGCCGTTTTGTTGTTGTGTGAGAGGCTGTGAAGCGAGAATTGGGAGCGGCTTCTCCAACCTACTCGAGCCTTCAGCCGGTATGCTGGATGCTTGCCGCGTCGGGATTTGTTGTTCGACCGGCTCGTCAAGGGGCGTGTGGGGAGGAGGTGTCGGAGGCTCGGGCGTCCTGGGCAGATCTCGTTCAGAACCGCTTGGCGCTCCATGAACCTCCTTCTCGACGGGCGGGTATGTCTCTATACTCGCATTCGACGGCTGCGCCCAGTCTTCTGGCTGAAAGTTCACCTTCACCGGGGATACAGGCGAATGCCGGAGCATTGGCGCTTCGGTCGAAGGCACCCCTGGTAACGGCTTCGCATTCTCCCAATCATACCGCTCGACCGTGGCAATGTCACGGAGCGCAACGGGTTTCCGCCGTATGGGACTGTTGGGCGAAGTCGAGGTGAGCGGTTGCGGGGAGGTGACAGCCGCCATCGCGGGCGGGCGGCGAAGAGCGCCCTAAAGTCGAAGATTCACGGATTTCCTGGCGACCGCAGGGATTGGCCGATGGAGAACAGGGCCCGATGTGCGATGAATTTGGATGCTACGACCGTCTCGCTCGCGCACGCATCTGGTAACCGTTGTTCACACTCTCGTATTTCTGTTCTTTTGCAGGAAATCCAAATCCTGACAGGCTCACGCAAATCGCCGGTTCGTGGGGATACAACTTCGTCTCGGGCGGTGACTTAACGAGCGACAGCGACACGACCGACAGTGAAGGCGTGCTATAGGGAATGAGGGAGGCCAACGAGTGTGGGGGACAAAAACGATCAAGTCTAACGGCGAGACAATGAGGTAAGTGGAAGAGCTCTGTTCAGGAACGTGAGATCGGCGGGCAGAGTATGGCCCAGCCGGCTGGCGGTACGGGTGTGTGGTGGCTCTGCAGGGACGAACACGGACAGACAGCGCTAGCAATGGGAGCCCTGCTGGCTGAAGTATGGATGCAGTAAAATGCGAGGTTGGAAGTGCTGGGGCCCACGGTAGCGAATCATGCACCACAGTGAATTCACGCACCGCGGCTTTGCAAAAGCATTGCGCATGCAGACCAGGCGGGTCCATAACTGATGGCATACCAGGTATTAGGGGGAGAGGGTCCTGTCTATGATGAAGCAGCCGCCGTGTGCCAAGGCAAAGGCAAGCAAGACACCACCTCTGTGCGGCGGGTATGCCAACCAACGGTGCCACCGGTTTGGGATTCTGTTGGAGTGCCCGACTGAGTCGTCCACCTTCCAGGTTGTTTGGTTTGTGCACATTAACTACCACAGTACACTGAAGGAACATTTGAATAGGAACTGCGGATCCTACACTGCGCCTTGCTTCTTTCTTGTGCCCTCTTCTTGTCATCTTTGCCGATTTTCCTCTCAACCTTCACCGATGCCGAAGCCCCTGAAAAGACGGATTTGCGCCGTTTGGCGATGTTGTGACTTCACATCAGTAAGATTAATATTAGCTAACGGTTGTGGTCGTTAGGGTGCTGGACGATTTCGTAGCGGGGTGCGGCCGCGAATGGTTTCCCGTTGTGATTGCCTCAAGTGTGGCTTACCAGTTGCACTGTATGGACAGAACCTAATCTCGATCCACCTTTCACTCGCAGGACCCTGCAGACCGTCTCTTCAGCGTGTCCGATCAGCACAACGTTCACACAGCACGATTCTCTCTCTACGGGTCTGAGGTAGTCAGCCGCTTGCGTTCGTTTCACAGACGCCAAATTTAGACTACTAGGCTGGAGGATTTTCTTCTTCGCATCTTTTTACCGGCCAGGGGTGAGCTCCTGAGTATCAGTTCTTCGGCCTTCACTGACCCAACACCCTCGTGTGAGAAAGTTATCTACTTGTGGCGTGACGCTAAGAGCCATTCGGCGTCAGCACCTAACGACGCCTCTGCTTAATCTAGCATCTTTGAACGGGTTTAGCTCCAGGGCCATCATTCATAACAAGGATGTAACTCTGCGCTTGACATTGAGGAAACATTTAAGTCTTGCCCACGGCCTGGGCAAGCTGGCGGTGTTGGATTTTCTTGCTATTTTGATCAAATGACCTTCGCAAAAATCTTGGTTTTCAGAGAAATGGAAGCTCAGCGATATTTTGGACTGGGGAGAACTGGCCAGAAACCACTCCGTCCATATCACTAGTGTGTTTGCCGTATGGCTGGCCCGGCACGAGCGAGGACCAGTGACTTCATCGCCATTCAAAGAAATAATATGTCCGTATCCGAGACAGTCTCTGTCAAACGCGCGCCGATGTGCCGAATCCCGTCAGGGACAGCCTAGACCGCCCGTCAGGCGTTCCATTTATTCACAATTCCGCATAGCTACCCAGATTGGGTGATGTTTTGCACAAAGTGCAGTGCACGAACCTTGATCAAAGTCCAAGGTGTCCAATGATTTGAACAAGCTTCCGCTCAGCTTAATGCAGCCCGTCGGTGCTAAGCCCTCGAACTATCTGTTTTGATCTCGAGTGGAAGCTTAGCGCAATCATTGGTGATCTCTCAGAACGCCTCAGTATGCATGAGATTCCTAGGGCGGGCCACTGAGCCTTTCCGCTCTGACCATGTGCTGAGCTGCGTTCGCCCGCCTTCACGCAGGCTCGGTGACTAAGAAAAGGGCCTGGTTTGCTATAGGGAGCCTTGATCTTTGGCTGCCCTTCATTCTGTATGAGATGCATGGTAGGAGGTTTTAAGTGCCTTTCTTCTATGCGGATAGATCTCATTCCTCCAAACCTTAAGTAGCATTTGTGCGGGTGGTATCTCTCTTCAAGGCCTGTCCGTGCCCAGTGGTATCCATCGATCGTCAGGGTTCAGCTCCAAGGTCAGGATCGTTCTTGACAGTACAGTTTGGCGGCGGTGTGATGTATGTACTGGCGGGTATTGTCAGCAGGCTAAGCCTTTTCCTTTATATACGGTCGCTTTGCGCTTATTTAAAAGAGAGAAACTCTGCAACACGCACGAGCTGGTCCAACGACTGTGGCGTCTGTAATGGTGAACAAGATGGCGTGCTTGATGCCAATTCCAACCCCGCAACTACCTGGGCGCTAGTGAGCGATTTGTCCAGCATCCCGGTTCCTGATGGCTTGCTCCAAGAGATGACCCGTACTACGTAATTGCCAACGGGATTGTCGCCGGCCATCTCAGGGGCCGGAAATGACAACGTCAAACCCAACGGACTGAAGGAGGTGAAAGGTCTGAAAGGCGCCTACATACGAAGTATATCTTTTGCATAGTCTTATCCTGTGTGACTCTACCCAAGCCCTGGAAGACTGCGGCTCCGTGATCGCATGTTAATGTTATCACACGTGTGCTCCTTTCTCCACTAATCGTCGTATCCGTGCGTTTCTCATCTTTCTGGTGGTGGTGTGCCCCACAGATCTTGACTCCGCTCCTTCCGGACAAAATACGAAGGCGTGTTGATCATCTCGTTCCTATCGGATAGGCCGTGGCAGTAAGACGAACTCGCGTCTGTTACAAGGGATGGAGATATAGAATGGCAGGTACTACATGAATACTATACGGTTAGCTGGCCTTGTCGAACAATGTGTGCTTCGCGGCTCAACAAACTCGCTCTCGAGGCCGCTTCTTCGAGTGGACTGCCTGCCTGGCTCGGCCTTGGCCCACCCCCGACTGTGCAGAAAACTGGCGCACTGTGTGTCTGCCAGTCCAGGCCGCTGCACATTACATAGATTTGACTGCTCTGATCGAGAACTGTGTCATTACCGAGTTGAAACCTATTCCCGAGTTGAGAAGGGGGATGTGACCAGGGAACAGAAGAGATATTCTGCGTGTCGTCGCAGATCAGACCCCCTTGATGAAAATACAGACGAAGTGAATCAGACGGCCAACCAGGTTGCACCAGTTCTCCGGAAGATACGACGAACCTTTTGGAGATCCGCCCGTAAGGGAGGGAATCGAGGGCTCTAGTCTCTCCTTCAGTTGGCACATTGAACACTGTTTGCAAACACTCAAGGAGCTGGGACTGCTGAAGATGTTTCGATTGCCTGATTGAAGATCGTCAAAAGGGGTTCCCTCATAAACAACGCCGATGTACACCGTAGTGACAGAGGCGTTCACCCCGCAGACTGTGACTTCGTCAACATCTCCTGAATCCTGGATGCATCTGAGCGTCCGCGAGGGCCTTGAAGAGAGCGATATTTCTTGCTGTGAGAGATGATATAGCCTCTACTCGCTGAAACCCGGAGATGACGAGGAGTCGGGATTACAAAAGATTGTCCCGGGGAAGGAGATGCTTCCCGGAGGCTTGGCATCGAGTGAGGGGCTCTGTTCACTACTAATCGAACGGACCTTGCTGTGTAGTCTGTACACTTGAATTGGTTTTGATCTTCTAACGAATTGCAGGGCATGGTGCGCTCATCGTCGTTAGGGCGTTCGCAAATCAGGTCGATAGCCACTAGTAAACCGTTATTGAAGGCCTTTCATCACAAAACACAATGCAGTCGTTGAGGAGACAACAAGCGAGTGTTGAAGCCGTCTGTCGTCTCCATAGAAGCCATCTGATATGGCCCCACCCGTCTTGGCTCGGTAGCCGGGAGAAGAGGCTGTCTCATGGCAAAATAGAACGCGCTCGCTGTGTGGCTGAATTGTTGTCCCAGGAAGGCCAGATGATGCGTCAGGTTTGAGTAGAAGACGGTTGAAGTCGATTTACCCCGCGCTTCTGTGACAAGATTGACGACAAGTTCTACGGAGCTTCCAAACCTGATGCCTGCTCAAAATCACGGATCTACCCCGGAACACCTAACATCGAGTACGGAGTATCGTCTCGGATGTTGGGCGGAGACGTGTATAGAGCGGCAAGATAGTGGAGAAAATAGGAAACCAGATCGATGGAGTCATCCAAAGTCTCAACGGCAACAGCCCATGCCCTCCCCAGTTTGGCCAAATAGGTTACAGCGCGTACGGAGTATATCGATGCGGTATGTACTCCGTATGTATGTACACACAGTCGGTTATGGACGCAGGCTGCCGTGAACTTAACCAATGTCTAGGGTTAACAACATCGATGATACCTGTCAGGCCGTAATAAAACTGTCCACAAGCTCAATTGAAGTTCCCGACGTCAGACGTTCACAGCCGCAAGAGCCGCGCCAGTTCTAGAAACGACATATTATTGCGTAGCGTAGGTGCAAACCGAAGGACCACTGCATGCAAGCCCAGGGGACGGCGAGTTTGCCGTTGGAACGCGTCCTGTACCAGATAGATGCGCCGCTTTTGTTGGCAGATACGAGATTCGTGTTCAAGATTCGCAGCATTGAGTGTGGAAATATCAATGAAAAGCTTGGAAGTGATGTCAGCGAACCGTTCTTTTCGACCAAAAAAGGCCAAGAAGTATCTCGTGGGTTTTTAGTACTTAGAGTGGGCTTCCCGACTGCCGCATCGTCTTGTCGCTTGGTCAACAGGGGGCACTGGGGCGAAGCGTGCTTCAAAATAGAAAATAAGTCTGGGATGATCATGGTTCTGGATGTCCGGCGAGTTAGTCAATGTGATAACGACTTGCGGAATCATTATCAGCTGGCAACTGAGCTCCGTCCAGAGGAAGATAGTGAATTTCATTTGTACTAACTGCGCCCCACGTTCAGCTGCGAACTGTTGAGGTACCCCGACACTTATGCAAGCTCTGATGTATCTTCTGCGTACTATCTACTGCCTTGGCGCATTTGAGCCACAGTGCAGCGCCTCTATACGTTGCACAGTGCAAGATCTTCATGAACGAATAGGAGAGCGAAAATTGACTGGTGCGGCGGAGAGATCTCGAGCATCGCGCCTTCCACTTTCTCGGGAGGCTCTTTCCTCGAGTCTAACTCCCGCCTAGAGGATTTCTGCCCCATCGTTTGTCTTTTCCGCTGGTCACTCGTTTGATTCCCGATATCTCTTCTCTTCATTGTCAGCCGTCGCCCTCGTTGTCTTGGATTCGAAACTGCATTCGTTTTCTTGGGTATTTTCAACCACATCCGCGATACTGATCCGCTCGAAACACGGGTATTGGTTTCGTTTTTAGTTACAACGGGAAGCGAGGAGATCAAGTCACTGCCGAGTCTAGCAGGCTCAGCACCACTATCGCTATTGCCCTCAATCAGCCGCGCCCACACCTCCAACAATCCCAAGCATTGACGGGGAACGGCTCTGGGTTGCACTGCTTCAGCTCTTCTCGCAATAAACACCAACGCCACTGTATTGCATCCAATGAATCCGTCCCTGTTGCCGAATGGGTCCGGCCAGGCATAGCGAGTCCGGACAGCACGCACACTTACTTTGTTTGTGCTGAAGACCGAGCAGACGGCTAGGGTGGGAGCGAGTGCTGTCCTTTCTTGGCTTTGCTGAGCAGGATCGCGCGATCATTGGTAGGAACAGTTGGCGCTCACGGCCCGTCTCCTGAGGAACCCCTCGACTCTAGCAGGGGCCCCCAATATATTCGAAATCCTGCTGATACAACCGCAACTCTGCCATAACAAACCTGTAAGTCCCTTTCAACAGCCTCAACGACATCGATGCGATTATATGCGCCGCGTGTTGGACTGTCATTCGTTTGACTTTGCTATTCTTTTGCAATTCCACCCCTCCCTTGTCCAGCGCCGTAAAAGAAAAACCTTTACGCAGGGTGAATCTTTCTGTCCTCTCGAACAACTTCGCGAGCCTGTGCGCGAGTAGTGTCGCTGACGTCCTGGCTCGTTGTAGGACGATGTCTCTCCCTGAGAGGCCCGGTGCGACGCCCTCACGCGAGGCGCGACATAGCTACCGACAGACACCATCACGACGCCAACGGCCCGCGGACATCGAGGCAGGTGGTTATAGTCCGGTAGTAGGCCAGACACTCCATCAGCGTGGGCCATCAGCCTCCTCATTCGCCGATACAATTTCATCTCCTAATTCGAACATAGAGAGGAGTCCTTTATCACCGTCGGATGACCCTGCGCAGGCTTCCGACACACCATTTCAACGAAAGAGGAGTTTAATTAGGCCAGAGAGAACGAGAATTGGCAAAGATCACCCAAACTATCACTACAGGAAGCATGCCGCGAATATGAACACTCTGCCGTCGTCGACCGGCAACGATCCCATACTCGAAGACTTGGAGGGAACGACAGACCTATCGGGGGCTGGCTCAAGGAATGAGGATGCTGTCTCAGAGGAGTCTCCGCCGAGGAAGAAACATTCGCATAAACACCGTAGTGTGGAGGCAGAGAAGCGGAGCCGATCCAAACGAAGGCCTAGTCACGCAAAGCAGGGCAAGATTACCAAGGAAGAGAAACGGCAAAAGAAGGCCGAAGAGCAGATCCGCCCCCCGAGCCTCTGGAATATCTACTGTGCAATAATCACTTTCTGGTGTCCAGGCTTCATTCTCAAGTGCTTCGGGAAGACCACGAAGGCTCAACAGAGAGCATGGAGAGAAAAGATGGGCCTGATCAGCCTCATTCTGTTCATCATGGGCGTTGTTGGTTTTCTAACCTTTGGATTCACCCAAGCAGTTTGCGGCAGCCCGCCAGTGCGCATGCGAGTGAACGAAGTTGGAGGCGGTTACATGATTTTCCACGGCTCAGCATACAACCTGGTCAACTCGCATCATCCGGCAGCCGAAGGCATTCCCCTTCGTCAAGACGGAAGTGGTGCGAACGTTCTCTTCGACCTTCCACAGAAGCACGCCGGTCAAGACGGGAGCTTCTTGTTCCAGAACGTCAATGGAAAATGTAAGGGACTCATCACGACAGCACCGGGCTCTGACGTACCAACGGACTCGAGTGGAAATCTGGCGTGGTATTTCCCCTGCAATACTTTCAACCAGGACGGGTCCACCAAACCGGACTTGACGATACCCTACTATCTCGGGTATGCCTGCCACACCTCAGCGGCAGCCAGAAACACATTCTACCTGGACCTGGCCGGAGCTGCTGACGTTTACTTTACTTGGGATGATCTCAAGAACAGCTCTCGTAACCTTGTCGTGTATTCGGGCAATGTGCTGGATCTGGACCTCTTGAACTGGTTCAATGACACGCAGGTGTCGTACCCCGCACGTTTCAAGGAGCTCAGAGACCGGAATTCAGCAGCTAACCAGGCTATCCGCGGGCGTGACATTACTCGGGCTTTCCAGTCGTCTGGCGACAAGCAAAATGCCGAGTGCTTCGAGGAGATCATCAAGGTTGGGACGGTCGACACGGACACTGTTGGGTGCATTGCATCCAAGGTTGTTCTCTATGTCTCTCTAGTCTTGATTCTCTCCGTGGTGGTTGCAAGATTCTTGCTGGCGTTGGTGTTCCAGTGGTTTATAAGCAAGACCTACGCAGCGGCCAAGACGTCCCAGTCATCCGACCTGCGGAAGCGCAACCGGCAGATTGAGGACTGGACTGAAGACATATACCGCGCTCCTCCGCGAATGCCTGGTGACATTGGCAGCAGCGTCAACGGCTCTTCAGACCGCCACAGCAAGCGCAGCAGCACTCTCCTGCCGACAACGTCTCGCTTTTCCGCTGTCTATGGTGTGGAAAGGAACAACCGGAAGTCTAGCATTCCCACCACGATGGCAAGCCAAAATGCGGCCGGTCAGCTGCTTCACCCCAACTCGATGTATCGCAGTGGTAACGATAGCCGCTCAAGCTTCCTCAAGTCCGATCCATACACGACAGCTACGAGTCCAACGGATGGGCCTGGTCCGGCGGGTTTCATTCACGAGGCTGTAGTTCCTCAACCACCTTCTGACTGGATGCCATTCGGATTTCCCCTGGCCCATGCGATCTGCTTGGTCACGGCCTATTCTGAGGGTGACCTTGGTATTCGCACGACACTTGATTCTATCGCCATGACAGACTATCCCAACAGTCACAAGGTCATCCTCGTTATTTGCGACGGTATTATCAAGGGCAAAGGAGAGACCATGTCGACACCTGACTATGTTCTCGGCATGATGAGGGACCACACAATACCTCCCGAAGACGTCCCTGCCTTCTCATACGTGGCTGTCGCAAGCGGTTCGAAGCGCCACAACATGGCCAAGGTCTACTCGGGCTTCTACGACTATGGCGCTAAGTCCGCCATCCCTCTAGACAAGCAGCAGCGCGTGCCTATGATGGTGGTTGTCAAATGCGGTACCCCTGATGAGATGGTCAAGGCGAAGCCTGGAAACCGTGGAAAGCGCGACAGTCAGATCATCCTGATGTCTTTCCTCCAAAAGGTCATGTTCGATGAGCGAATGACTGAACTGGAGTACGAAATGTTCAATGGTTTATGGAAGGTGACAGGTATCTCGCCCGACTTCTACGAGGTCGTGCTCATGGTGGACGCCGACACCAAGGTCTTCCCCGACAGTCTCACCCACATGATCTCCGCCATGGTAAAGGACCCCGATATCATGGGCCTGTGCGGTGAGACGAAGATTGCAAACAAGAGAGCAAGTTGGGTGTCGGCAATCCAAGTGTTTGAGTACTTCATCTCCCATCATCTCTCCAAGTCATTCGAGTCGGTGTTTGGTGGTGTTACCTGTCTTCCCGGCTGCTTCTGCATGTACCGCATCAAGGCGCCCAAAGGTGCCCAAAACTACTGGGTCCCGATCCTGGCCAATCCAGACGTTGTGGAGCATTACTCAGAGAACGTGGTTGACACCCTGCACAAGAAGAACCTCTTGCTGCTCGGTGAGGATCGCTATCTGACGACTCTTATGCTGCGCACCTTCCCCAAGCGGAAACAGGTATTCGTCCCACAGGCTGTCTGCAAGACAACCGTGCCAGACACATTCAGCGTTCTTCTTTCGCAGCGACGTCGGTGGATCAACTCGACCATTCACAACCTGATGGAGCTTGTTCTCGTGAGAGACCTGTGCGGTACTTTCTGCTTCAGCATGCAATTTATTATCTTCATTGAGCTGATTGGTACCCTCGTCTTACCTGCGGCCATCGCCTTCACCTTCTACGTCGGTATGTATCATCCATGCTCCCCTTTTGTTCGGGGAAACCGCTAATCATCTCTCGACAGTCATCATCTCGATCGTTCATTCACCTCCGCAGATTATTCCTCTCGTTCTTCTCGGTCTGATTCTTGGTCTACCAGCCATCTTGATTGTGGTCACAGCCCACAGCTGGTCATACGTCGTGTGGATGTTCATCTACCTACTCTCGCTGCCAATCTGGAACTTCGTCCTGCCCACGTATGCCTTCTGGAAGTTTGATGACTTCTCGTGGGGTGACACGAGAAAGACGGCCGGGGAGAAGACCAAGAAGGCGGGTATCGAGTACGAGGGCGAATTTGACAGCAGCAAGATCACGATGAAGCGCTGGGCTGAGTTCGAGCGAGACCGTAGGGCTAGAAGCAACTACTGGGGCTCGAAGGAGAACGTCATCGGTGGCAGCCAAGGCTGGAGTCAACCGCAGGGCCACGGCCAGTACATTAATGATGAGTATCACTCGGATATTTGAGTGTAGAGAATGTTCGAGGGCTTTGGGTGAACAGCTTGAGTGGCAGTTGCATAATCAGTGTTGGAGACCGCAGGGTTAGCGATGAACAAGTGTCAGGATTTTTGTTGCAAAAAAAGCATTTTGATTAGCGGCTGTGCTATTGAACAGTCAGGAAGCGATGGGTCTCAGCAGGGTGGTTCACACATTTTGTGGTTTCTGGTTTTTTCGTCATCCTGCTTGGGCTTTGTTTATGGGCGCATCGGCTTGTCGTTTATGTGGCATTTTCCCCCTTTCTTACTGTGCTCCCTTTGATCTTCCCTTCTCTCTCGTATAATGCCTCCCCTGTTGCTGGTTCATGGTTTCAAGAGTACCTATAGAGGGGAGTAGGGGCATCAGATGGCGCACATTGATTATGTATACTGCCCTTTAGTTCAATGACGGACGGGGCTGTTTAGAGTCTGCCTGTAAATAGTGTGCAGTAGGATATATGTCTAAGGGTAGCTGTAGTAATTCTTCCCCTTTTACGATAGTTGGAGGCACCCAGTGTTAATCAAATTTACATGACGGCGTATGCATGCAGCTCTGACAACATGCTGTTGTTCGGGTTTCGTGGTTGACTATGAGCACCGCACCTTCAGCAACGAAATTGTGAGGTGGCCATGCGGCTAGGGTAGATACAGGTATCTGAACACGGAATCTTTAGCTCACGCACCTACACCTGGGGGTTACGAAAGTGGTGGGCACTTTCGCTTCTCGGTCACTTGGAGCGCTTGCGATTGCCGCTTAATATTACTTCTTTGTTTAGACCGAGAGCGGGGGTTTGTGAGTTGAAACTGGTTGACACTGGTTGCCTTATCAGATATCAAGTAAATCTCGGTCTGCTCCTGTGTAACAGTGACCATGTAAGTACCCATGTTGTAAGCACACATACACACACACGCACACACACACATCGCCCCTCAAAGTAGAGGACGCAAGTATATGTACTATTCTAATATATGCAGAAGGTAGATGGGTGGGCCTCCCCGGCAGACACCGTGAGCAGCAGCTTACTCTCACTTTGCTCAGAGACTCTCACATGATGCCCTCCTTCTCCCAGCACATTGCAGCAGAAGTTCTCCACCACCAAACGAGGGGAACGGCCTCCCAACCTGTACAAAGCACATACCACAGCTTTCTGTATACCTTGAGTTGACAAGTTTTTGACGATATCAGATCTCACATCACATTGGCCTTTCCCGACGTTGCTCTGAATTGGCGAATTTCTTCACTGACCGCTACTTACGTCCTATGTGATATACCGCAAATGGTTGGCGATTGAAGATGGGACTGGGGGCCCCCTTGCTCAAAGGAAAATCGGGAAGGAAAGGAATAGAAAAAGCAAAAAGGCGATGCCTCTGAATGGAGACAACACAGAGACAAGAGCATCAGTGAAGAGGATATCATCCTTTAGAATAGAACCCCGGTTGGTTTTCTCTCTTTTGTCTCACTGCACGGACGAGGGGATAAAAAGAGGGAACGACGAGGGGAAGCGGCCCCCACACATTCCTCTTTCGCGACACTCGGTCATCCCCTGATCAAAGTTACCAACGTCGATATGCGAGTGGTCGTTTTGTAGCTGGCTGGTTATGGCCAAAAAGACCAGTTGATCCATTTACCGAAAAGGCTGCGATTCCATTCACCTTACGTACGAAGGCGGGTACCGACCGCCTTACCGCCACTCCTCAGCGCCCAACACGAAAGTACCCTTTTATTCTCGTCATGTCGGATACGTGCGTGCACAGCTGCGCAAAGCACACACGCAATACCGGGTAGTCTTCCGTGGATGATACCGAGCTGAGCGAGCACGGTGCAGTGAGGGCGCTGGAGATCAGCTAAGTCCCTATCCGGGCGATGTGATAGATCACATTGCTTCTCCGAGAGGATAGGAAACGGATGTGGAGGCCTTTCAGTGGGCGGGCAAAGGCCGCGGTGTGAAATGTCTTTGAATTCAAGACCTCGCGCGCAAATAAGGAGGTTTCCCTTTGTGTTCGAGGGTGCATTCAGTAGTGATTTCCCCAGTGCGCAGACGACCTGTTTCCGTGAAGGGCTCCGAATACAGTAGTTTCTTGCCAAGAGCAAGGGTGGGACCACTTAAGCTTGTCGCCAAATGCGGTTGGAATGAAAGATGCAGGTCGACTTTCTCAGACAGCTTGACCTGACTTTCACTCCCCGGCAAGTTGCAACTGCCCGGGTTCAGGCGCCAAAACCACGTCTTATGGGGGTGGCCACCCAACAAGCCCGCCGTGCCCGGTCAATCTATCTTCGGACACGGCGACAGCTGTGGAATAAAGTTCCAGGTTTGGTCTCCCCACACACCATCTTTTGTGGCAGCATCGGCAGCATTGAAATGCAATGCTGCCATCACGTTTCTTCCCCGCCTTTTTCTTCAATTCTGGGTCTCCTGCAGCAGGAGTTGGAACTGGTAGAATTCCGAGCGCGCAGCCATCCATGTCTGCACGACTCTCCAGAGGCGGTTTATAGAATGTAACTCGCCTGGCAGGCTCCCACGCCCCGTCTTGGCCTCATGGGCCGGCAGCCCGTGCCTTGCCATCCATGGATGTCTGCCCGCCCGTCCCTCATTTGTCATTCTTCCCAGCTTCCTGCGAAGCCCACGTAGCAGGTAGAGCCCGAGATTTGGGACCTTCGCATTCGGGCTGCCCACCCTGCCGGACAGCTGGAGGCAGGATGCTAATGATACAGCCAAGATTTACATACAAGTAAACGGGTACCCGCGTCCAGTCAGGCGCCGTGTTCCCACACTAGAGAGCTTGAACACCGTCTATTGTTCGTGTAAAACGAGGCAGCTCGTTCGAAAATCCTGTGCGAGGCGTCCAAAACCCGCGGGGGTCTCGGGTGGTTGCTTCTACTGCCCCCCTCGAAGGGGCCCAAGCAGGGCCATATCGACAATGGAATTCCATAATTGCACCAAGCTGGCGTCCGGCCACGCGCCCAAATTCGCTCCCCCGGAAAACACACTGATGAGGTGCACGTCCCGCTCCCGCCCCGCTAATCCACCACCCCACTAAAAGAAGAACCCCCCGTCTGCACTAAGCACTTCTTAGAGCCCTTCTACCTGCCTTCTACCCGCCACGGCCGTGGCAGCAGCTCCGTGATTCGCGTGAATCTTCTCATGCGCCAGGTGTCTCGGCCTCCCTCATATAGCTGAGGCCGTCCTTGCTCTTTGCTTGTCGTCTATTGTCAGCGCCGACCTTTACGACGTTCCCTTCTTTTGTTGCGCGAGACACTGTCTTACTGTGTATGTGAGTGGCGTTGTGGGGCTGGCCAGTCACCGGTCAGGCTTTTTACCGCATCTGGATCACCTCAGGTATTGACGCTCGAAAAAGCAACGAGAGCACTGCGCCAAAGAGAAAATGTCCCCGGCTCGATGAAAAAGGCAGAAGGAATTTTTGCAAGCGGAAGAAGCAAAAACGCCAACGCACTTCCCGAGACCCAATGCGCATTAAGTCTAAGCCTCCCGTCCGCCTCGTCTTTTAAGCCCGCCATCATGCGCTCCGAAGACTTAGCAGAGTCCTCTTCGCAGCGCCGGCCCCGCAAGCCCGGCGTCCACGTCGACAGCGCTCTTTCTGCCGCCTGTTCGGCCTCCGCACCCGCCGCTTACATATCCCAAAGCCAGAAAGATGGCGACACTTACATGACATATGGTGACGACGAGGACGAGGACGAAGACGAGCAATCTGGACCGGAACCGGACGACGACGAGAGCTTCTGTGATGGACACCACACAGTTCCCCACCACTCACACCTAGCCGAGCTAGACTTCCCACATAATACAGCCGGGTACGCATCGGATGATCTTGGCATGTCGGATGCCGGCGCTCCTTTGGTAAACTACCTGGACGTCGCCGATTTACTTACAAACGACATGGACATGGACGCTTCCGACGGACCCAGCAGCGAGTTTGAGTCGTCCAATGACGACGACGACACGGGCTACGATGCTGGCGAGAGTAGCAGCGTCCAACCTTCTTCATCCGTCACTGACGAGAGCCAGTCTCCGGACATGCACCCTTTGACGACGAATCCCCACGTTACGGACATGTTCCCCCACTACCCCATGCCACCGCCGACCCTCAATCCATCTGCCGTCTCGCTGCAACTCGAGCAGCTCGCCGCGGAGACAGCAGACAATGGTGCTGCTGGTGCCTGGTTTCAAGATGCGCATCCGGTCGCTTTAACCAATCCTACTCCGAACACGCTCGGTCCGTGTAACTACAGCTTGACCGACTTCCTCCATCATTGGGCGCGCGCAGGCCGCCTCGGCAATTTGCAGGGGACGACCAGAGAAAGGGGGAGGTGTCCGTGGCCGGCCAGGATCAACGAGCAGGCGGCCAGCCCGATAACGCACGTGCAATATGCGGACCTTGAGGGAGATATGTGCGACTTCCAGGGCATCGACTGGGATGGCATGGGAGTGACGAGGAGAGAGGCACGCGAGCGGCGGATGCTGACCTACAACAACTACGTCAGCAGGACTGGCTCAGACAGGTGGACGGTGAGTACAATGCAGCGCCATGACAGCCAGTTTCGCCAGTCGCGGGAGCTAATCAACCTGTAGCCCACCCTGCCCGATCTGTCTTTGCCTCGCACGGAAAGCTTCTTCAGATTCCGTCGTATGGACATCAGACGGAACGTGAAATTGTCGCATTTCCAGTTGCGCAATGTGCTTGCCACTTCGTCGCGGACGCAGGCCTTCTATCCCGGCAACGGCGTGGTACATTCCTTTAATCCTGTTTCCGGCGAGGGCGGGGCGATCATGAAGCTTGGGGATGAACCCGGATCCCAGATATCGACTCTCGCCTCTGAGCATGGTGTCTTGATCGCCGGTGGCTTCAACGGAGAGTACATTCTCCGGCACCTGGACTCGGACGAACCTGAAGAGACGGCCTGCCATGAGGGGGTTATCACCAATAACATTAGCGGCATCACCAACCATGTGCAGATCCACCAGTCCAGAGGCTCCTCCGGTCCGCACGCCGCCTTTTCCTCCAACGATATGGTATTCCGCGTCCTGGATATCGACACCGAGACGTGGCTGGCCGAAGAGACCTTCGACTACCCGCTGAATTGCTCGGCCATCTCGCCAGATCGGCGGCTCCGTGTCATGGTCGGTGATCACTACAACGTGCTCATCACCGCTGCCGAGTCGACCCTCCCTGGCGGCAAGCCTGAGATATTGCACGAGCTTCCTGGTCACCGTGACTTTGGCTTCGCCTGTGACTGGGCAGATGACGGCTGGACAGTTGCCACAGGCTTTCAGGACAAGGCTGTGAAGATCTGGGATGCGCGCCGCTGGACGGACAGCTCGGGCTTGCCCAAGCCGGTCACCACGCTGCGCGCTGAGATGGCCGGGGTGCGCAGCCTTCGCTTTTCGCCGGTCGGCAGCGGCAAGCGGGTCCTCGTCGCTGCCGAGGAAGCCGACGTTGTTAGCATTATTGACGCCCAGACCTTCCGCTCGAAGCAAACCGTGGACATATTCGGCGAGATTGGCGGCATCTCGTTTACAAATGAAGGCGAGAATCTGATGGTCTTGTGTTGCGATCGGACCCGCGGCGGGCTGCTCCAACTGGAGAGGTGCGGGGTCGGACGGGAAGCGACGTGGAGTGACGCGGACGATAAAATCATTCGAGGTTGCAGAGTTCAGGGGTTGTGGCGAGGAGAAAATGGGGGCAGCTATGATTGGCCACGGTCGAAATTCACCGAGGAGAAGCGCGCAAAGCACAGCCTTACACAGAGAAGGCGGCGCGGTGCCGATTTGGACGCACTAGAACCTTTCTAAGTTGGTCAATGGGTGTGGAAGACAAGGAGAAAGAGCTTTATTTTGGAGTTGGTCGACAAAGCAGGAATTGATAGGAAGGCTGACGAGAGAAATTGTCGCCGACTAAGACACGCGACATTCCAGAGGGGGCCGAGGCTCCGTGCTGATGGCGACATGATGGTTGGTTCTATTCGAGCTATACGCGCTCTGATACATTTTGGGGAAATGAATCGTTGGTTGTGGGTGCTTCGCCCCTGCATCCTCAGGAGGGTCGATGTCGTTCTCGCATTCTCACGACCTTGTGCGGTCGTTCGGGTGGCTCCAAACACGACACAGCAAGGGGCATCATCTGGGTGAGAACGGGGAGGTCCTCTGCACAATAGTTCTCGACATGGCGATTTGAAGGTCTCGGCCAATTTTCGACGTCGATTACTCGATGAAAGAGAGGGATCAGCAAAGCTTCTTCACAGCCAGAGCATTATGAACCTGGGAACCCTGCTATAACTCGCAAGCCAATGAACACGGCCAAAAAAGCCAACACAAGCCCAATGAGGCCGGGAGACCACATACACGACTGCGACTCCTCTGGTCAGATCGGGTTGAGCAGATAAGTGAGCATCAGAATTTCTCAGGAGGAGGACAAAGCAATGGTAACGTACGTACGGATAGGACAGGACATGGGAATTCACGGAACGGGCATGGGAACTTCACCAAATTTTTTTTTTTTTTTCATTCTCATGGGGCATTTTACCGGGCATTTCATTACATTCTTATCAGCATCATCAGCGTGTTTTTTTCGGGGTTGCATTCTTGATCAAAATACCATCTCACAAGTCTTATTCTTATTGTTTAGTGTTCTTGTTTTCGGTGGTCAGTGTCAGCATTTTTAACGGCGAGCGTTTCATGCATCAATACGGTCACGAGCATGATACCGGGGGGGAAAGCGGTTGACGTGTTGTTAACGGTGTGTTGGTGTTAGCGGGCGTGGCAGGCAAAGGTAGACTATATATATATATATATATATATATATATATTTATGTAGTCAGAGCATCATGCATATACGGTCTGTGCAAGTGGATGGATGTAGATGTATGTATGTACTCCTCTTATTTAAGGGTAGATAAGACAGATATATACACTGTATCAATTGGTGCAAGCTTGTGTCGATGTCTCTCGGACGGGGGGTGACTGCAAGGTTATGTATGATCTATGTAGTTAACAGTAAGTCACCAGTCTTTTAGCACCCATTTCCGTTACACTCTCGTATGCAAATCCCTCTCCCTAGCAGTCTTAAAAATGTGGGCGAGGACGTCGTCCACGCTGGAGGTATCTAAGTTAACGTGAACGATCGAACTTGCATATATATATAATAAATCCCTGGGCTTAAATTAAAGAAGACCTCACCAATACTAATTCAAGGGGTTTGTTTGTTGTCTCTAGACATTTGAGACAACACGTGGTAAGAGCTTTTCCCCCTTGCTTTATGAATCCTGATATACATACCTTACCTAACTCCTTGGGACCTAATCTTTGAACGTTCATAACTACTTGTCAGCAATATATATATATATATGTCTGCCTGCCTGCAGTGCAGTACCACCAGACTAGGTAATTTCGGAGAGAAATGCCCCCCGATGGAGATAGATTACGTTTGTACGGCGGTATTAAAGGCTGTAATAATAACCGGCCGTGAAACAAACCCCCCCACGCGCCGCACTTCGTGAGGGGGTGTGTGTGTGTGTGTGTGTGTGTGTGTGTGTGTGTGTGTGTGCAACGCATGTCATCATGAGATCCCATCCCATATTCCCCTGTCGTCGTCGTTCGTGTAACTTGGGTATTAGTTAGACGTGTGTGCGTCGTAAAAAAAATGCTTCCGAGCTGTGTGTGTGTGTGTGTCCCGTTGCCCGAGCAGCAGACCTGGACAAGACTAAGGGTACAAGCAAATATTTAATTCGGTTTAGAAAACTAGAACACATCACACATGATGTACTACTGCCTGCCAAAGTTGGACGAGTCATGCCTGTGAGATAGGTAGTCACGGGCTATAGATAGATACCCCCCAGTTCTAGAAGCAGGATAAGATAGGTACATGGGTGTTGCATTCGAGTTGGCGTTCCAAAACCACCTTTACACACTGACACTGACATTGACTCATAGGAAATGGTGTGTGTTTACTTATCATATTCACGAATATGACAAGACAATTCGGCAAACAGCTACTATTCTCTTCATAACCAATAGACAATATAATTACAACATTATTGAATGGAGTAAAAAAAAAAAAAAAGAACCATACACGTTAGAGCGAGTATATATACATGATATATATACGATACTAGCCGGGACATGACATTTGACATTTGAACAACCCCGCTTTGTGGCCCCTTTAGTTTTCAGTTTTGCCCTTTAGACAAGAGAGACAAGACTTAAGCGCCGAAAGCCTTGGCAGCGCCCCAGTGCTGCTCGCAGCCGCAGGCACCAGGCTGCTTCCACTCGTCGTCGGTGAAGGAGAAGAAGACGACCTTGTCACCCATGGCGGACTTGATGGAAGACAGGGCCTCCGCCTGCTCGGACTGGCCGGCGCAGGCCTCGCCGTAGCACTCACCGGCGGTGGGCCAGCCGGTCTCCATGACGTAGCCGGGCTTGCTGAAGCCGCAGATGGCCTCGACGAGGGCGAGCTGGCCGGCAACGAAGGCACCGGCGGCGGCGGGGAGGGTGGCGGCGTTGAAGTAGGCGTGGGCGTTGCAGGCGACAACGTCAATGACGGAGCAGATGTCGGTCATGCCCGAGCCGATCCAGGCGGAGACGACGTCGGTGGTGGTGAACGGGCCGGAGTAGCCGACGCTGGTGAGCTGGGTCTTGACGGTGGCGATCAGGTCCTTGAGCTCGGTGACGCTGCAGAAGTTGTTGAAGATGGCCTCGTTACCGACGACGACGAGCTCGACAAGGTCCCACTTGGCCCAGGCCTTGATGGCGGCGATCTGGTCGGCGACGTGGGGGGAGGCGTTGTCACAGCCAACCTCGCCGATGAAGATACCGATGATCATCTTGATGCCGGCGGCCTTGCAGGCAGCGCCGACGTTGGGCAGGGTGTCGCAGTCGGTCGAGTAGACACGGACCGACTTGAAGCCGGCAGCGGCGATGGCCTGGATGTCCTGCGCGACGGCATCGGCGGCCTTGCAGTCACCGGTGGTCGTGTAGGGAGTGTAGGTGATGGCCCACTTGCCGTCGCTGCCGCCGAGCTGGGGGCTGCCACCGGAAGACGAAGCCGACGACTGGCTGGCGGAAGCGGACTGAGTGGTGTTAGCAGCAGAAACAGAAACGCTGGAAGAAGCGGCGGCGGCGGCGGCGGTGGTGGCGGCGGCGGAGGAAGTCGGCACAGCAGTGGTGGTGTTAGCAGCAACCGGAGCCGAGCTGGTCGAGCTGGACAGAGCCTGCGCAGTGAAGGGACAGTAGACAACAACATCGGTCTCGGTGATGGTGGTCACGTGGGCGGGGGCAGTGTAGGTGCCCGGGCAGTAGGTGGTGACAACAGGGACAACAACGGTGGTCGCCTTGCCAGTGACAGTCGTCGTGATGGGCGCAATGGTGTAGGTGCCGGCCTCGGGGCAGACGTAGGTGGTCGTCTTGATGACGCTGGTGACCACACCGCTCTTGGTCTCGGTGGTGGCGTAGGGGCAGACAACAGTGGTGGCCGTTGTCACAACCGTGGTGACACCACCGAGAGTGTGGGTTCCGGTGGGAACTGCGGTGGTCGAGGCAGCGCAGACGGTGGTCGTCTCCGTCACCACCACGGTCGTCGCGGGGAAGGTGTAGGTGCCGGGCGTAGGGCATGTCTGGGCAACTGGTGTGGGGACCGTCGCCGGGGCTTGTGAAGTGGTGGGAGCAACCGGAGTGGTTGTGGGAGTGGCGGTGGCCGGAGGAGTGTAGAGGCCTGCGGGACCGGTGATGGTGGACCAGATGGTCGTGCAGCCCGGCACACAGGTCTCGCTCTCGTTGTAGCCCCTCCTGAACAGCTCCTCATGCACATGGCGATGGTTGTGTCGTGCGGCGCTCACGCCCCCCGCAAGAACCGCCGAAGCGGCAGCCAAAATAGTTGCCTTCATCTTTTCTGCTGTCCGTACTAGCTATTATATACTCGCAATAACACAATCTGTTGCCGTTTAGATTTGGAGTCGTTAAAACGAATGCCCGCTGAAAGAGTGAAGCGGTGGTAAGGAACGTGAGAATAACGAACGACGAAAGCGCGTACTGCTTTCTATGCTGAAGATATCAACATGGACGTTTTCGTAAGGAAA
Organism: Diplogelasinospora grovesii; assembly: GCA_033297225.1. Lineage (NCBI taxonomy): Eukaryota > Fungi > Ascomycota > Sordariomycetes > Sordariales > Diplogelasinosporaceae > Diplogelasinospora > Diplogelasinospora grovesii. The sequence continues at coordinate 323,172 of MU853755.1, forward strand.
GGGAAAAGAAAAGGCCATCTTCAAGGAGAGAGCAGCGCAGTAATATTAGTACTCTGGCAATCCGGGGGCAGCCACTTGGCGCCATGGACGGCGCGTTACGGGTTACCGGGGTCCAGCACAACGACGTCCACATGGATGCATGCTCATCGCTCCCTGGTCCTGCCAGACCGTGGTGGTGCATCGTGTTTGCTGACTGGCAGAGGGCCCATGCTCTTTGGTGTGGAGCTTCATTAATAACAGAGATCACTCGCCGAGGGAGCCCGTCGCTGCGCCCAAAGACCAGCATCTTAGCTCTGCCCGAGCCAGAGGGATCAGCAATGTGCTAACCTTCTTGCAAACCGCCGGGATCATGGCTGTCACGGTTGCAGACATGTCGATTGCCTCTTGTTCGGCTGTTCCAGAGCGGAATCTGCACAACCGTCAAGCGAAGGAAACCAATCCGAGAGGCGTCCTCTGGCCACGGAACAGTGGAGAAAGGTGGCTGCTAGGTGAGCCTGGGGATGCCAGTGTCTGAGATGCATGTCTAGCTAGATACAGAGAAGTCACTGTTGTTCTTCGGGTAAAGAGGAGCACCGCAACTCTCGAATCCGGTAATTGGGGTGTGATGCTGGCAAATTAGCAGAAAAAATTAGGGTGCATCCTGAAAAGGAGGCAGAGAGGTTGCGGAGTGGTTGCGGTGACCGTAACGCGAGGGATGGCCTATGCGCCTCCTACCAAGCCTGTTGGGCGCTAGCGCGGGTTGTCAGAGAGGGCAAGGAAGCAATGGTAGCGGTGGATGAACGGCAGCCACACCTTTTTGGACGCTTGGGGAAATGAGCTAAGCGACATTAAAACGACCGCACGAGCGTCAAGCACAACCTCCCTGCGCTGGCAGTGCTTGCAGTGAACGGCACTGACGAGGGGAGGAACTACTAAAATAATGGTCTGTCGTCCGTGTGCCGCTCGGTGCCTTAGAGGGTGTCGTGATTTGGCCAAGACTGAGATTGGTATGTCGACGTAGAGGTTGGTTGTCAATCACGCTATTCGACTCTCACAGCCAATAGCTAGTGTTTGTCGCGTCCGTCCCAGCTCATCCGTGTCTGTTTTGCACTGCGCAGCGCAATATCGTATTCTACAGCACGTGCACTGCTTGCACGGCTGCATGAAAGTAAAGGGGTTGGCATCAGGCTCCATCAGGTTATGGCAAGGAAGGCAGGTGCCGTGCCTTGCGTGCCGAGCGTGTTTTTCTCGTTCAGATGGAGCCTTTTGCATGGAATGAAGATCAGGATGTTTGGCGGATCCGACTGAAAACGGCTAAAACGGCCTACTGGGCCCTGTACCTGCATCTGCGGGCTTGGGGGCTGCCAAATATACCAGGACCCTGTAACGTGGGCAAGCTCTGACCTTCATTTGCCCCGGTTAGCATAAGTGCGAGGTGTGCCTTCATAAACACCCGCACTTCGATCTGCAGCAACTCAAAAGATATGAACTATCTCCGGCAATAAGCCCATTCAGTTGGGCCTATTTTATCACAACTTGTTGCGATTCTCTTCTTTCTCACCGCCAGGTGGCGAGAATGGCAAGTCAAACCCTATCACAGTAGCATCGGCATGGAGGCAGCGGTATCCTCCTGTTCCGACTCACAGTTTCCGTCGGTGAATGAGTGCCAGCACAAGAATAACAACGAGTCTCCTGGCCATTGTGCGGATGCCGCGCGGTACCTAGGGCGGCTTCAGGCAAGAAATCACCGGGTCCTCGGTGTATGTACATACTGCCCCGCGCTGGGACTGGACCAATCGTGTAGCTTCGGTGGCCTCACCTTTCTGGGAAGGTTCGTATTACGTACAGATAGTTACAACACATCCGCATTCTCCTTTGCCTGCCATCGAATTATCCGGGGAACCCGTCGCCAACCATTCGCGGTTGGTTTGAGATAGATAGGGGCTGCGAATAATGACACTCAGTGCCGTGTCCGATCAGATCTAGACAGCTGGAGATTGAGCACGCATGGTCAACGCTAAGCTTATCGGCGTAGGGCTCTTCAGAAGGGCCTCTCAAGGTGTGGTACGTAATGGGTTTGCAGGAAGGCTTATCACATCGACACCACGCCGAAGCTTCACTTCAAGACCAAAAACGTCCAGTTGCTTGCATGGTGCCTGTAGGAACTCCTGCCTCGGCTGATCTACTGTGTAACAACTGGATATCGTTGCGTAGCTCGCTGTTAGGCTCACCGCAATCGGCGCTTTTCGTCATTTATGGATATGGTGTAAGATAAGGTAAGGTAGCCAAGGGTTAGGGTATATACATGCGTCGTCATGTGCTTTCGCGTCGAACTTTGCAGCCTTGCGACGCCACTTGCGCCATGGCTGATAAGGCTGCCTTTGTCGAGATTTTCGAGCAGCTTCATTCTTGCGGCTCAAGCACCATATGTCCCACATAGTTGGGCCTGGAAGCAATTGACGGCCTCAAGATGCTTCGGTCAACGACCTCGACATATGTTTGCTGGAGATGTCTTTCTCGCAGACAATCAGCGCCCAATGCGCTGCCTCGAAACCCGCAACGCCATGCTGTCCGCCTTGTAGGACATAAAGGGAGCGGTAGCCTGCCTCGCATTCTTCAAAGGGTGCGTTTATATCGTCCAGTAGCTCCTAATGACTACGGCTAAGTTCTTGCAGGGTATGGCAACTGTTCAGCACTCGGGTGAACAGCGCTCCCCGTCAAATCAATCGCCCGAGGACATCGAGATTCGCGCTGGCTCGACGAGGAGCGACATTCGGAGTCGGCTGAGGGCCTGGGAAGCCGAAAATCCGTCGCCCGTGCCACTTGTCACACGAGATAGCCCACAACCAAACAGCCCGGTAAACTCTATGACGGCAAACCAGAACGCGCATAGCTTTTTACTGGACGTCAATGTGGAGGACAACGATGCACAGGCGTTTTTCGATGGCGACGGCGTGGTCGATCTGCGTTCAGCAACTTCGGGGCTGCAAGTGGGTGATTTGGTGGAAGTGAGGTAATTGCGAGCCTCGGGTTACTTGCTGGGAGAACACACAACTGACGTCTTGTCAGCGCCGCGTCTTGGCGAATACAGCTCTTTGCCATCTGCCTGGGCAACTACAACGGATATGACCACTTTTACACAAACACAGGAAAGTGGTTCGCAAGCCATGGATTCCGCACTCGCTTCGTTCTCAAGAACTTCGTCAAAGACCCAAGCGAGCTCCAGCCCCTGATCGACGCCTTGCCGACGACAACGGGCGCCAGTGAGGTCCTTGACCAGCTCATGGACCTCAGGGCCGGCATATCTCGCGATATCGGGGCATCTCTGATCAGAAAAATGCTCGAGTTTGAGGACGCAGCCCGCCACGTGCATCAGTCGTACGTAACCAAGTTAAATCAGGCGGCCGACATACTCGCAGACGAGGAGGAGCAGCTGATGAGCTTGAGCGAGATCACCGAAGAGCTCCTCCCCCGCAGCCTCAAGAAGAATAGCGAGACCTACCCTCCGGCGGCCCTTTATGCCGTGCATACTGTGCTCTGCCTGGACGATGTTGCATTTCGGCCCGTGGAGGCCAGTGGCCGCCATCAATCCTATCTGTTCGCCGTCCGCTCTCGGTCTGACATCCAGGACGTGAAGGGCATGGAGAGCCTGGTGCGCAACTTCTATGAAGCTCCTGGAGGCGTGTCTAAAAAGGCTAGAGGCGACCATGAACTTCGAAAGACACCGTTTGGGGGGTTCATCCTCCGAGCTCAAAAAGCCATCGACAACAGCCGAAAGCGACGGAAATGGTCTCCTCATGGCATGATAGGACCGAGTCAGAAGGACACATCGCCGGCTTCGCCGGACTGGACCGACACCGACCTTTTTATTGTCAACTTCATGCAGCAGTGGGCCGCAGCAGACAAGTTCTCTCGGGCCTCGCGTTTTCACTGGGTTGGATCCGCCGTGTTGCGGGCAGTCAGCAGATACACCGACACGGAGTACCTCGACTCTGTCGTTGGCTGGACCTTCCTCCAAGAAATCGGCTGGATCACGCCATGGGACCTCCACGCCCGTCACACTCTGCGTCTCCCCGGCGTGCAGCTTGACCGACGTGGAGGCCTCTCGCCATGGAAGCAGGATTCGCAACAAGTGAAGTTGGAGCCAGACATGCTCGCTTCTCTCCGGCGGGATTTTGCGGGCGGCACGGTCTACTGCATCGACTGGGAGGGCGCCGAAGACATTGACGACGGCATCTCGCTCGAGAAGGGGGACAGGGAGGGAGAGTACTGGATCCACGTTCATGTCGCTGACCCGGCCTCTCGCATCAAACCTGGCTCGTGGTTGGCGGAGCGGGCGGCTCGCTTGTCGCAGACTTCGTATTGCACCGGACACCACGAACGCATGTTCAAGGACGACCTTATCCGGGACGCGTTTTCGCTAGCCCCTAACCGGCCCTCGCTTACCTTTAGTGCTAAAGTCAACGAGGCAGGGCAGGTTCTCGATCAAAAGATCACACCTGCTGTCGTGCGTGATGTGGTCTACATCACCCCGCAGGCCGTGTCTGCCGTATGCGGCAATCAAGACATCATGTCGGTTGAAAACCCTCGACAAGACGACTTTGAGGTGGGAACCGCTCCGGCCACAACGGCAGAGCCAGACAGGAAGATGACGAAGCCTGAGGAGCTGGCAGAGCACCAGGTGGCAGATCTCAAGATCCTTTCACGGCTTACCAAAGGCATTCATGGAATCCGCCTTCAGAAGGGCGCTATGCCCATCTACCCAGCCCGACCGCGGGCCGAAGTATCGCTCGAGCCGGTTCAGGTGACCGAGACCGCCCACGGCTTCCTCCACTGCACCGGAGACCCCTACATCAAGGTCACGTATGAGAGTGGCAGCGGAGACAATCTCGTCAGCAGCGCGATGCAGCTTGCCGGACAGGTTGCCGCCAAGTGGTGTCACGACCGCGGCATTCCCATCCCCTACCGGGTGCAGACCTTGGCCGCACAGAACGCGGACGCTCTGCGTACTTATACCAAGGAACACCTCTACCCGGCGATGCTTGCCGGCAAGCGGCCGTCAGACGAGCACCTGCGCATCGTCCGCACCCTCGCCGGTGGACACGACATTTCCACCACGGCGGGCCCCAACTTCACCATGGGCGTGGACATGTACACAAAGTCGACGTCGCCGCTGCGTCGGTACTGTGATCTGCTCGTGCACTGGCAGATCGAGGCGGCGCTGCTGGAGGAGGCACGGCGTGGACGCCCCCTTGCAGCAGCTAGCGCCGAATCGTCTGAGGCCTCATTTCTGCCATTTTCAAAGGCGGAGCTCGACCAGCGCGTCATCCCTCTCTTGCGCGCGCGGGAGCGCCATGCGAAGTTGCTGGACAACCTCGACGGGAACACCGAGTGGATTCTGCAAGCCCTGGTGCGCGCCTGGAAATTCGGGGAGCAGCCGGGCGCGGCAAAACTACCCGAGACGTTCAAGTTCACTGTCGACGGGACAATAGACAAGGTCGCCGTCAGGGGTAGGATCGACTGGTTCGACCGCAGTGCCAGGATCGTGCCGGACGGACTAAACGGGGTGGCCCGCATGGCGGACATGAAACCCGGTGATGTCTATGAGGTCGAGCTGGCGGATGTCAATGTCTATATGAAGAGGATCTTGGTCAAGGTTTTGAAGAAGGTGGAGTAACTAAGCCACACAGCAAAAGCTCATGTATAAATCGCAACTCTGTAATATTACTAGAACCGATCAGCTGCTTTCATGGTAAATAACCACGTGTGTATGTGTCAATGTGTATTATCTGTGTCACTGTGGATGGATATGGGAAGGGCATCAAAATAAGACCGGACGTGCGCGCTTTTGCATATAGTAGTAGGTAGTTTTAAACGGGGTCATAGAGTACGTAAGTTCAGTGGTTAGGTACCTACCGCAAAATCAGCCCCGATCACGTAAACAAGTCACGACGACCGAAGATGGTCAAAACACGATGCAAGTTGGTCCTGGAAGTAAGTACCTATTTTATTTACGTCGGTCAGATGATCTAGGTGGTATCATTCCCCATAAGGTAACAAAACAACAAAAAAAAAAAAAAGTAAAAGCAAATATCATATACATTGTCATGAGAGTTTTTACGCTCCGTAATTCTCACACACACAGACGTCAAAAACTGCCCACTGGGGGGTACTAAGCCGTTCACTAAAAAAAAAAAAAATAAAAAAAAAAAATAGATTTTGAGGGAGGGCGATTTCTTTTTAAAGCCCAGCCAGTACGCTCTGAATGCCCACTGTACTGACATCCTCTCTGCGCTGCACAAACGCCTTGAAGTCCGCCTTGTTGAGTTTCTTCTCCCCCTTTGCCGCCGCCAGTCCTCCTTTACTACTACTACTACCACCACCACCACTTGTACCAGAAGAAGAAGAAGAAGCCAGGTTCCTCGAACGCTCCCTAAGCGCCTCGGGCCCGATGATAAACAGGTAACCCACCTCGGTGAGCAGCTCGACGATCTGCTCCACGTCTTTTGTCAGGGACCACTCCTTCATGGTGGAGACGTACTTGGCGATGTCCTTGGTGACCATCAACCCGCCCGTGGCGTTGACGGGGAACTTTTTGAGGTGCTCAAACAGCAGCCGGTGAACGCTGAGCGCCAGCTCCGAACTAAACACCTCCAGGTTGTGCCCGTCGACGGCCTGCCCCGCCAGCGACGCCACCCTGGACAGGAACGTGCAGATGGCCTGGCACGTGGACGTCTGCAGCGCGTCCACCAGGCCCTCGAGGTTGTCGTCCTTGGGCCGGAAGTCGAGCTTCTTCTGCTGCGCCAGCGTCCGGCCCACCCAGTTGACCGCCACGTCCATGGTGCTCTTCATGACGGCGTTGGTCTTGCGCTCCGTCGCCTCGACGGCCGTCTTGGCCTGCGCCTCCATGCTGCGCCGCACCGTCGTGTTGGACTCGGCCAGCCGGATCAGCACCGTCGTGATGAAGCGCGACATGATGTTGGTGATTGTCACCGCGGGGCGGATCGACGGCAGGTACGACATGTCTGGCTCGGTCTTGGCGTTCTCCTGGGAGGTGGCCGCGTCGAGCGCCGCGTCGAGCGCCGTCTCGACGTAGACCTGGCCCATGCTGGTGAGGAGCAGATTCAGCAGCACATTGACGTCCTTGGGCGTCTCGCTCGCCGAGCCCATCTCGAGGGTCCGCCGCACGCTCTCGGCCAGCCAGATGATCATGCGCTTCGCGTAGGCAACGCTGAGGATGCCGTCCTCCTCCGAGAGGTCAACCTCGTTCTTGTTGTTGGTGTTGTTGTCCTGCAGACCGGCCACGCGCAGCATCATGGCCTTTTGTGTAGGTGTCAGATCCGAAGAGTCCAGCCGCTCCGTGTACGCATCCTTGGCAGATGCCAGCAGCTGGGTTCCCTGCTGCGCGATGGCAGCCATGAATCCGGTCGGCGCCTTCTTCTTTCGCGAGTGGTAGAGCGTGAACTTGAAGAGGAGCGAGTTGTACATCTCCTCCAAGCTCTTCCTCTCACGGTCAATGTACGAATTCCCAACCAGATACGGAACAAACAGCTCTTCCAGCTGCTGATCCAGCGTCTGGGCAATCTGCGCCGAGCAGGGCTCGGGGTGTTCGGTTAGACCGTGCGTCTTCAAGTCCTCGACTAGAGAGCTGATGTAGCTCCGTGAAGCATGCAGCGACCGTAGAAATGCCAACGACGAGACTGTCTCCGCCTTGTCCAGGACCATTTCAAGTCGCTGCTGGATCGACTGCTGGAAGACGCGCTGGATGAACTTTATCAGGACAGTCTCATAATAGGGGAATGCCCGCTTGATAATGAACGACTCTTCTTGCATGACGATCTTAACCTCATCGATGAGCGACTGCAAGCTGGGCTCTACTCCCGGCGGATCCGAGTCTGGGTCTGCCAACTGGTCCCACAGCTCGCCGTCCGTCGTGACTTCATCCGTGATGAGCTGGTCCCTGTCGATGAAGAACTGGTGCTGGTTGACAAAGGTGGCGATGACGCTGGCGCCGCCGTTGAAGTCGTGCAACACCTTGGCGCATTCCATCATGTCGTCAAAGTTCTGCCGCCGGTAGCTGTTGTTGAACTGTTTGAGGAGATCTTGTTCCAGAACCTCGGAGAACTTCTCGAGCGCCTCGCGCGTGTTGTGCTTCCGGACGTTGCCTATAACGCCGTTGGTGATGCCATTGCCGCGGAACCCGTTCATCTGCTGGCCCCACGAGACGGGGTCCAGGCGCTGGCTGATGCGCATCAACTGCCGGGCGATGACGGCACAGCGAACCTTGTTCTCTGCACCCCCTTGCCTCTGAATCTCCTCGAGCGACGTGACCTGCCCGGTCTCGGTGACCTCCGTCCAGCACTGAATCAGGAAGTTGGCGTCCTGCGCCTTCCTCCGTTTCCGGTCCAGTTCCTCCAGTTTCTCGCCGATCTGGACTGCGATGTTACCGCCGCCGTCAGACCGGCTGTTGCCGTTCGCGCCATTGCTGCTGAAGCTGCCGTTGCTGGCCGAGGTCGGGTTGTTGAGACTCAAGTCGAGCGCTTCGAATTGGGCCATGGACTGATCGAGCTTCCGCCCTAATGTTTCGAGTGTCTGGTCATGCTGCGTCTCCGCCCGGCGGACTTGGGACAGTAGCTCCGACTCCTTCTCTTGTAGCTCTTCTGAGAGAGCGCCTAGTTGCGATAGTGCATCTACAAGATAGCCATTCGTCAGCGCCCAGACCCAAAGAGGCATGCTTCCCAGCGGGAGTTATTCGCAATGGAGGCTTACTTTCAAACGTTCTGATCAGCGGCTTCGGATCGAACGCCTGGTGCGCTGGGCCGGATCGACGGTTCGCCGGCACCGCAGTCTCGGCGAGTGAGTCGACAAAGTCTCTGGCGATGAAGTCCTCGTTGGAGAAGTCCTCTATGGTGAAGCTGGGACCTTTTGGGAAGAGCGCCCTCGAGCTCGAGGACGGGCCCCGTTCCATGGCGGCGAGCGTCACCTGTCGGCGGAACTGGGAGGGCGCATGGGTCAGAGGCCTTGACCGACGAGTACGTAGCGCGAGGTCGTTTATCTCAGTGTTGTACGGTAGGTAGTTGTAGTGGGGGGGAGCTTGTCGCAACTATGTTTCCTGTCCACTGGAGTTCGAGACACGGCAGCAGCCTTTTTGGGCCTGTGCTTTGGGCGCCCCCGCCAATTGAACGGTCGGGGCCGCTTACAGGCGACGACAAGAACCCAAGAAGACTGGCAAGGCTGTTTGATTGGAGTAGTGTAGCTCGAGTGGGGCGCACAGACGGACCAGCGAGCTGTCAGGTACGTATGCACGAATTTCAGACGTCAGATTCCATTTGCCCTGATGTACGGATAGCATTCTTCAACAGATGCGCAGCCGGAGGCAGTATCTACGCAATACCTAAGCCACTCTGCTCTATTTTACACATTTCCGGCATACTTTCGCTCATTCTTAGCCGACCGTCACCGAATACCAATTCCGAGACAGCCCATCTCCCTCCATTCTTGTCCGAGACCTGGGTATCTTTGCTCTAGGGAGGGCCACGTACAAACACCGCCGAGATGCCGTTTAGTAAACGAGATACCCAGGCCTACCGGCGCGATGAGAAGTACGGGGGAAAGCTCTTGACAGCAGAGCAGAGAATGGAGTTGCTCAAGGTACGAAATTGCAACGCATGGAGGGGGGGTGGAACCTGCATTTGCGCAACAGATACAATACACCGACTCTCCCAGACGGAAAGCTTACAAGAGCAGACAAGCTAACACGCCACAGCCATACCTCCCACCACCGCCCCCCCCAAAGTCGCGATCAGCAGCACAGGCGCAACGAGAACGAGAAGAAAACTCGACATTTGGAGTGCGGCGCTTCTTGCGGAAACAATTCCACCTGCTCGTCTTCACCATCATCCACGCCTTCTTCTCCCTCTACATCCGGACGCGCCATGCGTACCATGCCGTTGCCAACAGGATCTACTCAGTCTACCACTACCACCACCGAACACCCGAGCTCATCCAGGGCGATGTCAGGACGCTGCGCAGACTACCAAGGCACTTGAGTGTCATATTACAGGTGGAAGACGACGGGAGGGGGGGCGCGGGACTGGAGAGGCTGGTCAATGAAGCGGCGGACATCGCAGCATGGTGCGCAAGCGCCGGCATTCCCCAGCTTTCCATCTACGAGAAGACCGGTACGCACGCCCCTGAAACCACCATGCACCCATAACTCTTGCGCGCGTATACTAATCTGTGTCTTGTGTGTGCAGGCATACTCAAAGGCTATTTGCCCGAGACACACCGTGCGATATCGCAAAAGCTCGCCCTATACTTTGGACCCGGCTTCCCCGCGCTGAGCCTAAACGCGCCTCATATCCCCTGCATCGAGACGCCCTCGTCTCCTCGAACACAGTCCCGCCCCGACGGAGCCGATGATGGACCAGGCGTGAAGCACATCTCCGTCAAGCTTCTTTCTGCAGAGGATGGGCGGGATTCGATCGTGGACCTGACCAAGACACTCGCCGAGATGGCGCAGCGGTCAAAGATCACCCCCGGCGACATCAGCATCGATCTGGTGGATGCCGAGCTGAGCGAGAGCGTCATGGACGAGCCGGACCTCTTGATCCTCTTCGCCCCCTATGTCGAGCTGGCCGGTTACCCGCCCTGGCAGATCCGGCTGACCGAGATCTTCCACGTGCAGGATAACCAGGGCGTGGGCTATCAGGTGTTTTATCGTGGGCTGTGCAGCTTTGCGCAGGCGCAGATGCGCATGGGGAGGTGATTTGCTGTCGTTAAAAAAAAAAAAAAAAAAGATACCCAGGTGAGCGGTGATTGGGTTATAGACTTTAGAACTTCTTCCTCTCAAGCTTCAGTTCTTTCCTTGTCTCACAACCTTCATCTCCTTGGTCTGCTCGTCCCATTTGTACGCTGCTCCCGTGCCGACGTTGTAGTTGTAGTAATTATCCGTCCCGCCCTTGACCATGGCCCGACGAAAGGTAATGTTGATCCTGCCGTCGCGGGCGGAGCTGTTCTTGCCTGTCCGTTTGGGGATGGAATGAAGCCAGTTGCCTTGGGTGCGACCATGCATGAGGACCATGTCCCCGCTTGCCAGGGGGAGCTTGAGTTGTCCTTGTCCTCCTCCCCCTTCTTTCCCTCCTTGTACCCCTTCCCCCTTTCCCTGCTGCCCTGCTTCTTCCTCCCCGTCTGAGCCTAGCTGTGCCGGTTTCTGTGTGGGTGGTGGCGGAGGGAGTGGTTTGTGTTTCATCAAAAAATCCCTCGCCGCTCCCAACGAAAAGCTAGCAATGGCCGGCTCAGGGCCGAGAAACCTCTCGTCGTCACTATGGTAGCTTATGCTATCATTCCCGGATGCGCAGTAGTTGACCAGACAAAAGTTGAACTTGCAGCCTGTAGCGGCCTCGGTGACTACCCGTAGATCGTCCAGGCACCCGGGGATCGGTCTGGGAGGATACCGACCGTAGGGGCCGGTTACTGGCTTGTTGGTTTTGGCGTCCACTACGGAACCGTCTGACGCAAAATGAGAGGTTTCGTCGATGCCAAAGACAGTGGTAAACCTGGGCGTTTTAATCTGCGTTTCCACCCCGGACCGTTTGATGGTGTATTCCACCCGGTAGAAGGGTAACTGACTGCGGAGGAAGTGGAAGAGGGGCTTGGCGAGATAGCTGGGTACAAAGGGCTGGAAGTACAACAGGTCCAGGTCTGGCTGGTCGTTGATCGCGCGACCGGGCCTCGCTGGTAGAGAACCCAACTCACGCGAGATGGTGGAAGGGAGAGTGGGTATGGGGAAGGGGTAGGTGGGGTGTGTTGAGTATGTTGTCTAATAATATGTTAGAGAATATTGCTAATTTAGGAGGTGAGATGGAAACTTACTGGTCCGTCTGACTCAGTGGGCGAGTTTGTGAATGTGGAGGTGAACGCTTCTTGTTTTTGTTTTTTTGGTGTTGACCCGAAGAAGGACTCTATCGTTCTTTTTTTGGACATGATGATAGTAAGTGAATGCCCAGGCGACAGAATAGTGAGGGCCTTGAAGACATAAAATCTCAGGTTAGGAACTTAAGAAGTAAACATGAGTTCATGAAGTGGTAACCTCCCTGATGTAATTACAAAGTGACATCACTAGCTGAACGGGTTGGACCCCTGGCGCGCCTCACTCGTAAATGACTTTCAGCCCCGTGCAGCCTTGCGCACACACAACCCCGCGCCACATGTGGCTTCAACGAACTTTTTTAAACAGCCCCTCGCTTATGATTGGGCATTCATGACTCAAAAACGAATAAAGACGTTATTCCCCCCCCCTTGCACATTTATAGTTGATGAGGTCCGTGTACGATGGACAACCATGACACAGACCCGTCGTCTATACAAAAAATGGCAGGAGATAATGAGAAGACACAAACAGTAGACATGAGCAGCATATTTCGCCCGCCCGTCGTCCGCTCCGGCGCCGCTGCGCTCAACCGAGCCCTCTTCTCTAAGAAGTACGACATCGCTGCGGCGACGGTGCAAGATGCGCGGCTCATCTCGAAATACCGGACTTCTATGGAGAAGTCCAAGGAGCTTCTGAGGCTCGAGAGGATATCATCCATCGCGGCGCATCCAGACAAGGACCTTGCTAAACAGGGTCGAAAATGTCTGCTTTTAAACCCTGGCGTTAATGCTGAAGGTAAACCATATCACACGCCCTTTTGGTTTTTGATCGGGTGCTGATTTGAGGTACAGCACCAGAGACATGGGGCCCATTGCTTAAAGAGGGTGTCCAGAAACAGGAGCTGGGCGTCATTCCATATGAGCTCAAGCTCGACTACGATTACTGGTCGTATCACGACATCATGTCGTCGATCCTGCCGGAGGAGTTTCACGACGATATCCCTGCCGGGTTCAACACCGTTGGGCATGTAGGTCAGTCATGCCACACCCCTTTTATCACACTGAAGTGTGTTCTGACAAAAACGAAGCACATCTCAACCTAAGAGACCACTTCCTCCCTTACAAAAAGGTGGTGGCCGAGGTTCTCTTGGACAAGAACTCCATCATAAAAACAGTCATCAACAAGACCGACAACGTCGGTACCGAATCGCAGTTTCGGACGTTTCAGTACGAATGCCTGGCCGGGCCCGACGATCTGAACGTGAGCATCACCGAAGGCGGCTGCGTCTTCGAGTTTGACTATGCCAAGGTGTACTGGAACAGCAGGCTCGAAACCGAACACCGTCGTGTCATCAGCCTCTTCCAGCCTGGAGAGGTGGTGTGCGACGTGATGGCGGGTATTGGCCCCTTTGCCGTCCCCGCCGGGAAGAAGGGCGTGTTTGTCTGGGCGAACGACATGAACCCGGAAAGCCACGCCTGTCTTGAGCACGCGATTAAGAAGAACAAGGTACCCCCCCCCCCTTTTTTTTTTCCTCTCCTCCTATATACCCCCAGGCTCCATGTTAATAACAAAGTATGGCAGGTTGGCCAGTTTGTGCGTCCATTCTGCGAAGACGGTCGCACATTCATCAAGAAAGCTGCGGACGACGTGCTCCGGGCGTCGCAAAAGGGCGAATGCGCAGTGATCCCTGCCAAACGACCCCCACGGAATCAGATCCCGGCTGTTATGCCGGAACCGACACACATCCCGATCCCACCCACCATTGCCCACTTCGTCATGAACCTCCCGGCGTCAGCCATCGAGTTTCTGGGATGCTACAAGGGGCTCTATGCCGGGCATGAGAACCTGTTTGAAGGAGGCGGGGGGAGGAAACTGCCCATGGTGCATGTACACTGCTTCTCAGTCAAGGCGGACGACGATTCTCCGCTGCTGGATATCTGCCAGAGGATGACGGACCAGCTGGGCTTCCAGATGAAGCCGGGAGACCCAGAGGTGGAAGGAGAGGTGGCTATCCATGACGTCCGGGATGTGGCACCCAGCAAAAGGATGTTTTGCGCCAGCTTCCGTCTGCCGAGACAGGTAGCTTTTGCTCCGAGGAGTTAGACTAGCTAGCAAAAAAAGAAAAAAAAAGAAAAAAAAAAAAAGAAAGCCATTGTCTCAGTGCTCTGGGAGCTGAGTGAAGGATGTTACAATCCGTGAAGAGTCTTGGTGGAGGCCTACTGTCCAGGGGATCGAACTCACAGTTGTGCAAGTTGTGGCGTTGGATGTACGCAGATGATCTACTTGTCTTCAGCCTCTCCGGGTAGGCTCTGCATGATGCTCTCCTCCTATAGAAGGCGAAAGAGGGGGTATTCATCACAAGCAAATATGCGAGTTCATGACATTCCTTTTCTGTCTCCCTGGGTTTACATGATGCATTACAAGGCCTAGGCCTTCTACGCCGTTCTATTCAGGGTTTACGTGTTAGGCGCACGCCATCAACCACCAGAGCAAGTAAGGAGTGTGGTCTCCGATATCTTTGGGTTCCTGTGCAAAAAGCCATCTTCATCGACGTGGTACGCCGGAGCATACCCTGCAGGTTCTTGTCCGATGGTCATTTGTGACAGATATCGAATCGTCCAGGTGGTTTGATAGTGGCTGATCACAGGCGCGCTTTCTCGAGTTATGTACGGCATGGTGTAGTAATGCCGAGAAAAAGAGAGGAAATAAGGGTTCCTCGAGACTGTAAGACATCCGGTAGAGCAGCAAGAAGGTAGCATAGGCTAGACAGTGTTAGGTAAGTGATCGTCATCATGGCAAGGGGAGTCGAAGGGATATACGGGAGCATAAGCCATGAGTTCGTCTTGTGTGTCGGCTACCAATCGTGATTTTCTGGTGACAGTACACAGACGGGTTGCACCGCGCCATGCTGTGCCCCTGCCAGCGTGTCGGTGAACTGGACCCGACTCGATCGTGGATACCACAGCAGAGACGGATTCCGCCGGAGCGGAGATGTCATATTTGGCTTGCCCGCGCGTGCCGTGGCGTGTATCTCTATGTGCGATATCATGCATGGCGGTTTGCCAAGTGTCTGTGTTTGCGCCGCCCAGCGAACGCTTGTTCTGGTTCGAGTTCCCTCATCGACCCCGGGGAGTGTCTATTGTTGAAGTTGCTTGAGCCAGGCCTAGGTGTGAGTGTCGTATGATTGACTTAGCTGAAGCACGGCATTCGCTATCAGAGTTCCGACTGGCAGAGAGACATCACATCGTGTAGATTAGCCAACACAAGGACGATACAGCAGTGCAGCTGCTGGAAGCGAAGCGGTTGTTGCGATTACGTTACCGAAACAACGATAGAGGAGGGGGCCGACGGGAATGCAGATAGATAGCATAAGTAGCTGAGTCTGGTTAAGGCAGCTCGGAAGTGTTCCCCCTTACACTACTCTGTATCTTGCCTTTGAAGCCTGCAGTCAAGTGGGTGCTCCTGCTTCTCGACAATGCTTCTGCAGCATTCCGGAAGCGGGCGAGGGCCGGGGACCTTGATAAGACAGACAAGTGTGTGCGACCGACAGATTGTCAGCGATAAGTCGACCGGGCGCCAGTTCTCGAAGCTCGCAGCTGTGCAACCGTTTGAACCGTTGAAGGTGTGGTCAAACTGTGTCGCTGCAGGCGCCACATATGTCGGGCCCGCATCGGTGTGCATGCAGGCCAGCGGTGATGAGTGCAGGTATGGGCACGCTGGCATCTGATAGGACCAGAGCACTTCTCGCACTTGTCGGTAAGCGCCTGGCACACTATACTACACGCAGTAGAGTATCCGTATGCGTAGACGAATTACACGGAGTGACAGAAGTGCATGCTGCACAATAAAGACGCACCACGGGCAAGGGTCGTTGCGAAATCGTGTTGTTTATGTGAAGATATATTCGTCGCTCTGTTAAACACACGGTTAGTCACGTTGATGATAGAGGACGGGAGATCGACTAATAAACGTCCAATTGACCAATCCAACTGCCTGACCTGCCTCAAAGTTTGGCTCCACCGGGAATCCAGTCTCAGTCGCTCCAGTCTGCCCGCATCTGGAGAGCCTTTGACCCGCTTTATCCCCAAGCTTCGGCCCCGGATGCAGAGCATTTCGACGAGCATTTGTCCGACGATCTTTTCCATGCTGCTTTGCATCTCAACCTCTTATGATTTACTTCGCGGTTCGCCTCGTGGCGTGTGCGAAGATGCAGCGAGCAGACTGTGAGGAGCAGGCTTGTTTAGCTTGTTGATCCTTGAAGACCGAGAGCTCACTAACTTATTGGATGGTTGGGGGCCTTACCCGAGGACGTCCGCCCGCTCATGGCCGGAAGAGTGGAGAGTGCAAGGCATCGGATGCGAACGGAGAGGGGTGCCGACACCTTCGGCTGCTTTTAACCAACACTGGTCGGCTTTAGGCCGTTTTCATCTGCACCGGGAGGCATCCGCGATGGCACATCTGCAGGCAAGGAGGCAAACTAGGAAAGCCTCACTGTCAATGTTGATTTCACGTGTGGAAATTAGAGGTGGTGGAAACCTGGAAGTGCGCAAACCTCAGCTTGTCACGGCAGGTGCCAGGCCCGAATCTTTGGATGCTCCAGGCCCCGCTGCCAGCTTTGCGGTCATATCGATAATCATGGGCATTCAACCTCTGGCCTGAGACATCAGATCGTTCAACCCCACAATCATCCAGCTCGAGCACTTGGCTAAGGCCGCGGAAACGCAAACTGTCCACTAGGCCGCTCCAGTGACTTTCTGGCTATTTTAGGGCCTTGCGCGGCTTCTCATGGTGTGCCGGCAGTAGGTTTCTTTTCAACCCTATGTCACCGGCCGCAGCGTTCCAGCGATATCACAGTGTTCCATTCGGACTTATCCATTCGGACTATCTGGACTCGATGGAATCAATGTCCAGCAGTACGTTGTCGGAAAGCGCAGTTGCGATTACAGGAAGACAGATCCGCGCCATCAGCGCCCTAACGGCAGCAAACTCGGTCCTCCCTTGCAGCGGGTGAAGGCAGAAGCGTCAAATCACCGGCTTTTCGGGGCTAGCATATCCTGGTGTTATGCAAACACCTAGAGCCAGGTTTGAGTTGGAGGGTGGGCTGCAGCCGATGAGAAGTCCAGATTTGCCGGCAGCCAGTACCATGGCCCCTGTGGCCGCCTCAAAAGTGACTGCTCACATTGTGTTTCCCCATCATGCATCGGTCTGCATGAGGCTTGCAGCTTCACAATGCTGGAGGGGTCAAGTTCAACTTGGCATCGGAGTGGGTTTGTCGTCATGACGATCAGCCATTCTCAAAGACACCGAGTCAATTGATCATACACATTGCCACGGACAGAACGGCCAGCTTCCGGCCCTAGGGATGAAGAGGAAAGGTGATGAAGTGTGATAAGGTATCAGGATGAGGAGACAGCTCTCGAAGATGTGAGCGAGTTTGTGCCCCGCACCTCCGCTTTGCTATCCGTATCTCTCGGCTCGGATGTTTCCAGCTTGATGACTAAATACATGTCTGCAAGCGGACTGGCGAGGCCTGCTCTCACTCAGTGATCACCGCAACACGCCCTGGAGCTAATGTAGATAGCCAATGGACCAGCGACTGGCCATCTTTACCATTATCAGCAAGCGCCAAGCACGCCATCATCTACACATTGCTAGACAACCATCATGCCGGGCTAACCTCTATGGGTCATTGCTAACGTACTACATGCAGCAAGTTTGCATTTGATTGTGCATTTGATGTCATCGTCTTAATATCGCGACATTTGATTCACTCCATCGGCTTCAGTAATACCCCTCCCCCGGGTTCTCTTGCTGTACGCTGTTGGCTTAGACGAGGACTCGGAAGACGAGAACGGCTCGGCACAAAGTCACGGCGCCGCGAATGGCAGCGGAATACCTCCAGCCGTTGGCATTCTTACAAGCTACTCCTCTTATAGGCTCTGAGAGTTGGCCACTGCGATAGTTGCAACTGTGAATGGCCAATCCTGACTTTGGGAGTCTCCCAGGGGCTTCGTCGAACTGTGTTACGTCACACCATGCTCATGCTGTGTAGACTTCTCAGAATACCAGCTCGATGCGACGTGTGTTGCGCATTGCTCGCAGACCGTTTGACATGCGGGCCGAGGGCTTAGCGTCACCGCATCTCAGGGGTCTTCCTACCGATTCCTCACCTTCTCGCGGTGCTCAGCCATCCACAAATTCAGATTACTTTCGAACTATCATGCACTATGATGTTACCCGATGGTCTTTCCATATCGAGATACTGCTTGACGGACACGAGCGGGTGTGTTTAGTCTGGAAAAACTCCCCGGCTGTCACATGTAGTGGCACGGTCGGGCTCTGCGGAGTGAGATCGAGATGATTAGATGTCCACTGATGACAGACCCGGCAGTATCCTCGCCGGTGTGCATCGCTCGGTGGATACACATTCGAGGACCCTTACCTGGATCGCCTCCTCTTTCACTTCGCACACGGTAGGGCTTACCAGGGGGCCAGGGGCACGTCGACATCAGCCTTACACTCCTCCAACTGCATATCAAGCTTTTCACGAAACGGGTCTCAGTGCCATCGCAAACCTAGTCAGCGGATTATGCTTTCCGGCCTTTTCCTAGCCGGGCGCCGCGAGCATAGTTCGGGCGCCGCTCGTGGTAGCGAGTGCCGCGAATACCCTTGCACCGAACGCACAAGGACCCGAGTGCCTAGGCTGTGGAGTATATCGTGCGTTTCCCCGAGGGTCAGGCCTGGACAGTCGGGAACACAGTGAGAATTACCTCCTTTGCTCCTGGAGACTAAGGTCAACCGCGGCAAACCCGAGATACCTACTCCGGAAGGGCAGTGATTTTCGTCTAGCGCTACAAGCAACGTGTCGCTTTGTGCGTTTTTCATGTGTTCGCCACACAGAGTCACGCCAGGCCCTTGGACCGTTCGTCTTTTCTTGTTCCACCGAGGAGCTCGAAAGGGGAATTTTCACAAGGGTTCTTTGCTGTTACCACCAAAACGATTCAAGTCTCGACGCACAAGAAACATACCAATCAGTGTCGGGATGTCAAAATCCCCTGCAGGTTGTGGAGAGTCTGACTGCCCCTTCAAGACGCTACATTGACAACGTGCTTGACAGCTACCAATTGACGGGAGAGTACACCCGGTTTCGTTGACTCATTCTGACCTGACAGCAGCAAGCCTTTTGACGTCCATCTTCAGCCTTTCAGTCCTACACTCGGATGATCCGGCAGCTGCGTAGGTAATGACACATTGGGGCGGAACGTAGATTGTACACAGCGGCGAGATATGAAGATAACTTATCAGCTCTAGTCTTTCTCCGACTCGTGTTGCAGCTCAAACACAACCCAGTCCAGTCAAAGACATCGACCTTATCGGACGGAACGAGCATCTTTGACGCCAGCCACTTCATGTGAGAGCTCTTTCAGATGGCAATCCAAGGACAGTGCTCCATAAACGGAATGGGGCGCCAGTATCTACCACCGTTGCTATCACCGTTGAGACATGTTTCCTGGACATTGGCATTCCATCCCGGAACATCCATAGCGCTGATAAGAGCCTCAGCTTGTAAATCGATTTAGGCAAGCAGATCTGGACGAAAGGTAGACAGACGCTAGCCTTTTGCGCTTTAGGAGGCGAGCGTTTGATCCTTACATGGCGTAACCACCAATAAAGGCACTCGACTACCAGAGAGGCGCTGCAGCCTCGGCTTTTTGGCGGGTTGAGGCCCAATTAGCGTCGAAGCTAGAGCGCAAAGTCTCGTGGAGTGCAGGCACTGACCTTGACGGCGAACGGAAAAACTCGGGGCACCCGAGTTGAGGGCTAAGACTACCTTACTAGGTTACTGCACGAATCCCAGCCACATGTTTAAGAGCATCTTGCTTCCATCGACTGTCTGGCTAGCATGCTGGTCGTCGAAGAGACGCCTGGAATGGCGAGATGAAGTCTGCCGTCCACAAGCAATGGTGAACCCCGCGTCTGAGGGAAGACGTCGTTCTGATCTAGGTGCTCAGCGAAGTGCGCACAGGGCGCATTGGCTGCAGGGGTGAGCGGCGTGTCTTCTGTCCAGGGATGGGACTTCTTCCAGGATTGGAACCTCGAGATCAAATTTTCTCGACCTCCAGAGGATGTACAGTTACGTGAATGAAGGGAGACGAGGAACCCAGGGATACTGGAGCAAGAAGTACTCCCCTTACCTCGACTTCCCCTAGGCCCACCTGAGAACGCGAATTCATCTCCATTCACTGTAGAAAACTGGTCGCGCACGGCTAGCAGGCTTGTCAGCCCCAGACTACGGACGGTTGTTGCTTTCACTCAGTACAGGGAACTAGGCGAAAGCAGCTCGGAAATTTGGAACTTTAAAAGAAGTTTCCATAAAGCCAAGATGGTAATTCGCGAGGTGTTTGAAATGCATCAAAATAGGCAGCCGGACGCGCAAGGTGCAAAGGCAAGAGAGGTATTTAATACAGCTGTGATTTGTCCGCGTCAGTGAGGTGTTTGAGTTTTTCTTCCATACAAGGCCCGTTGACTAACAAGAACTGGCATTGACCAAGCAGAACGTCCAGAGCAGGTCACACGCGTGCGCGAGATCCTTCCAATCCAGCGATTCGTCTAGCCCCTCTCTCGGGTTCAAGCCGTCCAATTACTGGTCGCTTTTCTCTCCACGCCCATCCCTGGTGACCCGCACGTCAATGCCCTAGACCGCCTCTGTGTACACACGGGAGTGCATTCTTCGGCTTCCACCGTGAGGTACCGGCGACTCGACAAATGCTGCGCTTGCTTTTTCTTCCCGGTATCTTGCTCGTCCCCCATCATATCCCCCAAACTCTGCTGCCATTGAATTGCCAAATCACCGAACCTCTCTCCCCGCGCAGTTATGAGGTGAATCGAGAGCGTCTTCGACATCTTGACGCCCCGCGCTCCTGCGGCCAGTCATGCGGTAAATTCACGATCTAAGGCGCCTATAACTACCTTCACGGTCCACATCATCGTTCGACTTCGAGAGCTCCAGGGTCAATACAGACCTGACACCGTTGAATATTACCTAAAGAACCTCAGACGACAACCCATCACGAGAACGTAGAAGCTTGACGAACACGGACATTCACTATTGCAAAACTGGCCGCCAATCAACAGTTCCAGGACCAACGGCCAAGAGAGTATGTGACTGTTGACTTCTTCCTCACAGTAACACTGCACTGCCCTGGTTCTTTCACTATTTATCTCCACTCCATTCTGTGCCATACATCTGCAACTGCAGCTACGGGCTCCGAGTTTGGGCGAATAGAGACATCAAGTCCACGGTGGCTCCCTGCACTCCACAGAGTTTGCACGTTTCTGCGGGCTCCAGTTGGACGCCTTAGCCATGTCTGCATGCAATTCACTTTAAGAGCTGCTCGCCATTCACAGTCACTATCAAGCACATACGAGCCATACCACATTAGATGCATCAAACTGTCCTGCATGTCTATTGATAACGACACCGACGTACCCCCAACTTCACCCGCACACACACCCACCGTGCTCAGACAACCAAGCCCCTCCCTCCCAAGTCATTCACCCATCCCACACTCTGGCACACACCTTCAAGCGACAAGGGTGCGGCCTTGGGAGTCGCATTGGAACCCACACTGCTTAATTTACACCAGCCCATCAGCCTCCGATGTGCCGGACACTTAACCGCACGCCTCGATTGCGCAACCCCTTCTCGCAGAACAATATGGCTGTCTTTGTACAATATCTCTTTCTTCAGCCTCGTACTTTATCGGCCTCCTAGACACTGCTTGCCTCGAGTTTAACCCTTCACCCTTCGCAGAATCTCATCGCAATTTGTGCCTGTCTCGCCACGAAACCACTGACGTGCAACGCTTGCAGCCTTCTGCCCTAGTCACCGCCTTTGTCCCCGAACGCCTCACAAGCCACCGCACGGGGGCCCTGTTCGAGAAAACCAGTCGAAGGCCGCCGTAGCAACACATAAAAGGAAAAGCACCCCGGATTGCCCACGGCCCTTCCCAAGGCATTTCGCACCTTCTCTTTCCGGAACCAAAATCCCCAAACCGAAACCACCTGGCATTTGGCACACCTATGACGGACTTTTGTTGTCGCAAGTTGGAGGACTCCAGGTGATTTGGACGGCTATCCGTCGGCCGCCCGGTATCTCGCTCTTTCAAGATGGCCGTAGTTCTCTCGTCCGAAGAGAGCAGCTACTTCTCGTCGGCGACGCTGCGCCGGTCCCATTCCCAACCCAAGTTTGTGACAAAACAATCCGGATTTCACACATCCTCCTCGGCGTCACGGATAAGTGATCTCTACTCTTCGCCTCCTGCCAGACACTTTTTAGACTCGACCACTTCCTCAGCACCGTCATCACCACAGGCAACCCACGCCGAATCCACGGATTTGTCTTGCACATCTACACCGGCCACCAACTCCTCCCTGGCTTCGGACTGTGACGAGGAGGAGGAGAACTTTGGATCAGTCACATCAGAGGACCATATTCATTTGCCTTGCTACGACGACGTGGACTACTATAAGCAGGCCGAGGGCTTGGAGTCCGCCCCGAGCTCGCGGGCTGACCATTCGCATTTGGCTTCGCCAAATGACCAGGATGAGTCCACCGGTACATCAAGGCCAGGCTCACCGGAGGCTTGCGAGAGGGCCGAGGATGACATCTCATTAAGACCGCAACCTTCCCGGCATGTTGACTATTTGTCACACAACTGGCGCGAGGAGGATATCTGGTCATCATGGAAGTTGATCGTATCAAGACGGGGAGACTATGCCAATGCGGCTCGGTTAGAAAATGCATCGTGGAGGACATGGATGAAGTCTAAGAATAAGCTGAGCACAGTCTCTCCGGAAACGCTTAATTGGTATGTGCCATTCGAATGCGCAGCGTCGTTTCTCACTGACATGCAATAGGCTCAAGGAATGCGACGTCACATGGCTTTACGGCCCTTTACAACCCGGCACCGTGACTCTCAACAATACGAGTTCGAGCAGCACAGGGCTTAGCAAGTCCAACTCGTTCGTTCAAAAGAAGCCAATCTTGAAGAAGCGAAGCATGTCGGAGATCATGCTTCAAAGGTCGCTCTCTGCTTTGTCACTAGTGAAGCAGGCTGCCGAGGCGGCGCAAGCCCAGCAGAAAGAGGGCCTGAAGAGAATAGGCAGACGACCGGGACTCGAGCGAGCCGCCACTGACTTCATGACCTTCCCATTTTCCTCCCGCAGGGGCAGCAACTTCAACAGCCTCTTCCCATCGACAGCATCATCTGGCGTCGCTTCTCCAAGCAGTGAAAAGAAGCACATCCACTTTAACGAGCAGGTCGCTCAGTGCATCGCTGTTGACGTTAAGGGCGACGATGACGATGACGATGTCGATCCAGATCCGTTTATGTACGGTAGCGATTCCGATGACGACGCCATCATGATGAAGCGCACAAAGGCCAAGAAATGGAGGCCGGTGCTGAGGAGGGCCAAGAGCAGCAACCCGAGTGCAGAGAGCAAGACGATTGCCATGCTCCCGTCAACCACCCTGAAGTATCGGGAAGACACACCGGAACCGACCGAGACAGCGATGAAGCACAGCACCAGCTACAGGAGCCCAATCATGTCTCCTTCTTCATCTCAAGAAACGTTGCGGCCATCCAAAAAATCGGGCAAGCTATTTATTGCCGATGACGACGATGACGATGAGGAAGACGAGCACGACGACGAACCAGACTGGCGATTCTCGACAAAGCTTGGTGAAAGTTCGTCTGGGCTGAAGCGGTCAACATCATCAAGCAGTCTAACAGCGGAGCCCGCTGGTATGCGCAGAACTGCATCTGGAATGTTTATGCCCTACGAGGAAGGCGAGTCGGCTTCCACCAGTGAAGGCCTCTTCGGTCGGGTCATTGATACGGTAAATACGGCCCGGGACATAGCCCACGTTATCTGGAACGTGGGCTGGAGGAAGTGATCTTTCTGTTAATGGACCTTTTCGTATTAACCAACCCGTTTTCCAGAAGGAGGCCACTAGCGGCAGTAATACCCGACGAATCCGACTCGTCTCGAAGAATCCCTCAAGTGGTGTACGATAAAGCGCGAAGATCCTGGACCAATGGTGCCTGTCCTGGAGGAGGATGACGAGAGACTCGTAACGATGCAGACGACTCGATATAATTATTTTCAAGCGAGATCAGGGTGTGTCGGGATGGCTAGACAGGGCAAAATTAAGTTCAATCACGACACGAACATGCATCGGCTGGGATGTTTTAACAGGATTTTTCTTGTACCTTTCTCTACTGGTTATGGTGATAGGGGCCGGTTACAGAGATTGGGTGTGGGCTGGGGATTTCCGGACGGTCGAAACCATCGACGGCTTCATGAGGCATTAATACCCGCGCCGTGCACTGGATTCCTCGGCCTTTTTTTCTTCATTTCCGGTTCGATTTCGGTATACGGCAACGGTTCAACTGGACTTCCACGGCGTTGTCTACTTCTTATTCATGTGGTCTCGTTTGCATGATCACTTCTAGGGATAGGGGTTTCTATCGGCAACAAAAAAGGGGTGTGGGAGAAAAGTTGATTTGGGTATTTTCTTGCGTTTTCTGCTCTTTTTTTTCCTATAGTCAGAGGGCTGGCACAGATCAGGGACATTGTGACTGTATTATTGCAACTGAGGGCGGCGTTCTAGCGCCGGATTCGTTTTCTTGAGATGGTCTTTCCGTCTTGAGAAGTAAATATCTTAGGGCCCCAGTTCATCGCATCTGACCTTGGAAGAATCTGGATGCCGCGGGCAGCCGCGAGAGCTGCTCGCTCAGGAGCAGATCATTTGGACTGCTTAACGCCTTGTTTTGGGGAGGAAATAGAGGCAATAAAGGGAACTGGATGGCTGGCAACCAGGGTCTGTACTTAGGTAGAGAATCAAAATGCCATGAAAGTCTGCAGATGAAGTTGAAATATGTGAGAAGTGACCAAGTCGAACATTAGTTCAACGTGTCTGTTTTGAGCACAGTGACGAAGGAAAAAGATTCTCACGCATTGCGAAGACATATTTCTGGTTGCAATAATCGTCTTTTACTCTTTAGATTTTAGAAATATCAGTCACTAAAAGTTGAGGATTCAGTCACTCGCATCTCAGTTCTTAGGTACAGTGCGCAAAGTATCGAATCGAAATCAGGCGCCAAGGCAACCCACGGCTGACTGCGACTGGGAATCTGAAGCTCGGGCCACCTCTGAACGCGTGCAGCAGCTGCCTTGAGCTCCCGACCTTGCATGAAGCAGCGGGAGCCAACATCATCGAACAGTTTGCCATTCAACCACCAAAAGTCAACCATCACCTACCTCTTTTCGATTTCGGCCTTTTCAAGTCGATAGAGTGATACTCTTGCGGAAAGGAGAAACTCACATCGCTCTCGTCGGCCGTTTACGCCCCCCCGGCCGAATCAAAGCAACAACATCCCAGAACCACAAGCCAGAATGGACACGCTCGTAGCGCGGTACAGCCGTCCGGCGTACCAACAGCAGAATGACATGTTTTCGGAGCAGGAGCAGCAGGATCTGTGCGAGGGGGTTCCCAGTCTGTCGTTGAAATTCGCCATGCCTCCAGTCGCTCACGTACGTCACCCTCCCTCTGTTTTCCCCCCTTCTCTCCCTTACCCTTCTGTTTTAACCCGACGGGGGGAATACTGACAGAGTATGTGTGTGTGAGTGAAGCCGTCAGCATGGCTGCGCGCAGCGACCGACGACCGCTCGAACCCGCAATGTCCCATCAAGATCGCCCACGGCACCACGACGCTGGCGTTCCGCTTCCAGGGCGGCATCATCGTGGCCACCGACTCGCGCGCCACCGCGGGGAACTGGATCGCCAGCCAGACGGTCAAGAAGGTGATCGAGATCAACAGCGACCTCCTGGGCACCATGGCCGGGGGCGCGGCGGACTGCCAGTACTGGCTGGCCTGGCTGGGGATGCAGTGCCGGCTGCACGAGCTCCGCCACAAGCGGCGCATCAGCGTGGCCGCCGCCAGCAAGATCCTGGCCAACCTGGTCTACCAGTACAAGGGCATGGGCCTGTCGATGGGCACCATGTGCGCCGGCGTGACGAGGGAGGAGGGCCCCGCGCTCTACTACATCGACAGCGACGGCACGAGGCTCGCGGGGAACCTCTTCTGCGTCGGGTCCGGACAGACGTTTGCGTACGGCGTGCTGGACGCCGAATACCGATACGACCTGACGGTGGAGGAGGCGCTGGAGCTCGGGAGCAGGAGCATCCTCGCTGCTACCCACCGCGACGCCTACTCTGGTGGGTTCATCAACCTGTATCACGTCAAGGAGAGCGGGTGGGAGAAGCACGGGTTCAGCGATACCAACCCTATCTTCTGGAAGACCAAGCTTGAGAAGGGCGAGTTTTCCAATGTTACTTCTGACTTTTCTGATGAGCGGGTGTAGATTTAGCAGAGGAAGCTGTTTCTGATAGATGAACCCCGGTTAGAAGATGGGGAGGATGGGTAACGTGTACAAACATCAATAACGACAATTGCAGTTAAAAACGTCAAAAATGTCCTTGTCCCCCTTTCCATTATTATTCCCTACGTGTGAAACGTAACTTGTCATTAAAGTTTGGAAGGGGGGGTTATCAAACCATTAAAATTTACCATACTTTTATTACAACCGTCTACTATCTTTACATAACCCATATTTTTATACAAGCTAATTTACCTTACATATCGTCCCAAACTTTTTACAGATCCTGATATCCTCCTGGTCATGGTGTTGGTGTGGTGGTGGTGATCCATCCATCAACGCCCAAAATCCCGCCATCTGGCCCCTCCGGATCGATGGTCCATTTTCTGATGGGCAGGATATCCAACCGACTCCGATATCCAGCCCGGTACATCTCGGTCGCGGTCCACGCGATCATGGCCGCGTTATCCGTGCACAGTTCTACGGGGGGTGCTACGATGTCGACCCCGCCGAACCCGCGGACGTCCAGGACGGAGCGTAGGATGTGCCGGAGGTATTTGTTAGAGGCCACCCCGCCGGACACCACCAGCGTGCGGATCGCCCCTACACCATCATCCCCATTTTGTTGTTCGTCTGTTTGGGTTTGTTTGGGGGGGGAGTTATGTCTGTCCCGCAGCAGGTCGCTAAGTGCGAAGATGACCCGGCTGGCCAGATGCTCGAAGGCCAGCTTCATCGCCGCGCTCGCTAGCTCCCTCCTCCCCGCCATGTCGTCCTCCGGGAGGGTGTCGAAAACACGCTGGACGTGCGAGCCCAGGCCGGAGAATTCATAGTCCATCGCCCGACGGTCGTGGTACGGCGCCGTCAGGGACCACCCCCCGGTGCGGGACTGGTAGGGCTTGATCTCGTCCATCCTCTTGGCAGGTGGTATGTAGTGGTAGTCATCGTCGCCGGGGGTGGTGGCGTGCTCGGGGAATGCAAAAGACTCGAGCTGCGCACCGTACATGACGTTGGCGCTCCGAGATTTGATGTGGTCGGGGAGGACGAGCCGTGCGACCCTGTCCAGCAGGACGCCGATCGCGATGTTGCTGTTGCTAGCGAGGATCCGGTGGGAGGTTAGGGACCTTGAGAGGACCAGCTGGGTGTGGCCGCCTGAGACGAGGAGGGTTAGGAAGGGGAACTCTGGCTTGTTCTGCACTACTATGGGTTTGTCTGTGTGTTGTGAGGTTGTTGTTGTTGTTGTTGTTGTTGTTGTTGGTGGATGGTTGAGAGCATGGACGAGTCGAGGCGTGAGCGCGTGCGCCTGCATGTGGTGGACTCCCAACAACGGCACACCCCAGGCAACCGCCAACCCCTTCGCGGTATTAAGGCCTGCGGCCAAGTTGGCATTCATCCCGGGTCCGCGGGTGACTGCTACTAAATCTGGCCTCTTCCGTAACACCCCCCCGATAGAAAGCGTGCTGATGGTATTATTTTGTGTGTGGGTGGAGCGGGCAGGGGGGAGGGAGTGCAAAGCCTCCTGCACCAGACCTGCTAAACTCGCACTGTGACCCACGACAGCCACGGCGGGATGGATGCCCTCGAAGGCAGTGTTATCTGATGTTATCTTTTTGTTGAACAACAACCTGGCAGCGGAACTGGGGGGCGGGTTGGGGGTAGTGGTGGAGGAGGCAGTGGAGGTTGAGGGGGGTTCAGCGGTGTCCAAGACGGCCACGCAGGTGTCGTCGCATGATGTTTCGATTGCTAGCGTTAAGAGTGACCGGAAACTTGATGTAGGTATGCTCTTTCTGGTTGATAGCCATGTTGAGATAGCTGGTCTGGTGAGCTGGTTGGTGAGGGTGGCCTTAAGGGGTTGCCTGAGTGAGTGGACATGGTGAATGGGTCTCATCTCAACCACTAAAAGGGGATGAACACAAGTTAAGCTGTGTGAATGGTTGGCTTTGAGAGTTGCCCGCAAAGGCGTTTAAGAGGTGTCTCAATGAGGATTGAATTTATTTAGCCGTGTATAGAGCTCATGATCTCACACGACTGAAAAGCCTTAGTGTTTCGAATAGTAGGTAGCTCGAGCTTTAGATGGCAAAGAGATCCCAAGATGGTGAACTGATGTGAATTGCACTGGTTGATTGACAGGTGGCGGAGCCGCAAATTTGTTTGGAGGCGGCCTGTGCTGACAGCTGCAATCAGCTGCTGTTCACTTCCTTTCAATCTCATTTGTACTCCCATTTCATGACTTTACGGAAAAAAGCAGCTTGCTACAGGACTCACTACCTGTAAAAGGGCGTTTCCATGAGTTTCAGTTCCTTTGGGGGGTTGGCTACTGGTATTAATCAGGAGGGGGGTATGCGCAGTCACATGAATATCCTCTGAAGTAAATTAGAACCCTAAATTGCATGCTCGCCTCCCAGATGCTATACAGAAATCTACCTATATAGCCAGTAAACCGGTAGTCACCAAGAAAAATGTATACACCCCGCTGCATCTCCTAGATTCCAGTCTGCCCATTAACCCCAACAAAATTGGTATAAGCACACTTGCAACCACTCAAACCACCATCCATGCCCCCGAAGCTGGGGTTGTAGGTCCCCCCAGGGTTGATGACCACTCCATTGTTGTCCATAAAGTTGAGCACAAACTTGGCGTCATACAAGTTGATGTGCTGTCGCGCATCCACCCCTCTGACAAATGCATATTTGTAACCGACCACTCCACCGTGGGTATCTAGCGTGACCGTGACCGGATACGGCATCGTCCCCGGACGTGTGCTGTTATTTGACGGCCCCCCAGAGTTGATCTGAGTAGAGTTGGCCCTGCGCGTCCAGATCTCGACCTTGAATCGGGCCGACAACCAGGTCACCACAAAGTTTGCCTCCGACTCGAGAGCACCCCCATTCAAGTCTGCCGGCACCGGGCCCTGCGACGCCGTCGTGTTGTCTAGTGGGGTGACGGACTTGACATAAATGGTCTTGTTATAGTAGGTATAAAAACCGTATCGCTCGGTCGGTAAACCGCGGTCGTAGAGACGGAGGGGCTGCTGAATCGGGTGGGGAAAGAGAACAGCTGGCGCCCCGGTCCCGTCTGGGTTCAGGGCCGGCGGTGGTACGATGGCGGATACATTCAGGCCGCTGTTTGTAAGGTTCTTCTGGTCGCCGCTGGGAAGGGCCTTGGCTGTATCATTGCCATCTCTGCCCATGATATAACCACTGTCACTCGCAGCACGACGACTGAGTACGTTGGGTCCGATGGTGCTGTTGATCGACTTCAGCATGCTGATGTAAAAAGGTGTCGGCTCGCCGGCTTTGGCATCCGACACGACTCCATCGGTCGTGTTGCCCAGGAACCACATGTCTTGGAAGTTGGGCGGTGACGGATCGGGTGTGATTCCCGTATCGTACCCGGAGGCATCTCGGCGCTGGGGCATGCCAGCGAGCCGTCGCAAGAGAGAAACAACACCGACAGGCCCACTACGTGAAGGTAACTTCGTCGGAATATTTGCTTTTGCTGTTGCTGTTGCTGTCGGCCTCGTCTGGTTTCCAACGGCGGTCTGTAGTGCTCCCGCTTGAGCGCCGTCGGTGGGAGTAGGTGTCGGAGGGATTCCCGCAGGGACATTCCACAGCCCTCGCGTGTTGTTGTCGAACTGGATCTGAAAGATGAAGCTGGGCTGATCCGCATCGTAGGGTGCAACCGAGGCAGCCTGCTCCTTCGGCAGGGAGCAGCTCCAGAGCGTCGCCGGCTGGACGCAAACCGTTGTCGCATCCGAGTCGGGGCCGATGACGGTTGAGATGCCTGTGGGAATGGGCGGGAAGTTGGTGAGGTTCAGCCACTGGGAGTAGGGGGTCGACACAGCCTGGACGGTCTTCCGAGTCAAGACGACGACCAGAACAACCGCCAGTATGATAAGCCCCAGCATGCCAGCGCAGACACCAAGCCAGATCCGCCGCCTTTTCCTCCCCTCGCGCCCGGACCTGCCATAGCAGCCATTCTCGGGGATGCAGCCACGGCCTCTCCAAAAACCACCCACCTTCCGCGCCATGGCATCCTCCTTTTCATGTCGGCGGCGCCGCTGCTCGATCTTCCGGCTTCGGCCATTGCCCGTCGCTGCGAAGAAGTGATCGCCAGGTAGATATGACCCAGCTGGCCTGTCGGGGAGAGGTACATGACGGGACGAATGAGTGGCAACGGGGGGTGGTGTTAGAGGCACATTCGTAAGGCCAATGGCACCCTGCGAGGTCATTGTGCCTGCTAATCCCGGGGAGACGGGGCCAGGGGACGGCGGGTACATGTTGTTCAAAGGATGTCCGGGGGGGAAGACAGCCCGGTAGCGAATCGCATGGTTCCTCGATGGTGGAGAGTACGGCGGTGGTTCTTCGCCGGGCGCTTGGTACTCTTCGGCCAGGATCTGTGCCTTCATGGCCCGGGTCTCGGCCCGAGCAGGTCGTGGTGCTGGGTTGGAGGACGAAGGTGACGCCTCTACTGTCCGGCTCGTGTCCTCAATTACAATCTTGGGAGGAAGGCGCGTTTCCGCAACGCCCCGTGAGCTGCTTGCAAGATCAGTGCTGCGGCCAGAAGAGGGAGCCACCTTCTTGTCCGCCCCCTTCCACCACTCGTTGGCGTTGTTCGCGGGCTCGGCATAGGTAGGACTCGTTGTCTGCGGTGTCACCGGACTTGGGACGAAAGGTGTCGTGACTTGATCCCACCATCCCTGCGATCGTGTGCTTGCTCCAGTACCTGATCGTGCTCGCGCTTTCGCTCTTGTAGATTTCCGTCGCGGGGATCTCGGGCTGCCATCTTCTTCAAACAGAGTGACTGGTGTTGCCACATCATCCTCGTCGTCACTGACGTGAATCGTCGTCGTCCTCGTGTCTCTGTTGGCCTTTCGGTTCTGCGGTGTCGGATAATCATCCTCGTCGTCGCTGACGATGATTGTTGTTCTCCGATTGTCTCTGTGTTGTGCTGGGATTGATGGGACGGCAGGAACGTTGCCCCGCTCGCCCGCTCTGGGGAAGCCTGCACCTTTGGGTGTCCATCCATCCTCGGTATCGGGTGACCAGACTGAAGCTGTGGGGATTGGCGGGGCGTTTTTGGGTGCACTGTCGAAGAATATCGGGAATTCAATCGGGGTCTCGACGACAGCTGTTTGGGGGCTGATGACAACATCAGAATCCCCTGGCATTTCAAAGCCAATGACGATGGGACCGGGACCGGGTGACAGGTCCGGCTTGGTTGGCGACTGCTGCAGCGCAGCCAGTCTGTCCACCTTCTTGCCCTTGGTCTGCTTCCTCTTCAACCAGCCAAAGCTATTCGATGCCTCGGGCGACACCCCGCCTTCCAATGCCTTGAGGGCTGCGGCGTCCACAAACTTCCCAGTCCGGCTTTCTCGATTCTCCTGAGCAGCCCTCATTTGCTGCGCAATGTGTTGCTGCTGACGGAACTTGGACATGTCCGTCTCCAATCTGATGCCAACTTTGGCATTCTGAGCCTTCTGCCGCTGTCGTGATTTCAGTCGCTTGATCTTTTGCATGGACTGGCGGGCGGACGATATAGATGGACGGCGACCGTTTGCCGTCCTGTTTGCACTTTTAGAGGGACTCCCGGCACCTGGGCTGATGAGAGGGCCATCTCCGTCCTCGATTGGCGTTCCCGGCTCGTCATCCTCCCACTCCTCCCACTCCTCCTTCGTCGGTTCAAACGTGTTGTTGAAGGCGCCGCTGTGAAGCGTTCGGACGTCGTTCATCTTGTCCCAACGGTCACTAGCAGTTGTAGTATTTTCGATGTTTTAATGAATGTAGTATGTTCAGATCGTAAGCTTCAGTATATGGCTTGAAGCTTCGTTGCCATGAATTTGTCGAGGAGATCGTCAAGATTCTTCCCAACGGGATCGAAAACCCGGTAAAGGACCGCTGTGGAATTACAAGTATCTTTGTGAAAAAAGGTAGATGAAAAGAACAATAGTATTATTCCCCACGTGTCTGTTGTTGGGGACAATAGGGCGGGAGCGAAAGTGAGAGTCAAAGAAAGGCGAGACAATGGAAGTCCCTTCAGACAATAGGGTCCGAAGAGGTCTGAATAGCGCCAGCGAACCCGCGTGAAATGGTTCGATTCAGAGAATGGAAAACGCGAACGATCGACGTAGAAGAAACACAAATGTCATCGCCATCTCAGAAAGTTCAAGGCGGAGCCACCCATTGAAGGCAACCTACCTCACGCTCCGCTTGGAGGGACCTACCTCTTGGTTCATATTAACTCATTCCGACCTTTGTCGCGGCAAGCTGCAAAGCTGCACGGTGAATGGCCAGCCGAGTCTCAGCTTGCGTCTGCCATTGAGCCCTTGTTTAGCTAGGGGACATTTCGCCGCAGCTACGCGCTCCGTATGGACGGCAGGATTCTTCAAGTTTGATGTAGTGCGATTCTTTGGCGCAGGAAAAGTATGAAATAGGCGCTCCGAAAGCTGTTTGGTGTTGAGGGATTGGTTGTCGTTAACCGCCCTCGGTCTTGGAAGTTGTGGAGTCATCGGCTCGTTATCGCAGGCCTCGTCTCAAGCGACCGCCAATGGATCTTGGCCTGTCGCTTCATGGCGGGACACCGAAGCTCTTAGTCTCTGACGTCGCCAACACAGCGACATTCGTCGCCTTGTCGCGTGAGATCAGCATCTCGAGTTTTGCCCCAGACGTGGGATATCGTCTCATTCTGAGCTTGTCGGCAAGTGACGGGAAATCGGATCCAGGGCTCGCGCAGACATCCATCGTTGAAGAGGGGAAGGAAGCTCAGACCAACTCGAGACAGTGCGTGAGGTCACACACTGTGGTAGTAGCTTAGAGCCCCCGCCCCAAGCGCCAATGAGAGCCAAGCGACCCCGTAACAGTTAAGTGCCCTGGCTGCTGTTGTGCCACATAGCATGCCCGCATCTGACCGGCCACCTTTTGTGCGTACGGTATATATTAAAGGAGTTAACTAAGTATATAGTTATCTCAGTACCTCAGACCACAATTCGCCGATTGAGTGTGCGCTTCTTCTTAACAGGTGCAGCAGTCTGCGCCAGCTGCTGCGCTAGCTGCGCTGGCTTCACGATGTATCTTTTTACGCACGGTCTTTACAGGGGGTTCCAGCCAATCAGGGGACGAGAAGAACAATCGGCGAATTGTGGTTGGAACCATTTTTGGACCCACAGATACATTCGCACGGACCGATTGACAGTCCTGGCCAGTGCGCGCCAGCCGGCACCAACGCCCTATGCGCCCCGCCGCAGGGGTGCCACTTCCAACCCGAAAGAAGTCTGAGCTCGCTGAGATAACGTTTGACGCGGAGGTCGATATTGATGAGGAGGTCGTCATCGACGCGCTGCGCAGGGAGGAAGTCATCAACTAGGGCCGGAGCGGGCGGGCCGACTGACAGCCGGGACCGGGTTGTGGGAAGTCTTAGGAGGATTAAAGTCAGAACAGTCATTACTGCAGCTGGCACGGAACGCCAAAGCTTGCGCAGGATCGCGTTCGGCCGCCTTAAAGAATTGCCTCAAGATCCAGAAGTCTCCTTTCAATGCTCATGTTCTCGACCCCTACAACTCCCTTCTGCCCACTGTTGTAGAACGTTCCGTACCGGAGGAGATATCCCGCCTTTCTCGCAACCTGAATACTCTTCATCTGTGAGTGGGACACCTGCCCAGCGTAGTGGGCGAATGCCCTCCAGAACTCATCCCTCAGCGCGCCGGCGTTGCCCAGGTAGACCCATCCGTCACGGCCCATGCTGCCAATGAATTTTTCCAGCACGTACAGGGTGAGACCGAAGGGCTGGATGCCCGCGTCAGTCCAGTCGATGACTCCTGTGATAATGCCGCTGCCGCCATCGACGAGGATGTTCAGCTCGTTGAGGTCGCTGTGAGTGAGCGCCAGTGGAAAATCTCCAGAAACGAGCGTCGGCAGATGCTCTCTCACTTCGTCGAGGGCTGGCCCGAAGCGGGCGGCGAGAACGCTAGAGGAAGAGACGTCGTCGAGCCTGCTAGAGAACTCGGTAGCAATGGCGGAGAGAGCGCACTGGTCTAGAGCCACCGGCCTGCGCCAGGCCTGCGCAAAGAAGCTTATTTCATAATGTCAGCTGACCCGGAGCAGAGAAGTCAATGTAGAGTCTCGGCGAACCTCGCCAGGCTGTGTACGGTGGCCAACTGGCTTTGGGGTTCCTCCGCCAAAGAGGTGCGCACCATGGCGTAGTTGTCTCCCGGGAGCCTGTCCATCTCGTATATTGCGAGCTGTCGCTACGCGTCGTCGCCAACGTGGCCCAGGGTAGCACATACAGGCACAACGTCTCCATGAACCTGTCTAGCCAGGTCCAACATTCTCATGTCTAGCTGGGCGTCCATGTTTCGAAACTGGACGATCTTCTCGCGATTTAGCCCCACCACCACGGTGTAGCTGGTCGCCCCTTGGACTGAAACAGGCTCGACCAGCCCTCCGAACGTCGTGCGGGCCAGGTCGTCGCATTCTGCCCTGGTGGCAGATGCCTGCGAAAAAAATTGGCCGATCTCGTCGTCGAGGTCGCTGTAGAGCTGAGCCATGGCGGACGAATGGGGATGGGATGCGACGATGAGATCTTTTTCGATTGTGCCTGACCGCAAACGCTACATATTGATCCCCTAATTGATCCATTGTGATCCCCAAACACGCCCTCTTTGACCATAAGTTGCGAAGCAAATAACCCTCTTTTCGCGATGCAAAAAAGTGCAGCATATGTACTGGAGCTCTGTCATTCATATGAACTTAATAAAGCATCTTTTTTCGAATGCGAAGTGCTTCATTTTTCGTAAGTTACACTGCGCTGCTTTGAAGCTTCAAAATTGACCTGGCTGTGGCTGGAATTGAACGTGGCTGCTTGTGGCTGCTGAAAAGAATTGTAGGTACACTTGGCGCAATGGAGAAATGCCATTGGTTAAAGCATGTGGGGGGATCACAATGGATCGATCAGGGGATCAAAATATAGCATTTGCGGAGGAGATCTGTCGGATCTATCTAACTGCGTTAATTATCCTCGGATTACGTGGCGAAGGATGCGGAGTTGGCTGTTAGATCGGCACGTGATCGGGTCCAGCATACGACCCGGGACGAGCACAAGAGGTGTTAGCGCAAGTGAAAAAGACGCTGACTTGACTGGAATATGGATCAACATCTTGGGTAGTCACAGAGATGGCAGATGTGGCAATCACACCTGATTAATCGTTTGATATGCGGAGGATCGTGTGGAGATCAGCCAGTATTAGTAAGCAAGGTTTGGAGCGTACGAAGTAATTGTCAACACGTGCCGCTAAGCGAGGCCAGGGAGACATCGCAGAAATGACCACGGAAATGACCCCAGGGATATCGCTATCCCTTCAGGAGTACTCATTTCGTTGTTATCCCTTCGATACTCACGCTGGAGGCCATTCTTCGTGTACATAAGGAACTAAGACTTCCCCTCGATAGACCAGTGAATCAGAGCACTCAGTCCCCTCGTGCCTAGTGCTACATTCACCCCTTGAAAGGCGCCTGGCGCAACGCCTCGACCTGGATGGCGAGGACAGGCCGTCCGAGCTCTACCAGCTGCGGGCCGCGTTCAGCACCACGGCCACCTTGGGACAAATTCCCCAGCTCCTAGGCCATACTAACATCGCGGCTCCAAGCCGCATCGACGCCCCGGCTCCCAGGCCACACTGACATCCCAACTTCCAGGACACACTGACATCCCAGCTGGTTGGACCGGCCCAGCTTAGAGATGTCACAGTACAAGGAATCCGCACGCAACGAAGAGAAGTCAGAGCACAAGGGAAGCAAGGAAGTCGAGGGAGCACAAGCAAGTGCGAGGAAGCACATAAATTGCCAAACTGCAGGGACATGCTATCAAGTCCAAAACAGTTGAATCACAAACAGAAACCACAAAAGTGTGGGCAAGGGCGAAGGAGTCAAGACCTGAGCTTTCGGAGTGGCGGGGCCAGACGTGCGCGCGGACGTCGGCGGCGCGGCCCCGGCCAGGCAGCCGTTGTGGACGAGGAGGATGCTGTAACCGCCCTCACCGGCGTCGCGAGCGCGCGCCGCCACGTTGCCGATCGGGGGGGGGTCTGCGGCGTGCCGACCCCGGCCGCGTGCCCTCAACCCAATCACGCCAGCTGTCGGGGGATGGCAAGCCCAACGGGATCTCGTCGAGCTCCTTCTCCTCTTCTCTTTTGCTTCACCCGTGTCTTCTGCTGCTTCGTCCTCCGGCTCGTCCGCAAGATCAACGTTCAAATGGCAACAGCCTCGACGGCGTCGTAGTCGACCAGGACGCCGCTCGAGGGCTGGACGATGACAGCGGATAACGGGTTGATCTCGCCGCCGAAGACGTAGGCGATGCCTTCAACAATATCGATCGAGTGCAAGGGCCGGGGCAAGGGCTGGATGGAGATGCGCTCCCACGTCCCTTGAGTGTGTGCGGGTTTCGGGCTGAGTATGACGGGTATCGAAGCCTGCCAGGCGGTTGTCGGAGCTTGTCGCGATTTGCTAAGGGAAGTAGACCAGTATCTATCGTCAGATGGCGAAGACCTCGGTGTGCAAGGTATCGCCTGACGCGTCACCTCCAGCCAAATACATTTACCAAATTGAGTTCCCGACAGCTCCCGATTCGCGGCCAAAGTTGGCCATCCATCCTAAAAGGGGCCTGCCCCATAGGTTTATGTTGCCGCCTGCGCTTGGAGGACGACGATGCAGCGGGCGCTGTGACCGTCCCTCGCCCACGCCAGCATCGCCCACGCCGCCGAAGGTGGCCGTCGCGGCGAGCTGGCCTTTGCCGCCTACCGCTGGCTCGGCGCCACCTTTTGTTTTCTTGTGCTTCAAAATCCGACCCTCGGTTACGGATAAGATTTCTGCCATGGGTCGCTGGGCCGTTGGCCTTGTTGAGCACCGCGGGACCTTCCTTTGAACTAATCGGCTTGTGCTATCCGTCTTGTTTCATCGAGGCCCTTATGATGTGTGAAAGCTGTCTTGAGTGTAAGCTGTGCAGTGGCCATGCTACTCTTAGCTCCTTGCTGTTCGTTTCTCGGATAAAGCTAGGCGTTGTAACGGCGTCGCCGGATATCTTCCTCTCGTTGATCCCAGCTGCTTCAGTAAACGCCGTGGATGTGGCTTGGATGGCCTGGTCGTGCCCGAGAGTCTTCTCGTCTCGGAATCAGAAGCGTTCCGTAGGCTT
This sequence comes from Diplogelasinospora grovesii, assembly GCA_033297225.1. Lineage (NCBI taxonomy): Eukaryota > Fungi > Ascomycota > Sordariomycetes > Sordariales > Diplogelasinosporaceae > Diplogelasinospora > Diplogelasinospora grovesii. The sequence continues at coordinate 360,643 of MU853755.1, forward strand.
CTTGCACTTGATGGCATGACAAGCAGAGCTGTGCTCTCCCAGGCTCATATTGTACCTCACATCTAATCATAATAAGGTGAAGTGGCCGCTGGGCGACCGAGGGCTGCTGGTAGTATTTAGCCGTGAGACCCACATGCTGAAGCGGTACTTCTGAGGGAAACCACACGATGAACATTGGCCTCCTCAGTCATTCTACCACGTGGCTATTTGCTGGTGACCCCACCTCAAATGCAGGTACATGACGTTGCAACGGTTGCAAGTCTGCGTGCCAAGCCATCCCACAAAATGTAAGTTATCCGTCGGTAGTGTAGTGGATATGTGGTGGAATTGGCTCTGTGGGCGGTTGGAGAGGGGCTGCAGGGCGAGCGCCTGTGGTATCGGGATTCAGTCGCTGTCAAGGGAAGGAATATTGGAGTCGCACGACAGTGGACAACTTTTTCGGATAGAGAACGTTTTCATTTGCAAGGTGTAAAACGTAGTCTACCTTGCATTTTCGGATAGAGGACATTTTCATTTGCAAGGTGTAAGAGTAGTCTACCTTGCAGAGATTCCGTGAATACCTGCAGACAAACACAGAGGGCGGGTAGGGCAGGCCAAGGCCAGCCAAGCCTTTGAGCCCTACGCTTAAGCTTCGCTGCCAAGATGCCAAGATGATCCCGTAAAGACATCATCCGGCATGTCTCGAATGGAACCAGCCTCTTTTCAACTCCTCAGCTATTTCGTATGATGAACCCTGGGCTGAATTACCATATAATCATCTTTCGCGAGGGCAGATGCAGACCCGACAGATGTCCGGCGGCATGGCGTTAGAAATATGTCGTTGAAAGGCAGTGACACAGTCTTTGACACGGAGAAGAGCATGAGTCAACGGTGAGAAGCAGGTTTCAATTCGGTATCTCAGCTAGGAAACATAAAAGCAGCCAACACCAATTCGGCAGGCTCAAGATGGACGATCTACCATCAGCCCGACCCCTCCTTCCCAATCGTTTATCCGCGTCGAAAGTGCGACTCCGATTACGGCCGGCAATGGTGCAGATTTGGAAACACCAAGCTGTCGAGATCAATCATTTGCGACGTGTTCCGGCGGAGAGGCCGAGACGGAAACTGGCGCCGAATTGATCAGGGTGTTGCTCTAGCAGCAGCCGCACTCCTCGCTGAAGCAGCAGCAGCTGCATTCCTCCATGAAACCACCACGCAGGGTCATCTCAGGCTGGGGCTCGGTTGCCTATTGAAGTGTCAGTGGCATGGCTTCAATAAAAACGATGAACCGTTCTGTTGTGGGTGCACTAGGAAGTGGTGATCGAAGATACGGTTTTACTTACGGGCTGCTGGGTGATGATAGCATCCTGGGGCTGGGCCTCCATGGGCTGCTGCTGCTGGGGAGCTTCGACGGAAGGCATATTGATTGATGTTGGGTTTCGAAAAGGTGGAGATGAGGAAATTATTGGTGTGGGAATTGATCTGCTGGGTATCGTGGGAGTTTGGGAAGAGGAAGGGAGGAGAAGAGAAAGGGAATCGGCGGTGTGAGCAGGAGGAAGGGTCTTTATCTTGCGAGGGGAACAATAGGGTCCTAGGTCTGTGACGGTCCGTGGGATGGGATGACGGGAGGACTCCAACAGGTTCCATCTATCCTAGAAAGGATCGACCCAGGCAGTGCCGCTGCACTTGAAGACGGCGCTGCTGTTGCTCCTGCTGCATGTGTCTGGCTGTGCACACTTCACTTTGCACACGTCGGCAGGTGTCTCAGGAGCGCCCGGCGCATGCCACTTTCCCTTTGCGGGTGCAGTGCATGGCTGGCTCCCTCCAACATGTTTCCACGAAAGGGTACACAAAGCAGCGGCGCATGAATTGATGGTTGTCGGTGATCTGATTGGTTTTCACATGCCATGTGTCCAGCGGACGCGCCGAGCAGGGACGTTACATACTACGTAAGAAGAGGCAAGATAGCCGCTGCGGTACTGTGTCAATGTGTATTCAGATCGGCAAGTACCTACCGATAGTGAATGTCTTTGCAGGCCAGACACATTCATAGCACTCTGCGAGCACTCTGACATTCACTGCTAACGATTCGTGTGAATAAATTGGACGAACGATGGCTGAGCCAATGGAAGTGTGGCATTAGTCAATGAGGGGCTCGTCTGAGAATTCTGGGTCCAGCAAGCTCTGTTTCAAAAGCCCCGGGTTTACGCGCTCGGTGATGGCTCTTCTAGAATCGTCTGAATGCCTGTATTAAACGTCTCTTTCAACTGGACGATCGGAATTACGTCGCTACCTGATGGACATGGAAGGTGGCTTTGGCGGCCGCGCAGCACTGTATGACAAGTCAGCTGCCACGTAAGGCAGCTCAACCGTAATGAAGATTTGAAGCTTAGCAACGCATTGAGTGAATACACGGCTTCTAAGTGTATCACGGGTTTTTCGCATTGCTAGCATTGTTTTCGTCTCGCAAGTTCACTCCTCTCTAACAATGTAATCGAGCGTCTTGGAGCAATGCCACTAGTAGGAGTTGGACACTTGCAAAGAGCCGTTGGTGGCACATACTAACCGTCCGGGATCAAGATATAGGTGGGAATCGGCTGTTGATGACTACTAGGTCGCTTTGCAGCGGCGTGCTTACACTACCTCATGGCTACCGATTCGGCTATGATGTCGAGCCGGCGTGACAGAGATGTAAACCCAATTAGACGGGTCCAGGCGAAAAACTCAGATAAGCACCCACGAAAGAGATGCCCACAAACCTTGCCGACTTGCTCAAATGATGCTCCGTGATCCTTTGGTTGGTAACGGGTCGTCTGAAGAAACTCACCGAGTGAGAGACGGCTTGGAGTTTCCATCAAGGCGGGTTCAACGAGATCCTAGTCCAGAATCCGCTCCCACCAGCCCTAAGCTTGAATACCTTACTGAACACTAAGGGACTTGACCTTATCGGTGATCATATGTGACGAGGTGCATTCCGGTTCAATCGTGGCTAAAACTCGCGTGTGGCTTTGGAAGACCTTGAATGGGCGGTCCCGGAACACCTCGATCTCTACAGCTCCCCATAAGAGCCAATGCACTCCAGGATAGGTAACTTTCGAGCAGGCTGTGTGCTTCTCGCCAGCTTTGAGCATTGAGTCCACTGATACTGAGCTGAGAACTACCCCCAAAGTGACGTCAGCCTTCAATGCGGGGTTTCATGGGGCGGAAGGTTGATATTGCTTCTTTTGCGCGCCAGCCTTCTAATCCTAGCTCAAAAATTAAGCGTAGGTGCTCTAAGTTTGGATAGCATTTAGCCGGAGTGTCTCTGCCGTGGATGGCCGCTCTCCGTTCAGCACACATTTGTAGCGGACGGCAACTCGGCGCGGTCTCGTGGAACGGCTTTAAGACCCGAAAGATCCTCCTGGATGCGTAAGGGTCGCCAATCCATTGGTATGCCGGCCTTCAAGCAGCCAAGCTTCCTGTATCATATCGCGCCACCGACGCCTCAGCAGACGTGAACTGAGGGGCGAGGATGCTGTGCCGGGTTGGGCCACTTTGGTCGGCATTATGGGGTTGATGACTTTAGAACGGCTGATGCCGTGCTCTGTATCCAGTCCTGATGGTCGCTGAAAAGGGAATGTTGACATCACCTCCCCCAGTCAAACCTGGGGCCCGTTACGAGCTCCAGCCAAATCTAAACCAATGTGACATACCTAAACCTCGAAAACTGCGAGGAAGGAGCGGACAGATCAACATAGTCCCCAAATCGGAAAGAAGTCAAATAATATAAACCGACAGAAGTTTTGGTGGGCTAAAGCAGCCGTACCACACCAGATTCTTTTTCTTGCATGAAGCCGGCTCCGGTCCGGGCATCCTGCCTGCGGGTCGCTCGGTGCTGTGCCGCCCACCAAGCGGAAGCTATGCGGTAAATGGATCGTGGTGTGCAGGCACTACATACTGAACTCAGTAGAGGAATACCTAGTTATCCCCGTCAAAACATTATTATCGGGGCGTGGGGGTCTGCTGAAAACGGCCCGCCCAGACGAAAACAGTAAGAAATGCACATCACGTAGGTGAATGATACGCGGGGCTGTTGGCCAAATCCAATTAGGCGTTCTGTAAGTTATTAGGTCGACGGCTCGCACGTTGAATCGCACTCCAGTCCGACGGCGGTACCGTTGTGGTGAGCGCGTGCTGGTCGCGTCTGTGAAGATGACTTGGACCATCCCCAACAGTTACTCAGATTTTAGGCGACGGAGTCTCCATGCTCCCTTGGCGGGTTTGGCAGGCCAGTCAGCATGTTTCGTCCCAAAACTTCATCCCGGTTCTTCAGTCGTGGTAATAACGGCATGCTGGGCGTCTCCCGGTCGAACGAATAATCTGACACCGGGCAGTTTTTGCAAAGCGCCCCCATCTTACGTGATGAGGTCGTGGCACGGGAACAGATTACTATTATACGGAAGCTGATAATGTGGGAGCAAAAGACTAATCAGATGCTGCGAGCACCCTTTTTCTAAGTGCCTATCGCCCCTTTTTGGAAGTGTTGTACGGAGTAGAATCCTGAGAAGATTGCAACGCTCGTTAGCCGGCCGTTATCAACCAAATTAAGGATAGTCTCAGTCTGCAGCAATTTGCGTGCGGGCCACAGGGCCGGAGATCTCCAGCAAACGCGGAAAATGGAGAACTGAATCAAGTGAGAATCAAATGCCTAGAATCTAGATCAAAAACTCCCCGCCGCAGAATCCACGTTGTTCACATCTCGAATCGTTGCAACCTGGCACAAAACTGCAGACACGAATAGCATTTGAACACCTGCTCTGTACCAGCACCATTCGACCCGCCGCGGAGTCCCGCCGCCGAGCCGAACCAGACCCAGCACCCCCGGATTGAGGATCTTTAACACGGGACCCCTTTTAGCACGGGTTTTGCGCAATCAGATCGATCGAGATAGCGGTACGTGGCTGTACTGCGAATTTTTGACACGTTCAACTGCGGTGTTTCTGCGAGACGTCCGCAACCAGCGCCTTCTTTTCTTGATTCCTTATCGCCGGTTGCGGTAGACAAAGACAGCGACCAGGGGAACTGCAGAAGGGTGTTTCTTTGCAGGATCAGGTTTCCTTTTTTTTCGGCCGACCGCCTCCCGACGCCCAAGCGGAAGTCGCCTTCCCTGCTTGCAGTTCAGCCTCCTTCCTGCGCGACATCACCAGAGGGCTCGCAAGTGCCACCTGGTGCGGTCACAAGTACAATCACAACCCTGGCGTCCCTCAAGCCCAACGGTTCCTCGTCGTCGTTCAGCGACCGCCCGGCACGTTCGCATCATCGACGACGCTCGTCTGCTGCGACGCCCGAGCTCCGATTGGACAACAATTGCAGGTCGTCGTCCCCGTATCTGGGGGTTCAGCCCCATCAGCCCTCTAGCCTCTCGCCTATTCCCGGTACGTGTCCTCCCTTGCGTTTCGTATTCATCTGGTGTGGAGGTGACAGAGAAGTGGCCGGGGGTTACGTAGTGGTACTGTGTACTAACGGGCGAGCTGGTTCTTTGTCGCAGGCACCCCCAACACCGCAATGTCTTTGTCACGCAGTCCCTCTCCCGTTCCCGGCGGCGGTTGGGCAAGTCCAGGACTCAACATCAGCTCGAGCGGCCGATCAAGTCCGACGAGAGGGTATTCGGGCTCGAATGGGACACCTGTGCTGTGGGAGTCGGCAAGGTTGAAAAACATGGGGTCCAGCGGTGGCTATCCGTCCTTCTCGACACAAAACCAAGGCTTCTTCACCCGCCACATGCGACGGATATCGAGCAGCCTGCCGCAATTCAAATCCAATGCCCACTGCGCCGAGAAGGAGAAGCTTGGTCGTAGCCGCTGGTCCGCTCCAAAGGTGCCGCTACTGGGGAGGTTACGGGGGATAATGGCGCGCATGGGCAGGAAGATGAAGATAAGGTTACTCATCTGCTGCCTGCTCCTATTTTCGATCCTGATATTTTACAATACGCGTGAGTGGCCTCCAGACGTATCTTGATCTACCTTTTCCCGCCCGGCACCCCTAACATGCTTCAGCATTGGTATACTGGTGGCGAAGAGCTACATGGCTCGGAGGTGGGCAAAAATTCGTCATCATACTTGCTGCCAACGTTGGCGGCGGCGTGATGGAATGGAAGGGGGCGCGGGAGTGGGCGATCGAGCGTGACTCGGTGCGAAACAAGAAGAAATACGTGGCGCGCTGGGGATATGACCTGGAGATCGTCGATCTGAGCACGAAGAAGAGATATGCCCACGAGTGGCGCGAGAGCTGGGAAAAGGTCGACTTCATCCGCGCCAGTCTAAGGAAATACCCCAAGGCTGAATGGTACGTTCCGTCTGATATCGTAATATGCCCTCGCGCACCGCTGATCTAACTTGCTGCACAGGATTTGGTGGCTCGATCTCAACACGTTTATCATGGAGCCCTCTTACTCGCTCCAGGACCACATCTTCAACAACCTCGGCAAGCACGTCTACCGCGATATCAACGAATACAATCCCCTAAACATCAGCCATCCTCTGACCGACAACTGGCTCGACGCCGAATCGAGCAGTCCTGTCGGCGATGGCAAGGTCAACTCGGTCAATCTGATTCTCCCCCAGGATTGCTCCGGCTTCAACCTCGGGTCCTTCTTTATCCGCCGAGGTGCGTGGACAGATCGTCTGCTGGATGTCTGGTGGGATCCGGTGGCCTACGAGCAGAAGCACATGGAATGGGAGCACAAGGAGCAAGATGCCCTGGAGCAGTTGTACACGGCGCAGCCATGGATCAGGAAACACACGGCCTTCCTTCCCCAACGCATGATCAACAGCTTCCCCACCGGGGCATGCTCAGAGAACGGCAACGACACAAGGATACACTACGAGCAGAAAGATCGGGATTTCCTGGTGAACATGGCTGGTTGCGAATGGGGCCGTGACTGTTGGGGCGAGATGTACAACTTCCGGGAGCTCAGCTACTACCTCAACCGAAATCCGTGGGAGCGCTTCAAGGAGGATCTTGTGGCCGTCATTTGGTTTAAGCTGACGGGCCAGAAAGTCAAGCTCTAGGGGGACTCTGACCGCGGACCACTGAGGCTTCAGACCTGAAATGATGATACCCATGATGTTTGCTTCTCCCTCTCCTCCTGCGAACACGCTGTTGACATCGATACGGCCCTTTATAATACGAGCGCTACGCGTCAGACGACACAAGACATAGGACATTCGACTAATGGCACACTTCTGGGCTTGTGCGAAAGGCCACCTCTTGTTTTACTATACCCATACTCGCTTTTGCATAACGCCGTCATGAAAACACAGGCCTAGACCAGCACCCTCTTCAGTCCGGTGGGCAGGTCGTGGCTGGGATCGTCATGATCTAATTGCACCAACGAGCAGGAATCGGGTGTTTTCTTCTTCTCCTTCTCTCAATTTTTTACGCGAGAGACAAAGGGAGCCTTTACACGAGGGAGGCAGTCTCCGGTTTGGGGGTTCCGCAGGCCATTTTTCCTAATCCCTGGTTGGCCCGGGATGGAGTAACGGGATATAGAGAGTTTTATAATTTTCTTCACATGTGCATATCTGTACGGAGTATATTCTGTTATGTCCCCGTCCTGGCATTTTCAGTGCGCAAAAGGGAGGCAGGCCAACAATTCACGTTTAGAGGAAGGCCAATGTACATATGATATATTTACTGTACAAAAATTCAGACGGAGAGACGGAAGTGGTTATGTCATGCGCTCCTCTCTCCCCTGGTACCTGCATCACCGAGTCTCAAACAGTGTTGGCCAAGTTACACGACAGGAAAGATATTAACACAATGCAGGCAGCCTATCGAACCTGTAAGAGCGAAACAGTGTCGTACAGCTGTAATGAGATTCTCGGGGATCCCTGGGAACCTGACATCGCCAAGCCAGCTGAAGGGACTGTCAGACATGCTTCTGCATCTTTGTGTGTCACCGAGATCAAATAGATCTGAACACAAAGACTGCAAGCCACATGCAACCTGGTCAGGGGAGGAAAGGAGAGAAGGTTTAGCCGCTTTACGTAGGATTGTTCGGCACCGAACCTTCTCTCTGGAAGCCAACCTCACTCGAAAGAAAACACATGGACCTTAGGCTCCTACTTGGATTCCCTTGTTTTTCTCTTCCACTTAGTGGGAACGAAGATGCAATTTCGTACCACCTTTGTGTGCTGACTGTTGTAGGAGCCCACAGATCTGCAAGCGAGGGTCGATTGCGGCTAACAGACTCATACATCACCCAGAGACGGACTCCCAGCTCGTTTGAGTCATCTGACCTCATCATCTGATCTCGAGCGAGGAAAGAGCAAAAAGGACCAAAGGTGTCTACTTCGCCTCAAAAGAGACTGTTCAATACCCACGACGAGCTAGCGTAAAACCGACTGAGAGACCTCAAAGAAAAGCACCGAGACTTTTGCCACTGACGGCGCATCGCAGTCTTTTACGACGATTTATATTTAGCTGCCATGTCTCGGCCCTTATTGCCCATGAAATTGGATCTTTCTGGTCCACCATTCTGCCAGCGCCATTGTCTTGGATCATTGATGCCCGGATTCTAGGTAATTTTCATCACACCAAGCCATTGAAACTGAAAGACTTTATTAGTAAGTGTGATACAGGATGAATTCAGGAGCTTATATAGTAAGTCAGCACATGCAGATGATGACGCTATCGTGGCTGGCGGCAGTGGAGGTACCTTGTTTGCCTTCTCTCGAGCCCCCGGAGCTCTTGTTTCTCGAGTTTTTTGAGGGCTTGATATCGTACATTGACGTATGACAGACACTGGTAGATACAACAATGGAAGTGATGCTTACTGTGCATAAAGTTCGTTCACGGCGCTGTGAAACCCTAGATAATTAGATGATCACCGGAGTTCGGCGGCAGCCCGCTCTATAAACATGGATCGTATTATGATAATAAAACCTGATATATATAGAAACGTTTTTTTCTCCATCAATCAATTAAAGAACAGTGATTGTTTCATGATCTCCCTGTCGCCATCTCCAGGCATCATCATCACTCATCAGACGAACCAGAAGACGAGAGGTGTGCAGGACACGTGCACAGTTCGGTCTCGATTGTAGCGACGTAAGGTGCGGTCAATGCTGTGTATTAGTTAATATGAAAGCCAATGATAATCGCACATCTAACAAAGGGAGTGCGCGTTTGGGAGGTGAACTTGTTTCGTGAAAATGCAGGTACCAAGCAAATGTACGGCGCCTTGGGGGGGGGGGGGGCGTCTCACCATCCAACTGCAGGTGGGTGGCGTTGCAGTATGTAAAATGTATACTGCGTAAAAGAGACACGTCGAGTGCGGCACAGGCGGCTCGTTGCCCACACATTTCCCCCTGTTCCCGGTCGGCGGCACAGCACGCCAGTTACCAGGCTTTTGCAGGCGCTGTAACCCGGGAGCCGTAACTCGGCAGTTTACAGACGAACACGGCAGCGTTGGTTGGGTGTGGGGGTAACGTTAATTGAGTTCCCGCTTCTTTGCCCTGCAGCGGCCCCGAAGAAACACCAGTGTTTCAGCACTGAATTCTTTTGTTCACGGGCAATCGATTGCCGCCGCGCAGAAGCACGCCAAACTGCCGAGCCAGGCGTGGCTGGTGGTTTGTGGGAGGACGTTGATCGAGAGAGTAGATCATCAATGAAAACAGGGCGGTTTCGACCAAGAGAGAGGCCCGGACTTACTACGAAGTACTCCAACCCTAGTACGTTTGTTAGCTTGGTACCTCCAAGCCCCAAGCGAGAGAGCTAGCAAGGAGCTGGGGCCAATTGAATTATCTGGAAATTATCAGGGACCAGGGCGAGAGAAAACAGAACTTAGAGACATTGCTGCTACTTTCTACGCTGACCTTTCTGTTTTAGTGTAAATGTTAAGGGAGGACCTCTCACGATGAACGACAAGACAAATCCAAATAATACGATATTGCCCCGAGATCATGTCTGATGTTGGAAGTTTTTATGTTTGGGTTTCAGCGAACACTCACCACGGATCTGGCTGAGCAGATCCGGCAGAGAGGCGATCGACAGAAACCCTGTCGGGCCTTTTGCTTGGCATGTCCTGTCTGCCGGGGAGCCGCCCAGTGTTTCGTCTGCCATGCTGCATGCATTTGGTTTGCTTCCTTCAGCGTCTGCCCGCGCCTGTACCTTGTACACAGACTAGTGGTTGAGCCGCGTGTCACCGCTGCCATGACCTCACCTCCTTGCTTTTCTCTAAACGTTGCGTTTCTCCAACCTTTGCCCGTTGGCGAATCTGACTGGCTGGACCATCCAATGTCGCATAAACTTCAGTCCAATTAATAAACAAGCGTTTACTCAGAGAGCTTATACAGGGATGTGACCTCGGGCTGAGGTTACTCTCACCTCCTTCTTACCAGGAGACGCTCTCAGTTGGAAGCAGTAAGCCATGAAGAGACCTGCCCTAGATCTCGAGACCCCCAGTCAGGAGGCGCCCCCGATCTGTGCATGCCCTCGGGCAGCCAGGTTTGACAGACAGAAGCTGGTTGGCAGCCACCGATGCAATGGCTTTCCCCCCGGGCCGGGACATGCATACGGTTGGCTGCTGTAGCAGCCTTTCATCCCCGATATATATCTCCCGGCCGCATCCCGCCGGGCTAGTGGTAAAATGGCAAAGTAAGCTCATCTTCTCTTCTGTGTGAGTCGCCGTCAGTATCCCGCATCACTACATTCTCACCCGGCCGTCGCTCCTTATGCGGCCGTGACGTTATCCATATCCTTTACTATTGTCTACCCACCTGCTATTGAACTCGCCAAGACAGTATTCAGTTGGACCCGCCCTTCACTCATTCACTTGACCCTTACTATTTTTTCTTGCTTTGAGCCTGGTGTTCATTGTCGGGCACTTCTCTCTGTGCCTTCTATTTTTGGCATCCTCCCTGAGCAAGGTCTTTATTGTTCATCCTAACACGGCCCGTCATTGTCATCTCGTCTCGTCTCACAAGGCCTCCCTTCCGTCCTCCCTATATAAAACGGAACAATTTCCTCACACGCGACTGAAAGATACTGTCCCTGCACCGTCCCTCGCTCTCTTTTCCTTTTCCTTGCCTTGTGGCCGGCGGTTCAAAGTCAATTCAGACACCCATTTATACGGTGTGCTCTAGTCACTCCTTTTCATGACTTTGTCCCCAGCACAACATTTCAGTTCTCGGTCGATATACAGGATATAGACAAGAATCCACCACAGTCGCCAAAAAAAGGAGAAAAAACACCAAAACCCAGTGTCACCCCGTTTTCAACATGGTCCTGTCAACAACAGCCCTCGCTGCTCTCGCAGCAGCAGCAGTAGCAGGCGTGGCCCGCGCAGCGGATTACGCCCTGGTCGACCAGTACGACAAGACGAACTTCTTTTCCGAGTTCGACTTCTTCAGCGGACCCGACCCGACGCACGGCTACGTCGACTACGTGGACGCCACGACCGCCAACAATCGCCAGCTGGCCGGGTACGCGGGGGGCAAGGGCAAGGGGGGCAACGACGCTGTCTATCTGGGGGTAGATCACGTCAACGTCACGCAACCCTCGGGGACCGGCCGCTCCTCCGTCCGCGTCTCGTCCAGGAAGGCGTACACCAGGGGGCTGTTCGTCGCGGACATCGCGCACATGCCCGCCGGCTCCGCGCAGTCCAGCTCCTGCGGCCTCTGGCCGGCGTTCTGGATGTTCGGCCCGAACTGGCCCAGCTCCGGCGAGATCGACATCCTCGAGGGCGTCAACTCGCAGCAGTCCAACGCCGTCACGCTGCACACGTCGGACGGGTGCACGATCCAGAACACCGCCGGCGCGGTAGCCAGCACGAAGCTGGTCAGCAGCAACTGCTACGGCAGCACCGGCTGCGGACAGCAGACCGACGAGGCGGGCACCTTTGGCAGCGCCTTCAACGCCCAGGGCGGGGGCATCTACGCGGTGGAGTGGACCGACAGCGCCATCTCGGTGTGGTTCTTCCCGCGCGACAGCGCCACCACACAGCAGCTCTCGTCGGGAGGCGGTAATGCCACCGCACCGCCGCCAGATACGTCCACCTTCGGACAGCCGCTGGCGGCCTTCGTCGGCGGCTCGAGCTGCTCCATCGACAGCCACTTCCGGGACCACGCCCTCACGTTCAACACGGCGTTCTGCGGCGACTGGGCCGGCAAGGTCTGGTCGTCCGACGCCAAGTGCGCCGCGCTCGCGGGCACGTGCGAGGAATACGTGGCCGCCAACCCGGCCGCGTTCGCGGACGCGTACTGGCTGATCAACTCCGTCAAGGTGTATCAGCAGCAGCAGGCTGGGAACGGGGCTGCTACGCGGCGGAGCAGGTTGGATACGCAGTCTGCCAAGTTTAGACTTTAGCAGACTGTCATTTGCAAATTTCTTGTATATTATTGTGCATTTTTTCTTCTTTTAATTTTTTTTTTTTTTGCAAGGAGGAGGAGGAGGAGTTGGGTACATCTTGGGTCTGTTTCTTTCTTTTTACTGCTTTTTTTTGCTTCTGGGGTATTTACTACAAGGAAGGGAGGGTTACACGATGGCAGGCACATGATCGACTCGGGGGCGGTTAGCAGCCCCCTTCTTCCTTTTCTTTTCTTGTTCATATTTATTTCATGTCATTTTTTTTCTTCTTCTGTCAGGTGCTGTACTTGCGAATACCTTGTTATATTCTGGAAACGAACATCTTTCACCTGTAAACTAGGGCCATCCATATGCATCACGTGTGTCAATATGTGCTAGTAGATGTGTGCGAGCGCCCCAGATAAGTGAGTGCCATGAATGTATCTGCCCGTGTCGGGCGGCGGCTATGGGACAGCTCGGTTGGACGGCTGCACCTCTGATGCGTTCTTCACTTTCGCGTGCAAGACTGGAGAGTGGCAGAAAGCCTGCTGTGGTCGGCTTTTGACGCCCGAACCTTACCTAACCTTTCTTTAGCGAAAGGTTAAATCTTGATCAGTGAGTTTCGACGTCCGAGCCCCTTGTTCCCCAACCGTGTCCGATCCAGTACTGAGATAGCAACGTTCTGCTTGCACCTGGGATTTTGGATGTCAATCTTGACTGCCCAAGAAGCGCGAGGCTCCAACGAATGGAAGCTTAATGAAAGAAAAGTCAGATGCCCTGAACCGGAGGCTTCATGCTCCTTCATTTCGCAATGATCGCTCTTTATATGACTCAACCAAACACCTACATTACACGAAATAGCTGGTTGATACCAACATCTCTGACCAGATCTCAAACAGACAACTAACACTCCCAAATTCTGCGTTCTACTACCCAGTGAATCTGCACAAAATCCGCCCCATGCTCATAGTCCCAAAGGTAACGTCCAAAACAAAGCACATGCTTTGCTCGCCCCAGATTCTGTCAAGTGCTCACTTTTCCCTCCGCATTGTCGGCACTTTAATGAGTGCCCTGAGGAATGCCTTCCAAGTTATTTTATCCGATATGTCGATGAGACGGGGCTTTTTACCGCGTGTCGCCCTCTTCCGCTTCGAGACAAACTCGGGGAGGAGCTTCACCAGATTCTCCTGGATGTGCTTAGACATATTGACATCTTCGATGCTGTCGAAGAATTCCCATATGAACTGTACATCTGAGCTTGGTGCGCTGAGTTTGTAATCATCTTTGAAGTGAAGGATGAGGCTTCGCAGGTCTTGACCGGTGGAAGGTGGTCTCCGCTTGGCATCAGGTTGCGGAATCTCCCCAGCAGCCCGCTTCTTGCTTTGAGCTACTTGAGGAGTTTCTGGCTGTAGCAATGCGGGTACTGTATCGCTCCCAGTATCTACGAGGGTCATTTGACTGTCCTCAGCTGCGCCATGAGCTAAAGACGGCTGTTAGACAGGAATGATACAACTTCGAAGCCACTGTATTACTCACCTGCACGACTTGTGGCTGCTGCCGTTACTGGGAAAGCAGGCTTGTCTAGGAGGCTCATCAGCTCGCCCTTCCGCGAGAGAAGCTCACTTAGAAAAGTAGTCGCATCCACGGATAGGTCTTGACGACTTTCCAACATCTTCATCCGGCCTTCGAGAGCCGACAGCTTGTCTTCTGTTTCTTTGTTCTTTGCCTTCAACCTCTCGAGCTCACCCTCTGTCCTATTCTTCTCTTCCTTCAACTTCTTCAATTCCCTGTCCGTCTCCTGTTTTGCGACTTTCGAGGCCTCGAGTTCCTTTGTCTCTGCTTCCAGCCTTTCGAGTCGGTCCTCTGTTGCCTTCTTTTCTGCCTCCAGCTTATCGAGCTTCTTGTCTGTCTGCCTTTTCGCCGTCCCTAGATTCTCGAGTTCTCCTTCTGTGTGTGCTCTTAACTTGCCACCATCTTCCTCCATCCTCTTATTCGCAGCTTCTAGCCTTTTGAGATCCTCGTCCGTTTTGTTCTTCGCCTTTTCCAAGGTGTCGAGCGCCTGTTCTAATTTTCCGTTCGTTTCTCTGAACCCACTAAGCTCATCTTTAGTCTTCTTCTCCTGCGCTTGTAAACGCTTGAGCTTTTGTCCCGTTTCCGTTTTGAACTTGTCTTGTTCCTCCTTGGTGGTTTTCTGCGTTGCTTGCAATTCCTTGAGTTCTCCCTGTAAGACTTTTTCCTTCTCCGTGAATGTGCGGCACTTCTCTTGGAGACTCCCTATCTCTTTGGTGTTGCTTTCCTGCTTCGTCAGCAGGCCTCCCAGCTTCTGATCCAACTCCTTCTTCTCCGTCTTCATCTGCTCGAGTTGCTCCTCAAATCCCTTCTCTTTCCCTTTCAAAATATTGACATCCGCCCGCAGCGCTTCTTCCGTTTCCGCGGATGAGGAGTACTTTTCCTGGAGAGTTTTCACATCTCTTGAGGTGTCCTCGACTTTTCTCTCCAGGTCCTTCTGTTTCGTCTCGAAGGTTCCGATGCGCTGAGAGATCGCTTTATCAGCATCCTCTTTGCTCCCTTTCAACTCGTCTTGAAGAAGCGCGATCTTTTTCTGGAGAGGGTCGAGCTCAGCCGAGATATGGGTAACCTCCTCGGATGTCTTCTTGAGGTTCTTGTTGAGCTCAGCGGTTTCGCTCTCTGTCTGCCGCCCGATTCTGTCGAATTCTTCTCGTAAACGTGCGCATTCGTCATGAAGGGGCCCGAGTCCGTCCAAGTCAGACGCGAGTTTCTCGCATGTGGTCTTGCAATGACCAATATCACCCGCCGCGCGTTCCTGGTCGCTAACGATATCTTGCTTTAGGAGTGTGATATCGACCTCGGCTTTGCTGATCCTTCCATCAAGATCCCTTCTCAGATTCCTAATCTCCCTGCTAGTATGCTGCGTACTTAGGAAACTTGACCAGTAAGTGCCCTGAGATTGGCTCAGCCGGGCGACTGGGTCGACTACCGGCTGCCTAAGCTTCCCCGTCGCTGCCGGGGTGGGAATCGCCGTGGAGGGTCGTTCTTTGTGCACCGCAGGCCGGGCGAAATCGGCTTCTATCAGCCTGGTCGCCCCCATCGCTTCGGGTGAAGAATAATCTGGTAGTTCGCTTCCTCGCTCCATAGAGATTAATCGCCGCGGTGACCGGACAAGACCACGCGCGAGTCTAGCAGACAGATGACTTAGGTAAAACGATGGCAGGAAGAATGAATAGCGCTATATTTGGTGCTAAGATAAATGAGCATGGTAAAATACATTGTGACAACGGAACAAAGCCATCGCAAGTTCAGGGCCGGTCAAAGAAAAGCGCTTTTCTGCAGATGAGGAAGGTACGACCCGTTGGACAGCCATTTGCGACTGAATTATGACAGGAGCGGAAGGTGGTCAGGTAACCAGTGGTTCCTTCCAATACAGGCGGAAACTTTCACGCCAAACCTCACTGGAAAAATGAGTTCACAATTCGACGAGGTGCTACGCCCAAATAAATGCCGCGCAACTTGTATAGAGTGATACGGTAGCTGAATTCCATTCTGCAGTACGCTTCTAAAGCCTCTGCGAATGCATGTATCAGAGATTCTTATCCTAGTGATGGGTTATCTCACCATTGACATGATAGATTCGTCACTGGGCGTTCGTGACACTTACCTTGGCCTGATACGAGAATAAGACATGCCTTAGAAATCTGCGGGCCAGAATTCCTGGTGCCGTCTAGCTGCCAGGGCCAAAATTGAAGAAGCCCTGACACCGAGTCCTCGAGACGGAAGATGTACACACAAGGCCGGTATCGCAATCCATCCAATGTCACAAGCTCTCTGAACCCAACTAGCGGGTTAAGCTTTTTGTATCACACGTACTCATGATATCCAACAGCTCTAGTGGTTGAGTCACAGCATGTGGACTTAGTAAATGGCTTAGTAAGGGGGCAAATGATTGACCAAAAAGCAGACCCAGCCATTATCGATCTGCCGCCAAATTTGTGTGAACTGGTGATAGTGAAGCACTCGGGGGTCGGGTGCAAAGTATCAACTCGATTCGTCACAAATCCGGTAGTCATGGTTGGCCGATTTGTCCGGCGCGACTTTAATTCAGGGGAACAGGTAACCCCTTTTCTCTTTTCCCCTTAACGGCGTCACCACCGGAGGTATTAGTGCTTAATCCGGATGACTTCCCAAATTCGAGTCATCATCGAAACAGTTCCAACCTTTTTAGCAGCTCCTAGCTCGGACTTGACAGTCTGTCATGAGACTGCACCAAAATGTGTCCTCTCGAAACTTTGCCGCCATCTCAGGGCATAAATAGCTGGCCAATGTTCCTTTCCTTTCCTCTTTCTTATTTCCCCTTCAACTCAGGGAGCTCCTCCATGGGGCTGCGAAACGTCAACATCACATGTCACGGTCTTGACGAAAGTCGTATCATGGACTCCCGTTCAGCAACCGATATGCAATTATATTATATTTGAGCTTCCGAATCATAGATAAGGAGCCTTTAAAGACCACAGTCTTGAGAACGAGCGGGCGATGCTTCTCGTAGCACGCCGAGTTCGGTCCTAGGCAGGACGCAAAAAGGCCCAAACACGGCGTCATACATTACCTTTCCAAGGGGTTGGCAAGAGACAGGTGTCCCTAGGTAATTACCAAGTCCCACTTTCACGAGCAAAGAGCTTCTACTATCTATCTATCTATCTATCTATCACATGTAGACTAACATCGGTCAGTACGAACATTTAGTTTTTTTTAGCGCCGTTGGGTCACTCACCACGCATATATATATAAATCCCCCCTCTTCATCCCACTTCACTCTCTACGCAAACTTTTCCAACCTGTAGCCATCATCTGGGGCAGTCATTGTGCCCTGGCATGACAACAGTGAGTGTCAAAAACAACTGCATTTTGCCCTTTCCTCTAGATATTCGGTACTAACGCAGGACTTAGAAAACCTGACGGTGGTGCTGGCTTGGAGTTTCGTCTCGTCTCGTCCTGGGCAACGACGTAAAAAGGCCCAAACCAACCAAGCATCCATCCACTTTAAGATTCGCTGCTCGGAAACCGATTATTACGAAACTTAAGGAAGGCGTCATGCTTCTGTCCTGGGTAGGAACATAAAAAGGCCCAAAAACCCGCATTCGCGCTCACCGGAAAAAAAGGCCTGTTGCTCGGGGGATTCAGAGTCCCACCGACTTCGGAATTTTGGAGGGTGACAACAATGCATGAACAGGGGACGACGGCAGTGTGGACTTTGTGATTTTATTGATTTTACTCCTTTGAGGGGGAGGATGAGTTCTGGGAGTTTAGGAGTTGGGAGTTTGGGAGTTGGGAGTCCTGCACCCTCTTTTGAGGGGAGGATAGGTTTGGGAGTTTTGGAGTTCGGGAGTCCTGCACCCTCTTTTGAGGGGAGGACGAGTGTGGGAGTTTGGGAGTTAGGAGTTCTGGAGTTTGGGAGTTAGGAGTTCTGTACCCTCTTTTAAGGGGAGGACGAGTTTGGGAGTCTGGGAGTTTGCGGGTTTAGGAGTTGGAAGTCCTGTACCCTCCTTTGAGTGGAGGACGAGTGTGGGAGTTTGGAGTTTGGAGTTTGGGAGTTTGCGGGTTTGGGAGTTTGGGAGTTTGGGAGTTTAGGAGTTGGAAGTCCTGTACCATCAGGGGAGGATGGGTTTGGGAGTCTGGGAGTTTGCGGGTTTAGGAGTTAGGAGTTGGGAGTTTGGAGTTTGGGAGTTGGGAGTTCTGGAGTTCAGGAGTTGGAAGTCCTGTACCCTCCAAGCGTGGTAGTCTTGCGCGATGTATTGCAGGGCGCGAATCAGACCCAAACTCAGCGCCGCGGTGAGAGACTTGTCAGAGGACCCGCGTAGCATGTCAGGATGGTCGGCTTCTGTAATCTGATCACCGCAGTGCATATGTTGGCGAGAATGGCATCCGTTTCTTGTTGGACGACATTGTACCGGGTGCCGTATGCAAGCTGCACAGTGGTAATGTGCATTGGCGGGATGTTCTCTTGCGGGTAGACGTGTTGCCCATCGGGCAGTGTCAGTTTGGTGTTCATACCCCTGTTGAGCACAAATATCCGTGTGTGCTTCAGAATGACAGGAGTTTCCTCATCCAGTTCACGACCGTCGCTAATGTGCGCCTGTATCTCTGGACAGAGAAACCACCACTTAAACCCTGGGTCTTCGTGAAACACACGAAGACTTTCCACATCGTCATCTTCCGCCGCGCTGAACTTAGTGATCAAAAGCTCATTGCCAGCGTCGTAGCTGGGGGTAAAGTCGTCGGCCATGAGCTCGCCATATGTCATTCCTTCTGGGCACAGAAACGGGATGTTACCTGTGGAGGGGGTGGTTGTACTCGGGGTACTGGTAACTGCTTGTGCGCGCTAGTAAAACTCCTTCGAGGCTTGTGTGCCAGACAAGGCGACTGAACGCCTTCCACTCCACTACTGCTTCTCCTTGACAATTTGGTCGAAATCCTCGTCGGGCATGTTCGACGCAGCGTCCTCGGTATGGAGCATCCTCTTTTAAGGGGAGGATGAGTTTTGGGAGTTTTGGGAGTTTTGGAGTTGGATTTGAAGTTCTGGAGTTGGATTTGGAGTTCTGGAGTTGGAGTTTTTGCTTCCCTCACACCTCACCCCCCACCCCCTTAACTTTCTCCTTTTTCAAATCACAAAAAAAAAATAAAAAAAATGACTAAAACGACAAAAAAGCAAAACCGGACGGAAATGGAAATGGACAAATACAAAGGACAAGAGGGGGGTATCGGATAGGGGTCTGGTTTCGTGCTTGGAAGGTTATAACAGTCACTGGGGCAAAAATATTGTAACTTTAGCACTCGAGAAACACAATCCGACATTGTCTCCCGTATTCCTTTTTTGTCCACTTCCCTCTAGTAAATATGAAGTGAAATGCACGTAATTCCGTCGGTACATAATAATAAAAATTAACACGACAAACCGCCGACCCCTGTTGAACGAAGCTCTAATGATGCAGGACAATACCCACACACTACTGCAGACCATGAGGAACGGTTGACATGTATCAGATTTGTAAAACACAGCTAGCTGAACCAAAAAGGTACCAAGTCTAATCCCGTTCACCCTCCCAGACAAACCCCTGCTCGACATACCCATCCCGCTGGATCAGCGGCCGCAGCGCCATGCCGTAGTCCCCCGCGTTGGGCGTCCTCAGGAGCGTATGTATGTGGAACTTGGCCGGCTCCTTGTTCGTCAGGAACACGCCGGAATGATGATCGAACTCGACAATCACCACCGGGCTCTGCAGTCTGTAGTAGAACGGATCCTCGTCGCCGAATCCTCCGATCCAGCAAAAGTACGTCTCGTGAAACCAGCGCCTCATCTCCTCCAGCCTGATATCCCGCGCCGGCTTGGGGAGGTAGAGGAGGTACTGCTCCAGGATCCGCAGGACCAGCTGCTGCTGATGCTCCGCAGGCATCTCCGACACCAACACCCCCTCGTACGGGACGACCCGGTTATCGCGGTACGCGCCGCAGAGGTGTCTCTGGTCGTCGTGGTTCCAGCGCCCGCGCGGCATCTCCGGGTCTCTCAGGAGCCTATACACCTGCGCCTTCGCCTGCGCCTCTGGCGAGAGCGACCGCATGAGCGCCAGCCCCAGACGCTCCTCCTCCCCCATGATCCGCGTCCCGGCGTGCCGCCCTTCGTCGATGAGATTAGGTTCGGCGCCGGTGAACCACGGCGAGATCACCGCCTGCGTCTTGTAGAGGAAGATGTTGAGGCACAGGTGGTGACCGTAAAACGAGAAACCCCAGGGGGCGGCGGTGCTCGGGCTCCCGAACAGCGCGAAGTTGTACGAGTACTCGTTGCACACCCGGGGAGCCTTGACCAGATCCCCCAAGAAACCGTTTATGCGCATCGCGCCAATCGCCTTCTCGTACCCTTCCGGGCTGAGGGTGGATCGCAGCACGGAAAGGACTGCGTCACGCACCTCGGGGGTGACTTCATCCAGACGGATGCCCTTGTCGGACAGCAGGAACTCTGGGTTCGACCAGGTCCGCCACTCGGGGCTGTCGATATGGTACCTCGTCCTGGCCGACTGTTCAGGCGAAAGTAAGGATAAGAGGGTGTTGGTGGTGGACACGATACTGTCTATTGGCATTCCTTCGTCCTGGATCTTGAAGAGGTCCGTCCTTACGACACCTATAACAATCCATGTGTGAGTAAAGAAAGGAACACAACACACACACACACACCAACTTAGGGGGATCCGGAGAGGGAAAAGGGGAGGGGAGGGGGCTACCATCACTGGTCACGCCCTTGAACGGCTCCTGGAACAGCTTCCGCCAGTGCAGGTACAGGCCGTGCAGCCACGGCGGGACGCCGCCCTCTATGAACGCCTTCGCGTACTCGTGCGCGTCCTGCTTCTGCATCGTGGTGAAGCGCGGGATGGAGAGGTCGGGCAGGTGCCGGCGGTACTCCCCGCCATGCGGAGCCGCTAATACGTCTGGGTTGGCCATTTTCGCACGTAGCTCTACAGATTACTGTCACGGGTTGTTTGTCTTGTTGAAGGTTTGAGGCTTAGTGATTATTGCTCAATTGATCGCGGAAATGTCTGTCTGTCTGTCTTGGTTACCTATGTTATATCAGAAAAGAAAAAAGGAGAGACGCGCAAACTCCCCGCATCTTTCTCGCACCATGGAGGTGAGAGCGGCGATTGAAGTATCGCCGACATTGTAGTTCTCTAATACGTAGTACTAGAAGAGGTAAAACGATGACCCGAACCATGCCGTCAGGGATGTGGATGGGGTTGGTGTGATGCAGGAACGGCTGCTTGGGACGGGCGGAGTGGAGGGCCGAAAAGAATGGGGGACATCAAAGTGTCAATCACGACACGCACTGCGCTGAAGCCCACATGCTATAAAATGTCTTATCAATGCATTACACTAATGGATAGCTGCCTTTCTAGGCTTTCAATGTAGCCTATTTTATAAAGTAGGTAACATGCCTCAGTTTTTGCCTATTGTATGGTGTTTTTTGTCCTCCACTTTGGACATGACCAAAAAAAGTAAGGCCCCCCCCCCGCTGTGGAGGGCTTTCCATGTTCCCGCCATGTGGGCTGATCCGATCTGGAACACACACCACCACACCACAAGGTAGGTAGGCACTGGAAGATCTATACATACATACGGTAAACGTGTCCGAGGTGTTGTTACCCAGCTCCGGCCAAACTTTGAGTCGTAGTGGAAGAACTTGACGACGTGTTAACCAAATTCCGTTGGTATGTACTCGCGAAATTCCCTCAAGGCAGCCTCGGTCGGAACTGCAATGTACCCCGTCCTCGGCTTTAGACGCTATGGCGGTTCGTCGGCATTGTTATTGGACGATGTTAGGCTGGACGATGCTAGGAAGCGATGAAGCGATCACCGTCGTAAAAACCGCCTTCCTCCGTGTGGATGATGATAACCCCCAAGAACACACACAAAAAAAAAAGGTCTTGTGTGCGATTGCTTCTGAATTTACTATTATATAAGTAACCTACTAATTACCGTGTCTGGGCACCTACAGTAAAACAAACTCAAATCTTTTCCCAGTGTTGCTGTCGTTAACAGTGCTAACCATTCGTAAATCGTTTGTTAATAAAACACCCACCGACGTTAAGTATATAAAATAACCCATCAGCACTCGATGTTCCCCTGTGTTTGCTGGCTGTTGTTAGCTATAACCGAACACTGACTTCTTCATAGGATCTCCGCCATTTGCTAACCTTGTTGATAAACCTGCTTTTTTTTTTTTTTCCATATTCCTCTTTCCTCAACAAGCCCCCCCCTTCTATCAACAACCCCCCCCCCCCCTTTTTATCAACGCACCCACACCCACCCCAGCACCCGCATAAGCGACTCAAACGGACAGGGTTCGTCATTCTTGGTAAAGTCCTCCTAGGCCACCAGAGAAGACGACCGTTGCAGCAGTCCCCAGGCGCCCCCGCACGAGCACTTCCTCTGCTGCGCGAGCACAAAGGTGAAGCCCGGTCGCGAGCCATATATATCCTCCATGACCGCCGCGCAGCGCACGCAGCGCCTCCACTGCGGGCCTTCTTTCTCATTGTTGCCACCGCCGTTATCCCCCGACGTCTCCGTGGTTGTTGTTGTCTTCTTGGTGTTGTTATTGTTCAAGTCTGGCCGGATCAGCTCAATCCGTTTAAACACGTCAATGTACCTCCCCTGTCGCCTCCTCTTGTCCAGCAACCCCTTGTCGTCGTCCACTTCCAGCAACGAATAGTCCCCGTAGTACAGATCCGCCTGGCTGACCCCGTTCATGAACCCCCTGACGCTCTGGTGGAAAAACTTGACCAGCACCTCCCTAAACGCCGGGGGCGGGTTGCCAGCGAGTAACATGTCCAGTTCGAACTGCGCCTGGACCTTTTTGATCACATGCTCGTTCGAGTTATTCCCGTTACCCTGGTTGCTCTGCTGCTGCTGCTGCTGCTTGTACCGCGCCACAATGGCCGGCAGACTAGCGTTATACGCGGTCCGTATGTCCTGGTTCAACCCGCTCAGAAGCTTCTCAAAGTCGGCCACCTTGATCAGGTTCGAGCTGCTCGACGTCCGCATCTTTTGGTAGGCGTGGTACAGGGCAGAAGGCGGTCGAGGTGTCGTCGTCTGTGCAGCAGCAGCAGCAGAACCCGCGGGAGCGGCCGGGTCTGCCTGCGTGGAGGCAGCCTTGTAGTACGATATCGCGCGGCTGCTCAGCAGCTCCAGATGGACCAGCCTGCGGCACGCTGCTGACAGCAGCCCTCGTGTGGATGAGCACAACAGCAAGTGCAGGGCCACTTCGTTCTTGGACTGCAGATACCGCGTGAGCTCGCCAAACCGCTTGGGATCGCCCAGAATGGCCAGGAAATCGCCATCGTTCAGAAGGTCAAAGATGCAGTCCGATAGGTAGCAGAGCAGATTCACCGCCCACCTTGCACAGCCTGCCAGAGACTCGACTACCTCGGGCTCGTCCAGCGGGCTGAGCTTCTCCTTCAAGTTGACAGGGGTGTTGCTGGCAATGGTGATGAGGATGACAATGTTTCTGACGTTCAATGCGAGCATGGCGAACCTGCCGTCAAAGGACCGCGGCTTGAACTCCCCCTGGAAGCCAAAATGGTTGATTATGCTCAGGCAGAGCTGCAGGTGCTGGTTGCGCACGAGCTGGTCGTGGTGCACCTCCTCCGAGTAGTCGACGTGGATCTTGAGCAGCTTGACAATCTCCTTTATCCAGGCATGGGTGAAATCTGGCTTCTGAGTAAAGGGGCGCGCAATCGCCAACACGTCATCGCAGTTGACCCCATTCATAGCGGCCGAGGATATGGCGAGGCTCAAGGCTGCCATGATAGCATCTTGCTGCACTGGTCATTGTCAGTAACGACCGAACTCCTCCTCGGAATGGCGAATCGGTACTTACTGCCTTGCAACGCTGCGTTGACGTCTTGCGTAGGGTAGCGCATGAGATTCCATTTTACTTTTCCGTCCTCGCATACCTGGGCGAAAGAGCAGTTTGTCGGCGAGAAGGCCACCTGCAGACATGGAGTCTCGTTTGTGAACTGAAAGCCTACTTGGTGCGGGCTGCTGATCATTTGAACATTCTGCTCTTGGTAGATTTCGTCGAACGTGAAACGATCTCGGTACTGAACGGTGCCATCGCTGAAGGCAAAGCAGATCACCTTGCCCAGCTGCATCTGATGGATAGAGACGATAACTTTCGGTATTACGATCGATTCGAGTTTCCGTAGGTAGTGTGCCGGCTAGTAGGACAGTTAGCTAGCGCATTCCACCCGCTTCATGTCCACTGGCAGACATACCGGAAGTGTGTTCTTTCGCGGCCCCGTTAACTGTTCCCAAGCCGGGTGCAGAGTCTGAGCCTGATCGGACCTGAGCTCCCACCGATCGATGATGCTCTGGCACTCGGCTTGATACGGAGAGTTATCGGCAGGAATATAAGTCCGCACCGTGAGGATACTGGGATTGACCATATCTGCCTTGGGTGGGTTCCCGGGGATTTGCCCCCGCAATGCGGAAGGGAGAATCTCCATCAGGGTGAGCTGCGCCATTGACGAGTCCACTGATTCACTCGGGCCCCACTGAAGCCAGCTCGTGATAGCCACGTGTTTTTCCTGAAAAGCCGGGTTTAGAGGTATGCTTCCTGGAGGCACTGGAGGCACCTTGCTGTCAGCCGGGAGCCGGGGCAGACCCCAGTTGATGCCCACCCGCGCCACTTTCAACTGTCTCGACGCTGTGGCATAGGCGATCAGAAGGGCACCTGACATCGTATTAGTTTTACCACAAGAGGGGGGAGGGGGGGGCGTACTCTTGTCAGAGCATATCGACGAATGTGTGATGAGGTCGTCTGAAGAGGTTATGCTCTCCAGCTCGAGGGCCGTCTCCTCAACACGTGGGTGGGTGCTCTGGGCGAAGAAGAGCTTGAGAAGACCGTTCGTCGTGAGGCATACCAGGGCGCTCTTGCTGAGATTCGGATGCCAGGGACCCGTAGCCGGATAGAGCGAGTTCTCGTACTTGTAGTCGTTTCCCGTCCAGACGGCGGGCCCGTGTGTGACGTGGACCTGTCTATTCTGGGGCAGCCCCAGCGGCAGCCAGTAACAGCCCACCACCGCATTGAGGTCGTCGACAGCGTCCGAATCCCATTTCCGAACTGGGTATGCCTTGTTCAGCGAGATGGAGAAGCTGAGGATGTAGATGCGGCCGACGGCGTCGATGACGGCCAGTTCGGGACTTGAGGTAGCCGCCCAGGCCAGATGCGTGACCGGCGTTCCAATGTTGACTGACGACACCCAGGCAGTCCCCGAGTGAGCCTCGCTCAAGTCCCAGACTCCATTCTCGGGATGGCATCGTAGAAAACGCAGATCGACCGAGCGTCCATCCTTGGAAACCGAAGCAATAGTGCCTTGCCTCGACCAGGCGATGCCCCTATGTTTTGCTCGTTAGTCACGTGCTTCCAACTAGAACCACATCACACGGTAGATGCGGGAGGCGGAAACGTACTGGCAGCATCCACGTGTTCGTAGCTCGTCCAGGCGCTGCCGGAGCTGCTTGCTTGGGGATGGGCGGGTAGGTTGGAGATGAACATCTAGCGCATTCTCAATGACCGGGTCGCCAAACAGGTCAACGTCGTCTAAGGCCATGGCGCTGATTTGCGCATCGACGTTCATCGCTCCTCCTCCATCCATCCCAAGCATTGGTATTCCGTGGCCCGTCATCATCACCTGGCTTTTGACGCTTCGCTCTTTGTGTCTACTCGGCTCTCAATAACCCTAAAACTACGATGAAGAGACGTCTGTGATATCGTTGGAGACCAGATGCCTGGTTGGGGTATCCAAAAATTGAAACAGAAAGGAAATGGTTCATTAACATGAGAGTATGAAAGAGATGAAGAACAACTGCAAACCAGAATTTAGTTCAGTTGGGATTAACTGTACGGTTGAAGGCCGTTGAGGCTCGGCGCCGGAGTGAATAAGATGCTCATTCATCGATTCCTGCCTTTCAGTTGGTTCGTTTCCCTTGGTGTAACTAACGGGTGTTAGATAAAACCGTGAGCAAGCCACATGCGGTGTGGCTGGCCCCAGGCGTTCCCACTGCCCCGCCATGCGCGAGGCTTCACAGGCCTCACGACTGAACAAGCTGTTTTCCTGTCATTGAAATGCGTCTTCACTCATGTCGTTTGAAGCTGTTCTCTAAGCGGCTGTAAACGTGCGTATGCATTTTGTGCCTCTTGCTAAAGTATCTAAATTATGTCTTGTGCGTACGCTGTCCATTGTATGGGTTTCTCGACGCTGCCTAGGTACGTACAGTATATAGGAACTTTGCAGCACAAAGAAACCTGCCCGGGTTCGGCATAGGATATTAAGCCAAACAGAGCAGTCCGAATCCAGAAGAACGTATATGCA
The DNA here is from genome assembly GCA_033297225.1 of Diplogelasinospora grovesii. Taxonomy (NCBI): domain Eukaryota; kingdom Fungi; phylum Ascomycota; class Sordariomycetes; order Sordariales; family Diplogelasinosporaceae; genus Diplogelasinospora; species Diplogelasinospora grovesii. Next base: position 386,880 of record MU853755.1, read on the forward strand.
TCTGCGTGATACCCGAGCAAGGCAACCTCACTATGTTCTACATCCGCGAGCAAGACGCACAACGACAGCAGCCGATGCTGAACACCAAAACAAGCCAGTCTTGGCTGGATATAAGATATACAACCAACTCCCCTCTCCCCACATAAACAGCAATAATGATTTTAGCCAAACAAATCTTCCTTTGCCCTCTGAGAATGCGTTACTCAGAAACACCCCCGCCAAACAAAACATTACCTCCCCTTCGCTTCAACTGGCCCGCCCAGACATTATTCTGTCAGCTGCCTTATAAGTTCCGAAAGGTATAATTATACTCGATCATCAGCTCAAAAGGCGGGACTCAGTCAATCAAATGATCCATACTTCGAGGCTTCGACTTGGGTGAGATGGTCTGTACAGCCCTTGGCGCGAGAGTAGGCGTGCGCGGTGGACTGGCTGTGAAGCTTCCTGCACTCTCTCGTCTCTGCGTCATCGCAGTCATTATAGGCTTTACGTCCTTCTCGGTCTCGGAGGAAGGACGTAGCGAGGGCAGAGAGAAGGAGAACCCGCCCCTTCCCAGATCAATTGGTGAGATGGGCGACGAGAGATCTGAAGAGTCTGGTTCGCTCTTGACCTGCTGCTTTTTGGGTGTCGATGCCTTTGCAGACTTTTCTTCTTTTGCAGTAGGAGCAGCCACCGCCTTGGTGGCCTTGAATGCTTGATTAAGCGTGTTCCGAGGCTTGGCCGCCTCTTTCTTTGACTGTCGTGGCTTCGTAGTCGGTTTCCGACGAGAGCCAGCAGCTGCCGCTCCCTTCGCTCCCTTAACAGGAGCAGGAGCAGTATCTCCAACCTGCTTGATAGTTCGAGAAGATACCTTCGGACTGCCAAAGACCAATGTGCTCTGTTTCCTCTTGCCCTTGGCTGCTGCCGTCGGAAGTGGGCTTCGGTGCCGGGGACTAGCAATCGGCGTGGGAATGCCCTTGGAGGTAACTGTACGCCGCAGCGTCTGTTGACTATCCGCAGTCGAGCATTCCGACCTGGTCTCGTCTTCGGTAAGCAGTTTCCGCTTGCGCTCCAAGAGAACGGCGATCCTGTCGCGATTCAGGCTAGCCTCGCAGCGCTTCTCCCTCAGTTCGTCACCCGTCACCATGTATGACTCGCTCTCTCCTATATCCTGCTGGTCCCAGCGTGGTAGGTTAACGAGCTCAGCAATGTCGTCGCACTTTCCCCGAACGACAAAGTCCCAGCAGTCCTTGAACTCGGCTCCCGGGGGTTCCGGATCGATATTGATCCATGCTGTGATGCCGTCCCGTCTACTCCTGGTCAGCAGACACATCTCCTTGACGATCCTGCGCACGCCGGGGATCTTCAGACTGGTTCCGACAACGATGACCGCGTCGGGTACTCTCCGCATATCGGCCTTAGCGACGTTTCCGATAGCTTCTTCGTCGGGGTTATACTCGTTATAAAGCACCATTCTGGGTCGTAGTCTGCCGATTCCATGGCTCCGCTTTCCGGCAAAAGCAGTCCGGACCTGGTCCTGTTCTTTGCATTTCTCGCACAGGGGGGCCTCTGGGCCTTCAAACAGGGAGCCGTTGAACGGCTCGAGGTGACTGCACTTCGTACAGACCATCTTCTCGAGGCCACCATGGAGCTGGACGGTCGTCGGCCACGGGCCCTTGATATTCAATGGGACAGTCGTCGCCAGTGGCGCCATCTGCGTGTCGATGCCGTCGACATTTTGGCTGTAGAGCCGCATGAGCCGCCCCTCGGCAGCCATTGACGCCAACATGTGGTGGAATGGTGTCGGCTTGGCCTTGGAAGTCATGTGAGCGAGCTCGCGCACCATCTTGTGGAACGACTCGGTTGACGCATCGTGCTTGTATACCGACGCGTCAAAGAGGTGCTTCCCGGACGCCTTGACTTTGTGTTGGCCACGCAGAGTTGTGAAGAGACCTGTTGATGAGCGGAAATCAGGAACTAGAGCCATGTTAGCACGTCAATTTCCCTCAATTACGCCTAAGCAGAATACACGAAGGGACATGAGCAAACGTACTCCCCGCTGACACCGATATGCCGGCCCCGGCAATCACCACGATTTTCTTCTTCTTGCGCAATGCTGACAAGAGCCTGCGAAGCTCTTCCTCTTCCTCCTCGCCCAGATTTTCTAGGTCCATGTTCTCTGTCGTCCTCTCTTTCCGGGGTGCGGCGATCCGGCGCCGCTTCGCCGGTGGCCCGTCCGTCCGCACTTGGATCCCCTCGGTCGCGTCTCTCATGTCGTGTAGTTTCATAGGCGACGCGTTCCCAGACACGGTAGCGGCGCTGGAGCTCGGTGACGGGTACCGTCGCGAGACATCCAAGAGAACCGGAGTCGGCGGCAATGAGGGCGATTGAGACAAGACCGAGAGGGGTGAGGAAGGCGGAGACGACGGCGGGTGCTGTAGACACTCCATTTTTGCGTCTTTGGATTGGGGCATGGGCGACGGCAGGCGCGCCAATCTCGCGGTCTAAAAGAAAAGGGAAAGAGGAGGGCAAGGAAAAGGTCGGAAAGAAGCGAGCGAAGCTAGAGCTTTTGTCGTTGTATCATGACTGACTGGTCTTATTAAAGCAAGGAATATCACAAAATCTCAGGATTGAACAATGCCTCACGCAATACCGAGTTTGTGGATCGCGGCTTCACGCGTCAAGCAGGACAATAGAACAAAGAGAGGTTGCTTGAACGTGGTTTGTGTGCCAGGCGTTGTTGCGAAACTGCAGAAAAAATGGGGAGTTGACGTCCTCTGCCGGGGCGCTGGCGGGAACGAGAGGTTGCGAGTTTGGCGGCAGGTGGTGGTTTCGGTTTACCTATCCTTCCTCCGGCGATGGGACCCCAAGAATTATGCAGCCATGGAAGCGACAACGAACCGCTGGTGCATGTGCACAACACGCAGGACACGCTACACGGCTGCCAGCTGACGCTCGTCTCTTATCCAGTCACTTCGCTTCGTCTTGGTTTCTAGCCCAAAGGCTGCCCAGGTGGCTTGCAGCTCGTCGGCGTTGCAATGCAAGCGTATGCAAGTGTTCGTTGGGTTCCGATTTGCGTGCTCCTACACAGATATTTTCCTACCCCTCCTTATAATGTGTAGGCGCAAGTTTATAAGTTTTGTGATTCTCTTATCGTGCAGTTTAAGTTGTTCAGCTTGTGATTACCGGACGGCGTCAAACTCTATCTCATTCGGGTCTGTTGCTCATGTGTCACTAAGACGCGTACCTACAGACTAGCCGTTCCTATTGTGATACGGTCCACAGAAGTCGCAGCGACTCAGTCTTATCACAATATGGGGCAATTATGTGCGGAGACCCATTTTTTGCCTCAATTCAGCAGTCAATTGCCCTCACAACGATCACCGCAAATGGTAGACGACTGAGACGGATGAGTGCCGCTTGGGCCGACAAATCTGATCTAAAATCCCGCCCCGTTGCTGGGAAACGTGTGTCCCGTTCGGAGGGGAAGGCTCCACTTCACCGGCTTCAGCCACAATGTGCGTGGTGTGGCTTACACGCGGCATGTAACGTGAGATGAACCTCCTCTGGGTAGACACCGTCTGGCAGTGACGGTGTTTGCTCTCGCAATTGTGATCAACAGGGATGAAGAAGGCAGAGCAAAATAACAAGAGATAAACACATGACTTGAGAAACAACTGGCAAGTGCGTACCGTAGACTGACTGCACATCACATTATATTTGTGGATACGTAGGTATTACATATGTTGGTTTGCATCCAACCTGCTGCCTCCCCTAAGTCAGCCCTAGCCCCAGCCCCAGCCTTGCCGTACCTCATGATGATTGTCGGTTGGTGCATGAACCCATCTTTCAACCAGTCCCACCGGCGCGAATCCTATCCCAAAAAAGACGCTGTGGAGGCGCGTACACAGTTGAGTCATTGAACGGAGTAGCTACCCGACCTTTCACAGTTCCCGAAACTCTTTCTAAAAAAAACAAGAAAAACAAGAAAAAACAATCAATCGCTGACGGCCATACTCCCCCCAATGCCCGCTCTTTCTGCAAATCTTTTTCTTTACACAGGTAGACAGAAAGCCAAACAAACCGGACCCTGAATGCTATTCCTGCATGCCTTTCCCTTAGAAGACCAAGAACAAAAAACTCCCATATCGACCACCGCGAAAGCCCTTTCCTTTTTGCCAAATGCTAATGCATTGGACGGGTATTGTTGTGTTGGTGAATGGATTGACCCTCCGAGACGGGGAAAAAGTAGGAGATGGAAATATAGAACAAGATAATAATCATTCAGTTATCCATATACCGGCCAAGACGCCCAAGACATGCAAAGTGTATACTTTTAATCGCTGCTGTTCATCTGGAGTGTAGTCGCTGTTGTTGAAATCAAATGCTGCCCACTTGTCGCTGTATCCTGTCCGCAGCAGACTTCTAGTATGGGCTATGCCGAACAGGAGGGCTTCGGCCGTTGTTCTGCCATGCAGGTCGAGCCGGAACACCTCGGTCGCCATCCCGACGATCCCGGTCCCGGTGTCGGTGAAAGTTGAGGCGATCACCGCCGTTCTCGTAATAGTTGCGACGTTTGGGCTCCTCTCGTCGCTCTTCCCGCCGCTCTTCGCGTCGGTCGTCGCGGTAAGGGTCCCGGATCCGTCGCTCTTCTCTATCGCTCGCGATCTCTCCATCTTCTAGGTCCAGCCTTGATCTTCTCACGCCGTTCGTCTTTTCCTCGGCAGGTTTGCCACCGCTCTTATCCTTATCCTTTGCCATGAGATCTGTATACATCCTTGCCAGCCTCTTTCCTGACACCTTTACTTCGCCGATCGGCCAGATGGAAGACAAGAATTCCCTAAGGTGATGTTAGCGAGTTCCCGCGCGAAGCTGACGGGCTACAAGTAGAAATACTTACCAGAACTGAGACTCCAAGCTCTCGATGTCGTTGTTCTCGGCGCGCAAGCCCTTCAAGAAGGTGCCAAAGGTGCGAATCTCCTCGCCTAGGATCTTAGCCCGTTCCTTTGCAGCAGGAAACAGCTCCTTCGAGTTGATGATGCGCTCCATGCTACCCCTGAGAGGACGCAGCACGGACCAGACGAGTTGGATGTTGTTCGACGAGTCGATCTGGTCATCGCGCAAGTTCGCCAGGTCCTGGAAGAGCTCAACTGCCTTTTGCCTCTCTCGCTTGTACCTCTCCATGGTCTCAGGGTCCAGCTTCGGCTTCTCTTTTTCTTTTGATTTCTTGTCATGCTTGTTCTCCGAAACACGGCGATCGTCGTCTGTCCGTCGGTGTTTGGGGTTCCGGTCATCATAGTCATCATGATGCTTCCTCTTTTGGTCAGGTCTGGGCGTGCCGCGATCATTTGCATTGCTGTGAGAGCGATGGTGCTCATGGCCCCGGTGCTGGCTTGGCTTCTTTATCATTTGAGGTGCAGGCGAAGCAGAGACGGAGCCGGGGTCGCCGCGGCGGTGGCCGTTCATGAGGAGCTTCTTGCTGCGATGATGGTTCTCGACAGCCTTCTTGGCAGCGGCATCATTAGAGTGCTTGGCTAAGAGCACCGAGAGCAGATACTCGGAGCGTCGGACGAGGTGGACGGCACCGGGTGACTGAATGCTTTGGTTGTCCGTCTTCTTGCGCTCTTCCTTCTTGTCGACCCGATGCTCCTCCAAGAAGAACTTGTCCTGCATCCGCAGCTCCGGGTCGTCTCGGATTTGAGTCCAGGCACCGAAACCATACCTGTCAATGCCAACAAGCAGCATTCCATCCTCGCGCGCGCCCCATTCGCAAGAGTAAGCGGCGGATTTCGTAGCGTCCGGGAGGCGGAAGTTCTGGATATCGCCATGCATATCATCGTGATCCCGGAGCACACGGCGGAGAAGCTTGAGCTGTGGCGGGCGTTCGACAACCGTCTCTGCATTGACTTTGCGTACCTCGCCAAAATCAACCAGGACGGCCTTCTTGTCCTTCTTCGCCAGCGGCTTGCCCGCTCTCTCTTCCTCCTCGCGAACTCTCTGGTTATTAGCGTCCACTGCTTCGCGGCTCAGGGCGACCAGGTCCTCGATGATGGACTTGAGGAAGTCGCGGTCTCGGTCGCTGAGTCTCGCATCCTGAACAACCTCCTCCTCACGATCGTCAAGGGAGCCATAGCGAAAGAATGCACGGATGAGGTTTCGCGTCTCCTTCTCGTTGAGCGGGCGTCGAGGGTCGGAGAGCAGAGCACGTTGTTCCTCTAGTTCTTCTTGCTCCTGCTTCTCTCGCTCTCTCTTCTTGGCAAGACGTTCTGCCCTGTCCGACTCAGTCGCGCTTTTCCTCGAGTGCTTCAGCGTGGCCTTGCGCGGCGCATTCTCCTCCACCGCTTTAGCTAGATACTCGTCGTGCTTTTTCTTCTCCTCCTCGGCCTTAACGGCGGCGAGGTGATCGGCAGGAATGATTTGGTCCCAGTCCAGAGCGAATTCATCGACCTTGACGTCAGTGACTTGCATCCAGTTATCCCAATCGATACCACCACTGCTAAGGTTGATCTTGTCATCAACGTCCGTCTTGGTGACTTCGGCATTCGCCAGAATAGAGTCGATGTCGAGCTGCTCGAGCTTCTCCTGGTTGCCGGACTGCTCAAAGAGGTTCTGAGAGCGCATCTTGAGAATCATAGAGATATCCTCTGCCGTCTTTGCTTCGTCCATCTTCAAGCCGCGTTCCTTAAACTGTTCACGGAGGGCCTTTCCTTCATCCGTGACACCGGCTTGAATAGTGAGATACTCGAGGAAGAGCTTGTTGCGGGCGCGCCTCACAACTTCCTCTTCGATGGTCTGTTTGGCGACAAGTCTGTAGACGCTGACTGGCTTCTTCTGCCCGATACGATGGGCACGCGCCATGGCCTGCAAGTCGGCTTGCGGGTTCCAATCAGAATCGTAGATGATCACGGTATCGGCCGTCATGAGATTGATACCAAGACCACCAGCACGGGTCGAGAGGAGAAAGCAGAAGTCGTCGCTGTCTTCGGCATTGAAGTGGTTGATGGCCATGCGACGGGGCCCGGCGGGAATGGTGCCATCGAGCCGCTGAAATTGATAGCCGCGGATTCGTAGGTAGTCGCCCAGAATATCCAACATCTTGACCATCTGACTGAAGATTAGGACACGATGGCCATCCTTCTTGAGCTTGGCAAGGAGCCGATCGAGGAGCATCATCTTGCCACTGCTAGTAATAAGACCCTTGATCTGGTCCTCTCGGCGGGTGCTGCCGCTAAGAACGCGCTCCTCGGCGCCCTGGAACATGTATGGGTGGTTGCTGACCTTCTTCAGCTCCATCATGATGTTGAGCAACGATTGCTTGTGGCCGTTACTGGCATTGCTGAGGGCAGCGTAGTTCCGAGTCAGGATGTTCTTGTAATAGTCGAGCTGGACATCAGCAAGCTCGACACGAATGATCTTCTCGGTCTTGGGTGGCAGATCCGACTCGACAGTCTCCTTGGTACGGCGTAGGATGTAGGGGGCAATCGCGGTATGCAGCTCTCGGAGTTTGGCCTGAGTCTTTATCCGCTTCGCCTCATCCTGCTCCTCGTCGGCGGGCATCTTGTCATCCGCTGTCGACAGTAGCTCAAGCTCCTCATCGATCAACACCTTTCCTGGGTTAAGGAAATCTAGAAGGGCGGCAAGCTCGGCTAGGTTGTTCTGGATTGGCGTCCCGGTGATGAGGACCTTGCAGGGGACGCCGAAGTTGACCAGCTTGCCATAGAGTTGGGATTCACGGTTCTTCAGTCGGTGGGCCTCATCAACGGCAAGAACCTGCCACTTGATACCCCTCAAGTGTTCGTAATCGACCATGATGTAGTCGTAAGATGTGACTAGAACGTTGAACTTGGGCTTCTTTGGGTTTCCGTCGGCAAAGAGCTCGTAGTCGCGGATGTTGGATCGAGCAGCCTCTGGTCCAAGGTAGACCACATAGTTGATGTCTGGGGCCCAGTGATTGAACGTGTCGCACCAAGCTGGGATGACGCTGAGCGGCGCCACGACGAGGAACGGCCCCTCTTGGCCACGCTCGTTCCGAAGCCAGCTGAGGAAGGAGACCGTCTGAACAGTCTTTCCAAGACCCATCTCGTCGGCCAAGATGACATTGTTCCCGCGCGTCCAGTTGAGGGCCAAGAAGTTGAGACCTTTCATCTGGAACTCGCGGAGCTCGCCTCCTTTGATATACGAAGGCTGTTTTTCCAGTTTTGTCATCCTCGAGCGCGTATCCGGGTTGGTCTGCTTCCGGTCAGACTGCCATGAGCGCGACGACCGATCCAAGAACTGATCAATCTTGTCTTGGGCCATGGAGCTGATGAGGGACGCAGCTTCCCAAGTACACTCGTCATATTGGAGGCCTTTCCACTTGACGAAGTACTCATCGCCGTCTTCCCCATCGCGAACAGCGACAACACGCTCGACTTTTGTGTAGTCCTCGAAAGCTTCCTCATCACGCTCTCTGTCGAGGAGATACTGCTCTCGCTGCTCCGGACTGACATCGTCGCCTCCAAAGCGCATATCGAGCTCGTATTCGACCACCTTTTTGTAATAGTTTTCCAACCGGCGGAAACCGCGGAACCCGGCCACGGTCTCTGTTGTCTCCCACGTGTCGTGAAGATGTGATTTGCCCTGCCATTTAATGTAGTACTCATAATCGTGACGAGTAGCGTCCGGTGTGAGTTCTGCACCGTCTTTGACACGGTGACGAATGATTTTCTCAATGTAAGGCGAGTTGTCCTCAGCGCCAGCAGGCCAGTGATTCGGTGTTAGCTCGGATTCATCCTCGTCGTCCACGTCGCTCTCCTGGTAGGCACCAGCAGTTACCACTTGAGCAGCTCGGCGGCTAGACCATCTCTTTTCAGCCATACCCAACGCCGGGTGTAGCTCGTTTTGACGGCGGGCCTTTTTCTGGAAGCTGCGAGCTTTGGCGCCACCATACGTGTCGGAATCGGAATCATCTGCGGATGTCTGACGCGCTGGGGTCGCTCGCTTGGAGGCTAGCATTTCATACTACAGTTAGTCTCGATCCGCGACGATGACATGCAGGGGTGGCCATGATGGTAACGCACCAGGTTGAGAGCGCTCTATGCGTCTTCTCTTTGCTGCTTTCCGGGACACGGGAGCGGCATCTGAATCAGATAATGCATCGCCTTCCTCGTCCGACTCGACCTAACGAACCTGTTAGTGCGATGCGACAACAAGTGCGGCACGACTCAAACTTACGACCTTGCGCCGTTGTGTTGGTCGCGACTTTTACTCTTGTTAGCCTTTTGCTCAATTGGACAGAGGACAGAGCATGGCGTACACTACGTCTCAAGCCATACAGTTCTGGATTCTCCCTCATAAAATCCTCTTCCATTGCGTGACCGGATTTCCGCTTCGCACTAGGACGAGATGATGTGGAAGCGGCGCGGTGGTCGCGCTCATTGCTCTGGGCGGAGGCTGGGCTGTCCGCCATGTCAAAGTCACCATCATCGGAAGCATCGTTGTTGCTATCTTCTTCATCCGAGGGCTCTTCGAAGGTCAACTCCGGGTTCTTCCTTGATGAGCCGGCAGCATCGGCGCGCTCCGGGGATGAAGCATCCTCGTCGGCAGCTTGTACGTCGGAGAGATCGCTATCGCTTTGGTTGCCGTTGGCTATATCGTTGTGATCGTAGCTTGCCGGAGGAGAGTCGTGTCCATTCACAGGACTATCCTCTGGAGATGTTGACATTGCGATGTACAAGTCGCAGGCTGCCTGCTGTGAGACGACGATGTCAGCGGGAAATCTCTGCCGTTTAACGCTTCACCGATAGCAGGGATTGAAAGAGGCCACAGAGGCGACCCCAAATCATCAAAGAACTGCACCAACCAGGCCGGCAACATGTGGGAATGATGCTTGTCGCATCCCCGGCGCGTGAGTTGATGAAAGGTGAGGCTGGCGATGGCCGATAGCAATTGCGGCCCTCCGCAGCCATGGAGGTGTTGTGGGCTGCTCAGAACACGCAAACGGTATCGAACAAAGTCATTTCCATCAAGTCACGAAGGTCCGGAAGCCTCGACAGCGTGGTAGTATGCGGATCTCGGCGAGCATGTGCCCGGATCGATCATGGATTTGATGGGCAGTACACGGCAGCTCACAACAGGAACAACGCAACGCAGCACTGGTGACTGGGCGACTTACAAGACATGAACGGATGGTCCCCAGGCAGCGGAAGACACTGTTATACTCTCGAAAAGTGTTTGGAACAGTGTTGTGGTGGGGATGTATTCGAGACGCGGACACCCTGGATGGTCAATGATGATGGTGTAGCGGAAATTCGCAGTGGTGGACAGAGGAGACTGGAAAGAAGAAAATGGTGAATCGGAACTAGGAACCCAATGGCCTGTGCTCAGCTGCCTTAGACCCACAATTGCAACAATAGGCTTAACGCGAGCCAGGGCGCAGCGCCCAGAGCCTTTTGTTCTCGAAGAACTGCCCCGCTTTTGTCTGGGGGGTCTCACCCGCAGCGCATTAAGCTCCGGTAAGGAACTGGGATTCGCACTTTATTCTGCAGATGGCTCTGTTTCCACCCCGTCTTTCACGTTTTCCTCCTTTGTGCTGCCATCTTTCGGACCCAAAGGCAGTCCTTAAGGCTTATATGTGCGCAGAGCGCAATACTAGCGCCAGGCTGTTGACAAACTTTAACGGAGACCAAAGCTTGTCACAGCTGACGAAATCAAGGCGCTTTGCATCTAAGGTTTGTCGTGATTACTGTCAATCGACGGTTCGGTACGTTGCGCAAATAAGGTATTTTCTAGTCCACTCCACCGACTGGAAGAGAAACATCAACTGACTCTGACGACTCAGATAGGAAGCAGGTTATTGCGATCCGAAGAATAGTCGAAGCCGTGTACGATCGGGTTGCGAAACGTCTTCCCTATCTGTGATCTCTCTCTGCCTGAATCCGATCCGATTATCGTCCGATGTTGACTTTCACGATCGCGGACCGCCTCGAACGTGGGAGACGTAATATCCGCACGTTGGTCTCATCCACATATATCGCCGCTAGGAGATGTTTTTGGTGTTGCAGAAACTGTCGATCCGTCGTGACAAAGAGCGTTTTCTAGTTTTCTCCTGGCAAGGTCCAGCTTAACCGGACCCATGGATGAAATTATGGTAATCCTGCTGCGAATCTCAGGCTGTGGAAGAGATACCCGGAAAAGGCAAGTCATCTCGACTCACTAGTTCAGTGACTCCCTCATAAACCCAACTGCTGGAATACCTTTGGGTATGAATTGAGAGCCACATCGAGCTCCATCAGGAATTCCTATCCCTTATTGTCAGTTCGGGTATCGATAAACGGGCGTCCCAAAGGCAGAGCATCTCAGCTGCATGCCAGTCAACCATCAGTTTTGACGCGTGGTGAGGATATGCTAGGTAGGCTACAACAACGAATATCAACGGGGCAATCATGATCTCAGCTTGGGCTCTCCGGTAGCGGACATAGATGGGGCAAAGTATATTCTTATGATCACAGCTCTTCGTGGGGCACACAGTATACGAAGTCTTGCCAGTCCGTGAATGATGCCCTCCGCAACAGATGGGTGAGATTACGGTAATCAGCCATTCTATATCTCACAGGAATGCTGAGCACACAGTATATTATCAAGCCCCTATTATGAACCAACCTCATACCGCGCTGACAACTGTTAACAATCTGTCACGGGTCCTCGTCTGACCAGCAAAGGGCACGCAGCCCTGATAATGCCGCTGTCGCCGTCGCCGTCACCGTCACCGTCAGTCAGCTTTGTTCTATACTCGCGGGTCGGATTTTGGTGAGGTCAGTGGCTTCACAATATCCCGTGACTCCCCGTGACTTTGGATCCTCCTACGGGTACAGTATGCACGAAGGTCAGGTGCTAGGACTTGGCAACACTAGGAATTTGAATGGACACTTCAACGGTTTAGCATTCTGATACGGAGTATCCATGTCGCATATACACACACCCATATATAGAGGGCACTTAAGATAGACGCAAGACATATTTGTGTTTGATGACGTGTGCCATGGGGAGAAAATCACGTGTCGGCAAACGAAACATGCCATACAGTAAAACATGGAAATAATGTTGTTGAGATACGTTGTGACATTAACTGGCCAGATACTTATGTGGAACAAACTGAGCAAGAGAGTAATCAAAAAGCTATCTTTTTATTCATTGACAAATTCATACAAACTATATACTACTAAGGGAATTCGGCCATCAATCGTAGACGTGACCGACAACGAGCGGGTTGGAGCGGGTTAACGTACGGTGTGAGCTTTAACAATCCACTTCCCAATGGCCTCCTAGTCCTCCTCAATCTCGCCTTCCTCACTGCCGGCGCGGACGCTGCGGACGCTGGGCGTCTTCTGCTTCTGGGGGGTCTTCTGACGAACTTCACGGGGAGGGGTGCGCTCACGGGTCTCGCGAGTTGTGGTTGTGGTTGTGGTTGGCTCAATCTTAGCTCGCTTGGCCTGCCTCGCGTCTCTCCGGTCGAGATCGTCGTCATCAGCGGGTCGCGGACGGCGTGATGAGCTGGGTCTCTCGTCACCATAAGGGAGCTCTTCAACATCGCGATCCATTACTCGCCTGCGGTAGACCCTCTCACGATCCTCCTCACGAGTGCGCCTCTCGCGGTCGTAGTGGTTCAGCTCCTCTGCGCGGGGAGTTCGGCGGTCGTGATCGCGAGGAGCACGATCACGGGAGCGGTTACGGTCACGGGAGCGGTCACGACGGTCGCGGTCTCGATCACGATCTCCCCGGTCTCGCTCCCTATCCCTGTCCCTATCCCTCTCACGGTCACGATCTGCCCTCTCCCTCTCTCTGTCGCGATCACGATGGTCACGCCGCTCCCTGTCCCGGTCGCGGTCGCGGTCTCTTTCTCGGTCACGGGCGGGTTCGTGACTGCCGTCAACAGATTTGCGATCTGACAAGAGACTCTCTGCCATGCTGGTCTTGCGGTAGTTGCGCTCGCGCTCGGCAATTGCCTTGCGACGATCGGCCTCGTAGGGATCGTGCTCCGGACTACGACTTCTGGCCGAACGCGCACTGCTGCGATGGGGTCGCTCACCTCTGTCACGATGCCCCTCCCCACGCTCCCCCCGCTCCCCTCGATCACGGCGTCGCTGGCGATCACGCTCAGCCTCCTCTTCTTTCTCCTTCAGGCGTCGGATATGCTTGTCAAAGGCACCACGCCGGGCTTCGTCAGAAGTTACCGCCTGGAACTCGTCACTCTTGGCTAGCCGGTCCTTGACCTTCTCGTAAGTATCAGTAACAGTGATTGGCGGCTCCATCCGTTTCATATAAGAACGGAGATCTTCGGCAGCGCGACGTTGATGACGTTCAGAGTGCCTATCATCGTCTGAGCGCTTCGCCTTCTTCTCCTGAAGCTATAGTCATACTGTCAGCAACTGCAATTTGCACATGCAAACGACCCGATGAGTACTGACCCGTTCAAAAATGTACTCCAGAACGGCACGTTCAATGTTAGCAGTACGACGATCATCCTTGAGAACTGCTTCGAACTCTTGGAATGCTGTCTTGGGGGTGACCTCGAACCGTTTATCCTAGCAAGTTCGTTAGCGAGATGTATTAGTATTGGTCCAAGGAAGTGGCCAGCGCCTACATCAATGACATCGAGGACATCATTTCTGGTGCCTCTGAGTGCACGTTCTTCTTCCTCAATCACGTCCCAGAACAAGTCCATCGGTGTGGAGCCAGGCTGGCCCGCCATGGCCTTGTATCGATCATCGTTTTCAATGGAGGGGTAGATCTGGGACCATTTCGTCCCAGCCTTGATCTTGCCGCCCTGTCTTAGTTCCTGCAGAAGAGCCTTGAAGCCGTCGCGCGCCTGACGCTCCTTGCGCAGCTTCTTGTTCTTCTCCTCTTGCCTAGAGTCATTGAAAGTGCGTTCTAAGGCCTTAACATGATTCTGAAAGACAGTCAAGATGTCATACTTGCTGAGGGTCTTGTACTTCTCCTCATCCCGGAACGGCGAGGCGCTCTGGATTATGCCTTGCGCCTCGGACCAACGAGTGTAGGGCTCCAAGTTCAGCTTTGGGAGCAGTTCGATAAGGCCGTCCATGGCGCTCTTGCGCTGCGAGATTTGCTGCTCCTTGTGAGCCTTCTTGAGGTCGACAATATAGTCCTCAAAGAGCTGACGACGCTCGTTCTCGTCATTGGTAGAGCGAAATATGGTCTCACCCTCAATCATGGGCCGTGCCGTCTTCCAGCGCGTGTAGTGCTTGATCTCGGGATGGCTCCGCAGCATCGTAGCGAAATCGGTCCGCAGCTTGGTTAGCCTCTCCTTCGCACGTTCTTTGTCCTGAACGACAACATCGTGGCAGTACTTCTCGAATGCAGCCTTTCTGTCCTTCGGGTCCTTGATCGCGCGAAACTGGGGGTCCTTCACAATAGCCCGCAGTGCTTGTTCCCAAGTCCAGTCGGGCTGAACATTGCTTCGACGAAGGAGCTTAACGAAAGCTGTCTCCGCTTCCTCAGGTGTGGCGTATTCGGGGTCGGTATTGGCAGGCACGAAGGCCTGTGCTTGCGCATGATTTCCGAAGGTTAGCTGGCGTGATTCTCCGAGTGGCTCTCGATAGTCGCGGTCGCGGTCGCGGTCGCGGTAATTGTCATACGATCCACCTCCATGTCCTCCATAGCTGCCCTGATGCCCGCGCTCTGAAGGTACGTATGAGGATGAAGGGGTACTACGACGTGTTAGCAAGGTGGCGGGAGATACGCTGACAGCAGGTCTTTACTTACGCAGGTGTTGTAGGTGTACCTTCTCCTCCTCCAAGAGCTCTCTTGTAAACTTCGGGCATCTCCCATGAACTCTGCTTTGTTTCAGTATTGTACCAATATTTCCTGCCGCCCTCGGCAGTGTACTCCTTCCATGGCTGGTTCGCTAGGGCGCGCTGCGAAACGGGTTAGTGCATTGCATCTACCACACAAGACCAAGGACCATACCTCGGCAGGCGTCATAAGCTCCTCCGGCTTCGTCCATTGTGTGACTTTGGTAAGAGCGTTGTAATAGTAGGTGCGCCCGTCGGGCGTTCGATGCTCTGCCCAGGCCACGCCTGGTTGGGGGAAACCGCCGCTCATTCCGTTCATCGTGACAGACCTCGTCGCTGCTTGCAAGATACGATCAATCGAGTTGGTTCGGAACCATGCGCATCGAGGTTAGAAGTTGGGGTAAAATGCTGGCGTGGATGCTTGCGATCTATTTGCGACGTCGGTAACGGTGGTCAAAGTGCACGTCGCGTCCGCACCACGTTTGAAAGAAAAAAGCACTGGAGACAAGGCCCGCGCTGAAGATTTGGAGAGGCTGAGATTGAAATGTGGCTGCAGCAGCCGCTGATTCGCTCGTGCGCCCAACTCCAGATCTCCGCTAAGGACCCCTGCGTCTTGGGGTCGGTTTGTGGAGCAGAGACGGGAACTGACAGATTGAATCCCGTCTCCAGTTCACATGTGGCAGCTTCAATAGCTCCACCGACTGTAATCGTACCTAGATCGCGTCGCTTCACCACAGCTAGGAGGGAGCCGAAGAAACCCACCGTTACAATTCCCTTCGTGTTAAGTGTGCCTTAACTTCGTAACCTGGGAAATCGATTCATCTGGTTTAGGATGGTATCTTGAGGGGAAGTCTGCAAGCACCCCACACAATGGCTGTTCCCGATGCCCGCGATGGGGCTCGAAGCTTCGTCGAAGGCTCATACTTTACGTACTTAATCCCCTTCGCAACCCACTTCGACATCGAGAAGGTGCTCCAACGACACGGCGAGGGATCGTCTCGGGAAAAGCTCGACGCAGTTGAACAACGGGATTCGCTGTTTTTCGGTATGAGGTTCGCACACTGCTCCCGTGCTGCTCTCTCACATTGCTTATGCGCAGATTGCAGATGAGACGGTTGATGTCCACCTCGTGCTTCGGGCACCGTATGTCGAAGAGAAGACGCTGCGCACATACTTGCGCCGCATAGCGATCACGGTCGAGGCGCAGATCGTAAACGCCCATACCACGGACCGGGACGGCCATCACCCAGCGTCCGAGTACATCTACAATGGCACCGTCGCGGATGCCGTAGGGGAGCCGCTGATTATCGCAGATGAAGAATCAGAGGAAAGCGATGACAGCGAGGAGGACGACGAGGGGGAGGGACAAGAACAGCACAAAGAACAGCGGCATGTGTACGTGGTATGGAAGGTGCCCGTGTTCCTCGGCCGGCCGAGGATAAGGCTACAGTCTCCGTCGGCCGTGCTCACGGCAGCCGCAAGCCTAAAAGCCTTTGGCCCAGGAGAAGCAGGTGGGCCCCCCAACGGTGGCTACATGCCGAGCCGCATACCCTCCGGACTGAACCTGCTCGACGGATTTGCACACGACCCAATGCTCGGTGGCGTGAAGCCCCGATTATCCGCCCAACGAGTATCCCGTGTCGCGCCCGTTACACAGCCCAGGGACCAGCCCCGTCCCATCAAGGGTCTTCAGAGCCTCAGGCTGAAGATTTACCCGATTGTCCACACACGGGTCAGGTTTGCGCGTCCCAACACGGCACCGCCAAGTCCCGCAGTCATAGCCCTATTAGAGGTCGACTTTACCCCTTTTTTCGATTGCGAAGCGGTCCTCGACAAGATTACCTTGTCCGTTACAGACGGCACGGTGGAGGATCTCAACGACCAAGAGGGCATGGGTCTCCCGTTGCGCTGTGTCGCCCATGACCATGTAACCTTTCTCTACCGGCTCTCGCCACAGCAGCTGGACATGATCACCCCCTCAACCAGGAATTCCTCTCGAGACCTCGACATCGCCATTTCCGTGATGATCTTGGTACAACCCGAAGGTCCAAACATGTGTACCCCAAAGTTGACCATGTCATGGACCACGAGCCTGGATTTCACCCTCCCCGTAAACCCAGGGTTCGGACAGCCAATGACACAACCCATCCAGCGCGCACACCGACCAAGTCAGCTGTCTATCGGCGGTGGGGGGGACGGACTGTCTCTGATTGCGCCGTCCGTCAGTCGCCCTGACGCTCTTCCTTCTCTCGAGGCAGCAGCAGCCGCTGCACGGAGCGTTGAAGCCTCCCTCCCGGATTTTGGAATTACAATGACCTTTAGCGGCCCCGAAGAGCCTGTTCACGCCGGGGAAGAATTCCGATGGACAGTTTTTGTCGTAAACCGGAGCAAGCTGCAAGACGCCCCTGGAAATCGCGACAGTACCATTACACCAGGCGGAGGAGGGTCAGCAATGGCCCGCAAACTCGCCCTCCGGCCGATACCAAAGGGGCGACGGCGCAACGACCTACGGGTAGTCCGCCCGCCGTCTATATCAGGTGCTGCCGCCGGTAGATCCGGCACCGGGCCGATTGCAGACGCGGTGCTGGACGAGAATGTCGTGCACGCCATGCAGCGGAGCAGCCTTGTCGACGCTACCGAGGTGGTATGTCTATCGGCTGATGTACGGGTCGGTCCGCTAGCGCCAAACGCCTGCGCGGTGGTTGAGCTGCGCTTCCTGGCGCTCAAGGAAGGCGTGGTGGGCATAGACATGGTGCAGGTCACTGACCTCGGGAGCAAGGAGCATGTGGACATCAGGGAGTTGCCTGTTGTTGTGGTCCGGCCGCGGCCGAAATCATAGCAGCCCCTAAATCTAGAAGAAGTACTGATCTAGAAAAAAAAGGGGTTTTAATAACAGTTCTTTTACTGCCAATGCCAATGGTGTGAGAACGGTGATAGATAGATAGTATGTATGTATGTATGTACAGTAATTTCGATGTAATAATAGTTTGACAACTTTATCAAGTCCAATTGAGCGACGCAGGGCGTTTCATTTCTTCTTTTCCTTCTTTTTTTTTCTTTTCCTTCAGTCATTTAATTAATTAGCTTTCCTAGGTATGTTTCAGTTTATCTGACTGACTGACAAGTATTTGTTCGCGCAAAGCAGTCATGAACACTACTGATTTTTTTATTTATTAATCTTACGCTTTCTTCCATTGCTGCTTCACCGTGTCCTGTCCTGTCCTGTCCTGTGATGCGAGCAACATAGGTACTACGTAGTCTTGATACATTGCCAATGAGATGAGCTCAGCCTGCAATCTACCTAATAACTTCAACCCTCTGACTCACTTTACTAGTGTATGTATCATCGACTGCTGATTGACCACTTTTCTGAAAAAAACATTTCTGCTACGTATTGATTCATTGTGAAATGCGTATGTACATGTTCATCTGTATTACATACATCTTGTCTCCCCCCCCCCCAAAAAAAAAAGATACTCCTGTCTATATATGCTACCCATCATTAACCCCAATCTCTAGCCTAGTGTACCAATGCTCTGTACCGGCCGCTATGTTTATGCTGCGTTATGCTAGTGCAAAGTACCTTACGTATGTATGTATCACCGTTATGGCTCTGCCAACGTCCCTGTCCTGTCATGTCCTGTCCTGTCCTGTTCCGAAAATGGCGGCTCTCAATCCTACCGACCGTTCCGTTCTAACTAACGCCCATTTGTCTAAAGCCCCTCGTCATTACCGGTGTTAGTTCCCAACGCACGCACACACAAAACTAATTTCGATCCTCATGCCAAATCGTCAAGTTCGTCATCCCAGCCCAATCGCTGGTATATCGTCATATCCTTCTTCTTCTGTGTTGTCCGACCCGCACTCGGACTCGGACTAGCGGCAATCGTACCCGACTCTACTCCTTTCTTTCCAATCGATATCGATCGTGACGACTTCGGTGTCTCCGGGAGCGGCCTTCCGGGTGTCGTGGGCGTATTCTCGCTCAGGGCAGCAAACAGATTGCTGCCCTTCCCCTTATTGCCCTTGTCAATGATCATAGCCGACCTCGGCTTGAGCGGCGTTTCGAAAAGGTTCACGAGTCCCGGTGACGACGACTCCACTATACTTGCTGCTGCAGCCGGAGCTGTATTCTTGTTACTGCCTGAGGCAAAAGTAGGACGAGGAGGAGGAGGAGGTGGTGGTGGAGCAGGCGCTGCCACCGCTGCCACCGCTGCCTTCCTGGTCAATACCGGCGACAGAGGAATGCCACCCTCGTCATCATCATCATTACCGTCTTGTTGGGGATCATTTTGACCCCCCTGAAACACGAAAGCCGGTACCGATGAGGGTCGTGCCGGTGTCGCCTGAACCGCTGCAGCCGCAGGAGACCGCGAAAACATGTTTGAGGTCCTTCGGGACGCACTACCTGACGATGGGACTACCGCAGAGCTGGGAGGCACCAGGTAGTCATCCGACACCAGCTCCCTGCTACCAAACTGGCTATTGTATGCCTGCTGGGACTCTGCGGCTATCACGTCCTTGAATCGGTTATTTGCCGGTGTCGCCTTCACCACCTGTTGCGCGGCGGAGGCACGGCTCGGCTTTTTGAGTTCTGTGGAGACCAGGTCAGAGTTGGTCTTTACCGCTGGAAACAATGGGGGAACTTACTGCTTTTAGGTTGAGGCACACCTGAGAATATCCGCTTCTCAGCCTCCTCGACCACTTCTTTGCCTACGAGAGCCCGATTCGGCTTCTTAAGCGCTGATATGGCATCCTTCAGCTCGGCCTCCACCTTGGCTTTCCTCTGTGCCCTCAAATCCTGCATGCTGCTGGTGCTTGTGCTCCGCGAGAAGACGCTGACTGCTTTGTCCTTGAGCGAGGTCGCATCCGCCGCCTTTGGTATCATGGCCAGCAGGGGCTCGCTTCCTTCTCTCTTCAGGCCTGGTATTGCCGTCACACTCGCAGACCGCAAGAGAGCCAGCGCTCCGGACGGCCCGCGTGACACGCTGCGTCTCATTCGTTCGTTGGAGAGCACGCGCTCGAGTGTCCTCTCGCTGTCCTTCTTTATTGACGAGGTCCGCTTCATGGGGGCGCCAGGCCTTGGCTTCGGT
Organism: Diplogelasinospora grovesii; assembly: GCA_033297225.1. Lineage (NCBI taxonomy): Eukaryota > Fungi > Ascomycota > Sordariomycetes > Sordariales > Diplogelasinosporaceae > Diplogelasinospora > Diplogelasinospora grovesii. The sequence goes on from MU853755.1 coordinate 406,741, forward strand.
GCTGGTACGGCTGGCTTCGTGTGTCTTTCCTTTGGCGGGGGCTGCACGACTGGCCCACCAAGCTTCCGGTTTATAGAGTCGCACAATTCTGGTAACCGGGCTGAGAAGCTGCTGGAGTGTTAGAGCAAGAACCTAGTAGGCTGGGGCCGGGGCGATGGCTTACAATGGCACAATGATGTCTATGCAAAAGTCTCGCAGGGGGTCCGAGCTCGCCCTTTCTGGCTTCGCTGTTCCGGCTTGGGGAACTTGTGACTCGGCCAACGACTTGACTTCGTCTGATGCCGTGGTCTGCCATATGCAAAGGCGGTCGACGTGAACATCAAGGAGCACTGGCAAATTGTGCTTGCTCCTCTTTTTCGCTGTCTCTTGACACGCCTCCTTCAGCACACTCTGGGATTCCATACCTGGAAGTTGGCTGTCCTCAGCAATTTCCGTCGGCCGCCTTAGCGGTTCCAGGGCGAGTATCTCAAGAATCAATATCATCTGCAGCTGGGTTTCTCTTTGCCGTAAGCATGAGATGTGGTATCTTGTCTCCAAGTCCACCATCTTCTGGTCGTCTCCGAGGCCAGATGGCTTCTGTGCGGCCCACCACTTCCTGACATGCTCGTCTTCGGAGGCATATAATCCGTCTTTGCCCATTTTTGGCTTTTTTGGCTTTCTTTTCTTGACCTTCGACTCTCCGTTTTCGGAGTCGTCGACGTGCATCTTCATTGTTGATATTATGTCAGGAATGGTTTCCCGGTACTTCTTGTCTATCAGAATCGTCGTCATGACAAGACTCTTCAAGAAGTCTATCAGGTCATTCATGTCTAGGTTAGACTCGCAGTCCAGGTGGAATGCTGCCCGAGCCCGAGACAGCGGACCTTTTGCGAAATATGCTAGTGATCCCTAAACAAGTCAGCACACAGGAAGAGGAAAAGCAGATGGCTCCGTTGGGCTCACCATGGAGTGATACAAGGTTTCGAGATAATGCGTTCTGATATTTTGAAAGATGTCTTCAGCACTTGGCTGCGACAGGCCGTCGTTGCTGGGCTCCGGTTGAGGAACAGCTACAACCTCCCGAGCTTCTGGTTTCGCAGTAGGCTTCTCCACTGGTACCATACCCCGGTTGTCAGCCTCCGCAGGACTGTCCACCACCTCCGCATCCGCATCCTCAGCATTGGTTTCGACAGGAGTTGAGCTCTGACTTGGCGGTTCCTTGCCAACAACCGAGACAGAGCGCTTTCGCACCATCGATTGGATCTCCTCGATAGCGAGTTTCCTCCTTTTGTTCTCTTTGTACATCTGAGGCGTGATCAAGGCTTGTACAACGGCACTGCTGGGCGCCGCGGGCCTGCAAGACTTGAGACGTTGACTGCACACGACCGTTGCAGACTGACTAAGCTTCTCCACGTCCACCCAACCCCCGAGTTTGCACAGACAGTACAGGCCATTGTCTTCACGTTCGATGGCAAAGACCATGCGGCTCGTTTCTGACCGGGCAATAAGAACATTGGACCCCAATCGGCCCTCGAGATCCAGGATCTTGATTTTCGATTCGTATGACCGACTCGCAGGCAAATCTCCGTGCGGTTGTGCAAGGTCGAGTGTGGACAGCGGCAAGTTCTCGCGGGGCAGGAGCATGAGAGGATGCAGAAGGCTTGGCTTTACAACGAGACTGGAAGGGTGCGGCTACAAACACGTCAGTTTCTGGCAGACTCACAGTAGCCCCTACCCGGATCGAAAGCCAGCCAACCTTGAGAACAATTGCAGGTTTCAAGAGATCATCCGTCGGGAGGGAGTGCGCATCTCTTTTGCGCTTCTTGGCGTCCGACGACAAGTCAACATGGCGGCCCTTCTGGTTCAAAGTGGCAGGGCAAATCGGTGCGAGGATACCAGTTGCTGAACGCGACGAGGAGCCTGGCCTAATGGTAGAGGACATATCGATACAAAGTAAACATTGGCCATTAAGGGTCTAATATTCATAGAGAACTCGTGAATGTGCATTTGTACAGCCCGCAGACAGGAATTCAGCACTGGCCGTGAAACCACCGATTATGTGTGCCAAGTGGGCGCTGAGCGCAGCTTGCGGCTGCCAATTCAATTGGGGGCTTTCGGTCTGTCCCGCTTTGGCGTCTGGCGTCACGCGTCGCGTGAGAACAGACGCGAAGCTCAAGCTCGCGCCACGTTGTGGCTGCATTTAACGGTCGCCACCCCCACAATTAGCTGGCTAACGGTTGTGCATTGAACAGTCCGATTCTTTTCGTCTCGATGTGCTCTGGCAAGCTCGACAAAAACCAACATACCAAGGAAGATGATCCCATCAGGGAGATATCAAGCGGATAAACATCAAACGCACCTCATGTTACTGACTTTTCCTGATTTTCAGGCGGAATCCCTGGTGGTCGCTTGTCGTCTGTTTTACCCTGAGGACAAATCGGAGATGGTGTGCTAACAATCCGGTCTTAAGCTGGGGCCGCTCCCGATCCTCTCACTGTAATCAGATCTCGAGTCGAGTTTCCACAGATCCCGGTACCCGTCTTTTTGCAGGTATTTTCATTCACAAGCCCAGTGCCGGACCAAACTATCCGCCCGATTCATGCGGTGAAAATGTGCAAGAAGATGAATGATTGCAGCGTTTTCCAGTACCCCAAGGTATATGCTCACATGCTGTAGCACAAACACCGTGTTTACCAGCTCTAGACCGGCCACAAGCACACAGGACGCACCGAGTTCCCGGCTTCTGTGGCGCACCGGTAAGCCCCCCCAAGCGTTGAGTGGTTCCCACCCACAGCAGTGGCTACACGGCCCAGTTGCCCACATGATGAAGCCGCCAATGCCGCATCTGGATGGAGCTCCTTACGAATAGTAGCTTGTCGTTGTCAAGCCTTCTCCTCTTTGCCACTGGTCTCTTGGACTTACGAGTCGCGAATAGCAACTGCAGGATGCCAATTAATTCTTAGCAGGCTCGGGCCAATCGACCGATTCCTCAACGGATTAATTACACTGCTGCCCTCACTCGCACCGTCCATGGATAACGAGCTCGACCCCTCGTGAAACCATCGTTCCCCCCCTCCTTTCCCAGCAGAGGCATATCTTGTCGTCGCCCACAGCTCTTGTTTCTCATTGCGGTCATTTCGTATATCATTGCATTGGCGACAAAAACCCCCAGGCGGCATCCTGCTTCGTGCAGCCGCGGAATACTGTTGAGTCAAGATGGCCAGCGAGACATCGCCCCGAGCTGTGCGCTTTTCACAGACTGATGAAGACGAGACGCCCGTGCGATCCGATAAGATTAAGAATGGTCACCGGCCTGCAATTGTCACAGTCGACTCGGAGAACTCGGCATCCTCTGGAGACTCGCTGGGTGACCCCCATGTGTTGGAACACCAGGACGAGGTTGGGTCGCTTCCCAGATATGCAGAAGCCGCAGGCCATACCGGCTCCCTGTCACCGCTAGTTTCCGCTCAGGCGCCTAATGGGTCAAGCAGTCGGCAACGCGGTGGTTCTGAGGCTGCCGGCTACTCTAATGGATCGACCACCCGGCCCCCGCCACAACGCCCGACCGGCCCTGCAAGGACTCCTTCCAACACCTACCAGCCGTATACACAAAGGCGACCGACTCAGCCCTCCACCTCGTCTATCAGCGGGTCCGGCGGTCCTCATGCTCGAGATGGGTCACGGCCCCGGCCCATAGGAACATCGACATTTCGACAGCAGGAAAGAGAGTATGTGCGGAGATTACGCCAGCAAGACCACAACAACGACTATTTCGAGTACGGCTCGGGCGAGGCATATGATTCCGACTCGGAGGGCGAAACTCCCTCTAGTGAGGGTCCGTTCGACAGCTACGAGGATGCACACATCATGTTTGTTAACGATGGAGAGATCCGAATCTCGGAGCAGGACTTGAGAGATCCGCAGAACCGGGAGAGACTGGAGTGGCACGGGATGCTAGAAGCCGTGCTCACGGGCGACGTTGTGAGGCAGGAAAAGAAGCGGCTCATTGGGTCGGCGGAAGACGACAGGGACAAGCCCACTCACAAGGCGGAGCTGTGGCTCGGAGTCCGCTCGAGGGCTTGCGGGAGACATCTGCCGGTCCAGCGCAGGATGATTGACGACGCCCGGGCAGCACTGGATAGTTCCATCAACGACATCATCAACTTCAGCATTGTGGGCGAGAGCGAGGCGGGAAAGTCACCTATAGAGCAGGTCAGGGATGTTGTCGCCAAGATTGAGAAGATCGAGAATCTGTTCCCCTCGAGCACGGCGCTCGTTGCAGCGCTAAAGCCCAACACCTACGAGCGCTATCAGGAAACCTGCGACGCCATCATCTCGTGGTACAATGTCAACGAGATAATCAACACGGAGCTGTCGATTCTGAGAAAGTGGGTTGGCAACGACGCCCTCGACTTCCAGCGGGCCAAGGAGAGGTCGCCCAAGGGGAACGGCCTGAGCGACGAGACTTCCTTCTTGGACCGACTGATGAAAGAGGAGGGTCTGAAGTCGCTGCACGAGGACTTGGGCGCCGACAAGAACAGTCTGAGGAAGAGGAGCATGCTGGACGGCCTTGCAAGGGTGATTATGAAGGCCAAGGAAACCCTCATCCTGAACGCCGAAGGTTTTGCTAAGCGACATCTCCCGCCGTACATCGAAGAGCTGCTTACCTTGATAAGCTTTCCCTCGCGCCTTATTGAGGAGATCATCAAGGTGCGGCTGGCCTATGCCAGAAAGATGAAGGACTCGGCGCAGCAGAGCATCATGATGCAGGACCAGATGATCTCGCAGTTTCAGGTTCTCCTGAAGTTGGCGATCAAGATCAAGTCCGAGTATCTGGCCATCGCGCAGCCCGAGCCCGGCTGGGACCTGCCGCCGTGCCTCGACGAAGAGTTTGATAGGGTCATTCTCGACGCGCTGAGGTACTATTTCAAGATGCTGAACTGGAAGCTCAGCGGCAACAAGAACACGTTCAAGGAAGCCGAGCTGCTCTTCCAGGAATGGGATTTTGCCAACGAGGTCGGCAGTCACTTGAATCACGGGGACGTCGAGGTGGCCGAGCAGTTTAGTTCACTGACCCACAAGGCTCTCCTGCGACTCAGCACGATGTTTGAAAAGGAACTGCAGAGGAGGCCGAAAGAGAGCCTGGCCGACATGACCAAGAGATACCGGTCGGCGCTCGATTCGGTGCGGGTCCGGCAGCGAATGCTGCAGCGCTTCTCCCGGATGCTCAGCGAGAACTACGAGAATGCATGCGACTTCGCGATCGCCTATTCTCCGAAACAAATGCGGGAGCTCTTCGACAAGCTTATAGAAACGGGCCATTTCATGGTCTGCACCGGCTGCCATGAGCGCGACGGTCTGGTCATTATCGCTTCTCCCGCCCTCCATGGACGGCCAGAGGAGATCCAGGCTCTGATGTCGACATTCTCGTACGATTGCCCCGCCGAGGATCCTTCCGACCCGTACCTGCTCGTCCTCAGGGCCGAAAACCCGCCCCATTGGTTTGGGACACGGATTGATCTCTCTGTGCGCAACGAGCCGCTGGATATCAAGATCGGGCATATGCGGCTCATTGCCGGGGGTTCGCAGGCACGGCTGGCCAGCGCCAGAAAGGCATTTCTCGAGAATGTCGATTACGCGGTCGATCTCGTGGTCGAGGGCAGGTCGAGCTTGCACAAGGTCAATAGTAGGCTTATGGACATTCGCAAGACGGCCTACAGGCTCTCGAACTCCTTCATGGACAGTGTCGAGCTTATCCAGAAGCAGGTCAAGGGCCTCCACTGCGAGGATCTGATTCAGACGTGCTTTATCTTTGCCACGGAGTTTGGCCAGCGCTCCCTGCTCTACATGGACAACAACCGGCGGCAGATGAACAACATCAAGCTCACCAAGCTGGCGCTCAACTGGGTGAGCTTCATCACGGACGACTGCGTCTCTTCGGACCGCAAGACGTTCCGCTGGGCCGTGCAGGCGCTCGAGTTTGCCATGAGCATGACGCGTGGCAGACAGATCCTTGCGCTGGGCGACGACGAATATGCCCGGCTCCGGGCGAAGGTGGCCGGATGCATGTCGCTGCTTATTTCGCACTTCGACATCATGGGCGCTCGATCGAGTGTTGCCGCTCAGGCCGAAAGGCAGCGGACCGAGGCGCTTATGAACCTGAAACGGCTCGGCAAGGGACACGTTATGGACGACAAGGAGGCGATGCGCTATGTCCAGGAACACCGCCTGGAGGAGCTGGCCAGGGTCGACGAGTACCGGAAAGAGATCCTCGTGGAGCGCTCGGCGATGGGGCGGGTGCTGGAAGCATCCAACGAAGTGGACCGGTCCCTCGCATGGCTCTCGTCGACAGCCACGAACTTCACCATGAGATGGCAACAGGGTCACTTTGTCGGCGGCGGCACCTTCGGCAACGTCTACGCCGCCATGAACCTCGACACGGGCCAGCTCATGGCTGTAAAGGAGATTCGCCTGCAGGATCCCAAGCTGATCCCTAACGTGGCCGGCCAGATCAGGGAAGAAATGCGCGTGCTCGAGTCCGTCGACCACCCCAATGTCGTCTCTTACTACGGCATCGAGGTCCACCGGGATCGTGTCTACATGTTTATGGAGTTCTGTTCGGGCGGGTCGCTTGCCAATCTGTTGGAGCACGGGCGCATCGAGGATGAGCAGGTCATTATGGTCTATGCCCTCCAGCTGCTCGAGGGTCTCGCCTATCTTCACGAGCTGAAGATTGCCCATCGCGACATCAAACCAGAGAGTACGTATTCCGGCATTTCTCCTGCTGTTACACTAGCTAACCAGTGCACCAGACATCTTGCTTGATCATAACGGCATCATCAAGTATGTTGACTTTGGGGCCGCCAAGCTCATCGCGCGACAGGGCCGGACGCTTGTGAACGACATGACCAGCACCAAGCCCAACAAGTCAATGACGGGAACGCCCATGTACATGTCGCCCGAGGTCATCAAGGGCGAGAACCCAGGCCACTTTGGAGCAGTAGACGTCTGGTCTCTGGGATGTGTGGTGCTCGAGATGGCCACCGGTCGGCGGCCCTGGGCCCAGCTGGACAACGAGTGGGCCATCATGTACAACATCGCCCAGGGCAACCCCCCGCAGCTGCCCGCCCCAGACCAGCTCAGCCCTCAGGGCATGGATTTCCTGAAGCGGTGCTTCGCTCGGGACTCCACGAAGCGGGCTACGGCCGTGGAGTTGCTGCAGCACGAATGGATCATGACCATCAGAAATAGAGTGGTAGACCCCACCACGCCCAGCAGTGATACCAGCAGCACCTCGGCCCAGAGCACGCCGAACCCAGCATCGGCATCGTGTGGGAGGGGATCGGTTGGAGATGGTTTCTGTTATTAACTTTGCTCAATCGGCCTTTCGCTTCTGCATTTCTCTCTTTGGGCGGATCGTTCTGCACAGCATTTCGCATTTCTTATTGTTAACGATCTCCCCTAGCGACATCATGTCAGAAGCATAGCACAAAGCGAAAACGATACCCCCTAGATACATGTTGTCCATGTTAATAGCCTGCGTTGGATGGAATTGGGGGGGTTGGAGGTTTGGTTGGCTATGAACTTTTCTCTTGAGATACCTAATTTGATTTGGGGAGGGACGAGCACGAGCTAAGCATGTCAGCTAGTCGTGTAAGTCAAACGGATCAGGAAAGTGAAGGAGCGGGTTTCTACTAGTGCTTTTTAACCAGGAATGTTCTACCTAGCGGCATTGGAGTCCGGTGCGTAGGGGGGATCATCGTATAGCGTTGCGATTGGCTTGTATCTTTTATATGGTAGCGACATGAATCGTAATCAGCAGCAGTGTGTTGTGAAAGATTGCTTATCGTACCACTTCTCTGTATGTGTTTGTGTGTGTGTGAAAAGCCTTTGGAGAACATATCAGCTCGAACCCCTAGATACTACGTCCGACAAGCCGCGTGGTAAATGCCTGAATGTGTCCGAGATCTGCCTTTTTATAGATATCATGTTCTGTGGAAGAGAGAGGACTTCATAAACCTAACCATCTTACACTTGGGAACGAATATTTGAGTTCTCATCATTGGTGGGTGACATCCTCGTAACCAGTGAATGGTGACACCGCCCCAATTATGGACATATATCACAGGGTAGATACTAGACCAAGTTCTCGGGTTCACATGTCCCCGTCATTCTTTGGATGCTCACACACCTGATAGAACACCTCTTTACGTACTGTGTGTAAAAACGACGCTGCTGAGGTGAGGTATTCTCTATTACGGCTGTTACAATAAAAAAGGCTAAAACCATGCAAAATATACTGAATAAAACTCTGAGCCTGGTCAAGCATGGGGTAACATGAACATCATAATTATAGCAGCAATTCGTGTTTCAGTACTTACCCCCCCTGTTTTACATACATACTAATTAAAGAGAGAACAAGGGGATAAAATAACCCCCATTCTAAGAAAGAACTGACATTTGACAAGGTTGATGTCTGTACATTGCTAGTTCAGTGTTTTAGCTTGCAACATGGGTGTCATATGTAGATCAAAGTCGCTCCCATCTAGTGCCTGAGCTACTCATGAAATATATGCCCTCTGTACAGTTCGGTTCGTTATTCTATGTTGCCCTCTGAACAGCCTAAGCTCGCCCTGCCTATCGTATTTTCTTCTTTACTCGACTTGAGCTGGCTTCGGACATCGAAACATCATTAGGCAAGTGATCAGCTACATCTCTGATTCGTTCTAAAAACGTTGCTGTAACTAACTACTTAAACCAAGTAATGTTACGGTGTTCCTCTTACGCAACAGACAACTTTGAAACTCAAAGTGGCAAAATCCATGGCTTGACTTTCGGCGGTTGTTGCGTGCCCCCCTCCTCCTCTCACACACACACAGAGTGTGACCCGTCCGTCCGTCCACGATACTATCTAATAATTACTCGCTCAAGACTTGATCTGCTCTCAAGAGGGGTGTGTGTGTGTGCAGCCCTGCTCAAGATAGGTATTTATCAACTCACATCTCGCAGCCAACTAATAATACACCCGGAAAGGAAAGGATACACAAGCAAACCATCATGGTGGTGGTAGCTTGACGAGAGTAGCTGGAGAGGCGTGAGTTCAGTATTACCCCATCACCTGAAAGGAAGACTGCCTAGGGGGGATTTTGATGTGGTGATTGCAAGACAACACAGTTGACAATTTGATATTGCAAATCACGAAGACCTTCAATGCATATCGTAATTAGTTGGTATGACGCCTGTTTGGGATGTCTAAGTGAAAGTCACGGGTACGAGGAGCGCTGCAAATAAACAAACCAGTACGTACTCTCTGGGGCGCTGAAGTAGTGTAGCTTTATTAAGAATACGTACAAAACAGCATTGTGATGTTGTCGACAAAAACTTGGACAAGCTGCACGTGGTCATCATACTCGTACGTACAGGAAAGTCCCAGTCGTGATAACCGACAGCAAGGTATAGTAGAACCTGACGAGTCCTTAGTGGTTCTGGTCATCGTCACATGTATACAGATGGAGGAGGAAGGCATCGACAGAAGCAGCCTCTCAGGGATAAAGGTTGTGGGCTGATGCCCAGTCTGTAGTCTTGGGATTAGCTACGTAGGTACACAAGCATACACACTCTCAGTCACTAAATTCTACCACGTTGTTCCTCTGTGGCATACCAGTAGTACCTAGTAGTATAAAGCCGGCATTATTGCCAACCTTCTGAGAGACATATTTTTCTCTGGTCGTTCTCGTTCCTTGCAGCCTAACCCTGGCACCAGCTAGCGAGGACAACGGCTCTATGCTTTTTCCCCACATGGAGGGTAGAAAGATAGATCCTTTCAAGTAAAGTGCCGCGCAAAAACGAAACTCAAGTGTAGGTTCTCCTGGTCCCGACGCGTTAAATTATTATCCATGTGTGTGTCGTCTAGACGATAAGAGTAAAGAGCGGAGTATAACCTCAGGTACTCTATCACCCAAACATACATACATACATACATACACTCACTGAAGAACAATAATAAGAGGGTTTTTAGCATGTGTTTCACACCTTAATTAGTTAGTTTAGCAACCTCCACAGTCTACAGTACTAAGAGGCCTCTCTACTCTAATCCAAGAATAAACTAGCACCGCCGCACCATCTTTTTACTGTGTATGTACTAACTAATTAATTATCCTAGGCAAAATCCGGCCAAAGCTTCTAGAAGTCTAGAACACACAAACTAACTTACACACCCAGCAAAGTGTTATTTACAGCTCCGTGCTTTGCATAAGGCGAACACAGCCGGGTGCTGAACTAAACTGCCGCAACGGGAGATTATAGACGAGAGCCGCCGCACTCTTTCCAGCTGGAGCCCGACTACAGACACCCCCCATCTGCACGTCTGCACGTCTGCACGTCTGCACGTCTGCACGTCATGGAAGGGTGTTGGGAAGCGGTGTGTGTGTGTGTGGTATGTGGCGAAACCAACCAGCAGCACACATCAAAGGTATGTATGATCGCATATAGTAATACTACGTTTTATTATCGTACGTTCAACTCAAGTTCGCTACCAAACCACGGACGTACATACATACCGTGATGTATGTAAAAAGTATGTAACATGGGGGGGGAGGGGGGGTCCAGGCCAGTTGGCTAGACCGGACGGAACTTTAACGGCACGTTATGTTAGTTAGCAGCCCCCCCCAAAGGGCTGTGTGTGAGTGACCGGAGCTGATGTCCCCCCCCCTCCTCTCTTTAGTAGAGTAGTATCCGGGGTGGGTGATGATGATCAGCCGCCCTAACCCAGAGAAAAAAATATGACAAAAAAAAAAGGATTCTAACAACTTTGTCACTTTCTGTCTGGGGTTGCGCAGGCGGACAGGGTTTCGCAGCAAGGTCAGCAGGCAGGCGAGAGAGACAAGTTCAGCTGAGCCTACGCTCGCTCGGGTTGTTTTCGGGTCGGGTGAGGTGACCGAACCGAACCGAAGTCCTTTCCTTACTTTTCCTTCTTTCTTTCTTTCTGAGGGCGGAAGGAAGGTGGGGTTTGGAGACTTTCTGACTGACCCTGGCTTCTGAGCTTGGTAAGACAGACAAGACAGACACATTCCTTTTGGGCTGCTGGTGGGAAGGGGGGGCGGCGAGCTGGGGGCGGTAATGGGGCACTTCCATTCACCTGGGCAAGGCACTGGGCGAAGAACACTTGGACGACCATATCTAGAAAAGAAGAATACGAGGGGATACTTCCGTTGGATTGGATGCTGCCCGAAAAGCACACCTTGGGATGCACCCAACGACCCGTAAGATGAACGGTGTATGTGTACGGCACAAAGACACCCCCAACATTACAACTTGTGAACTGTATTGCAGTCGAAAAAAAACCAGCAGTGTCAATTTCCCAGAAAGTTTTTTTTGTCGTTTTCTTGTCTGGGCTGTCGGCGTGTCTTTGTCTCCCCCGAGCTGAGTCTCTTGGTGCAGCAGCCGATTGCACAACATACCGCGTCATACAGGTCCCCGAGAGTCGAATCTCGGAATGCGAACACGCACTCTGCACTGCACGCTCCCAGAACGACCGCCTACCCAAACTTTCCCTTTGGGTAGGTTAGCTGCCGGTGGTGACACCGACACCGACGCTGGGGGAACGAGCACGAACCGAGGCCAGGCGACTTCTTCACTTCCACTTCCCGGCGGCATGGGCTGGCATGGATGTGAGTGGCGGCGAACAATGTCGTATCATCCGAAGAAATACATCCAGACCGATGGTGTTGGAGAGAGCCTGGAATACATCATCACCTGACGAACCCTTAAACGACAACATACTGTGTCTACATGCAAATTGAGTGCAAGATTGGGACGGGCAATATTGACGACGGCCCGTCCGGTCAGCGGGCGGAAGGGCAATTGCACACTGCAACGTCCCGGTCCCATTCCTTTTCTTTGCTTTCATTGTCGCCGACTTCGTGATACCAGCAACCCAAAGTTTAACTGGTGGGCCGGGGAGGTAGGAGATGACGACACCGTATCTCACAGGATTTGTGTGTAATCGGAGATACGAATGTGTCTGTGTGAGGTGTGTTGCGGGCACTTGCATGTTTCTTCCCTGCCTGATCTACACTAGACTTGCAGAAACAATTCCCATCTGACATCTGTGTGGTGTGGGACTGTGTCTGTGTTCGGATCATCCCAAAGTGGTCGGCGACGTGCGTAACGTCAGAATGCCCCGCGAGAACATCGTTCCTGCATTTTTGGTCCCCGAGCGAGCTCTGTGTGTTCCATTGATAGGGCCGTGGCGGAGCTTCGCGAGCTCCTCCCTCCGATCGACAGCTTGCATTCCGTCCAACTGTAAACTGTGGAAGATTTGCAGCGATCGACAGTGACTAGACCATAGACTGGGCCTAGGGCGATCACCACAGAGGTTCCATTGTGACGCAAAGCTTTTAAACTTTAAAGGTAGCGAGAGCACTGGCTTCACCGCAGAGCAACATCATCGACCGCAAGAAGATTGACGATTGACGATGACCCGCGGGAAGCATGGGTTCGCTGTTCATCCTTTCCGTATCTTTTTGCATCTGACCGTGACCTCGATTTCCCCGAGCACAACATAAAAAGGAAGGCTTGCGAGGTTTCGGCCGGTCTCACGATCCCCCCTCCCCCCCCACGACACACTTGCGATGGAGGGAATTGGCGCAAAGGGCGCGAAATCAGACATGTTGAACAACATAAAATCAAGTATAATGTTGCAGGCGGATAACTATGCATGGTAAAATGAAGCATTGATGCTGTGAAGCGCGCGCAACACAGCAGGAATAAAGAACGCGATTGGGGATGGTTGGGTGGTGGCTGCGAAAACGAATGGGAGATCGCTGTGAAAGCGCCTTTGCCGTTTTACCCCTGCAGGAAGCTGGGAGCTGTGGCGGCGGGTGGAGATTGACAGATCTGATTCCTGCAGGAACGTGAGACAGAGGACGACAAACAAAAGCAAAAACCTCCTTGTGAGCAAGCAAGTCCCGATCACGGGGGCCGGTTGCAGGCACGGCACAGCCAGAGGGGGCCAGAATCGTCCTCACATCACGCTGCTCTTCAATGTGCACCTCCCTGTTGCTAAGGAATAAAATCAAAGGTGAATGCAAAAGAAAGTATGATATCGTCATAATGACACTCGTCAATGCGATTCGTATTGGAATGCCGTACTCGGGTCTTGGACAATTGTTGCTGATGGGATTGCCCTGTCTTGTTGTCGATAGGGATGGCATTTTCGTGCCGACGGGGTACCCTTCATCATGACGCAGACGGTTTATGGAATGCGGCTCAAAGAGACGTTTGCCAGAAACGCCCAGAAATAGAAATGGCAGCTTGCAGCTGGTGACAAAATCGCAAATTAACCATCCCCCACGCGCCGGCAGGGCCCGGAGTTCCTGCCTTCTTTTACATACGACATGCAGATGGAGATTTGATAGGGAATCTAAACATTCCCGACAGTTAAGGACGGGAGTGAGAGTGAAGAAGAGTTCCAGGTCACATCAATGACCGTGAGCGCGCACTGCACAAAGGGAGATCTGTGCAAGCCGCACGCTGATATGTTGTGGCATTGTGGTAAGGCAGGCAGGTACCCTGTGTGCCTGTGGAGGGACGTGGCCAAGTACCTTCAGGTACCCGACTTGTTGACTGCCCTGCAGGGAAAACGACCAGGGTCCCATTTTTCTTTTAGAAAACACGTGGCCGCCCGGACCAGAAAATGATCATAATCTCCCGCCCCTTGGACGTGCTGCTACAGGGCAAACTGCACCGAGCAGTCAGGACCGCGAGGGTTTATCTCTAGGAGGCATCTTGGGAAGAGTACTGTGCACAGTAGCGTAGACCCTAGTTATTGACTCCTGCTTGCAGCCCGCATAAGACACCTAGACAGGGCGGCAGGGCGGCAGGGCGACAGGACTTCCTTCCCGTCGCTGGCTCTCAGCGAGCCAACCACTTTCAAAAGAGCGCGCGCAAAGGGGCTCTGCGCCGTGGGAAAACAATAAAGTCAATAGATGCAAGCGAGCGCCAATTCAGAGGCCAATCTGATGTCTCCATCGCCTCTCTGCTGTGACGCGAGACGCCGTTGTTCAAGGACGGGCAAGGGCTATTGGCGTGTCATTGCCGACCCCTGGGACGAATTGTGAAGGGACTGCCTAACTGGCGTCGCTCATTCTGACAGAAATCAACAAAAGAAACACAGCAAAGCAGGCCACGGTAACGTCGCTTGTCAAGACGGCCTCTGTGCTCAAGGCACTGCGAGTCAATGGCCATCGCGGTAGGATAAAAACATGCGTTCAGCGTCGTGGAGAAGAGCGGATCACAGGGCTCAAAGCACAAATTAAGATTGCACTCGTTGTCTCGGCTTGTTCCATGACACGGAGCATGTCCGCAAAAAGCCTCGTGGACGCGATGGAGTCTTCCCCATGCCGAATCCACAAGGGCCAACAGGCTTCGTCGATTGCTCAAGCCAAGCCCTATCGCAGTGAGTCAACATGGAAAACCCCGATGAGATTCGGGATGCAATTTCTGCCTGTTTTCATGCTTGGTGACATCGGCCGAGTGAGACTGCAAAGCATGGAACTTGACTCGATGTGCAGTCCGTGATGTCTGTCTCCCCACCGTCAAGAGGCGACTGGGGAGTCGGACATGGAGTTACGGTTCTGAGATCTCTTTGTCCGCCTCAGATGGTGGACGGAATGGGCGGCGTTGTTGGTGGTCCCGTCTCGAGGTTCCGTCTCGGCCGGCCGTGCCGTTGTCTTACGTCTCCGATTGGCCGTCGCGACTGGAACTCGACCAACCGATCAAATGCCGCGTTTTTTTGCGTCTTGCAATGCTTTCTCTGTTGGACCCCATCAGACGTGGGGAGGGAGGCTAGCGTAATCAGATTAGAACGTTGCTTCTGCGAGTGAGAGCTAGAGCCTCGTGGCGCCTTGATAACTTAGCATGCACGCAGGCAGGCGGCAGAAATGAGCGAGAGCCGCCTTCAGCACTCGCTAAATCGAAGCTCGCGTCTCGACGTTGACTCCACACCACCACTTCCTCGTACGTCGTCCAATGAAAAGACAAGACGAAGGCCAAGCACCGGGGAAAGGCAAGACATGCGTCCTTGCGGGGCCTGGCCTGCCAACGACCGGTGCAGATTTCTGACTCGCTGAATCGGCACACAACGCGCAACCTGACGATACGGGATGGAAGAACAAAGGACCGTTTTCAGCCTCGGGCGACTCTGTCTGTGAAATCGACGATCGTTCTGGCGATAGAGCGGGCTGAGAGCGCCTTACCGGAGCCTTGTAGTCCAGTGATCCGTAGAGCTTGTTGACCATGCTTACGATTTGTCTACCTTGACGGCACAGTCGGGGTTTTCTTTCTCGTGCCACACACAGGATGCAATGCGGGCCTGCTTGTGAGCAATGTCCCAGGCGCATCCTGCGCGTAGTCACCTGCCGCACACACTTCGCGTCGTTTCCCGTGTGGTGACCCCTCTTGTGTCTTGTGTTATTCGGTGGTTAGAAAAAAGGGGGCTGTTAGCGTTGCTTGGTAGGCAAACAAAGAGTGACAAGAATCACCAGCGCAGTCGCCGTTACATCACTAAAACTTGGTGAATTATGCGGTCCATCTCGCTGGGAGCTGCCTTGGCTGGACCCCCCAAGCACGCAGCAGGCGGATGCGGACACGTTGGTCCCAGACCGGCATGCCCCACCTGCTCTCGTTGCATCTCGCTGTGCACAGTAAACCAAACACAGGGGATCGGCTGAGTGTCGGGCAGGCTTATGGTAGCGAATGAAACGGCAACAGCAGTGCCATGGTCGCACCGACGTGGACGTGCAGATTTACGTGGATGGGCACCGTCGGGCCATATTTGTCCTGTTTTGCCTGCTACAATAAGGCGAACCTCCGTGCTTGTTCCGTTTTGTCGAGATGTTACCTCTACTACGTAGTAGGATAGTCTGGACCACTGGAAGTTTACCGAGGAGTGATCGACAGCAAGAGATCGATGGCAATCGCGATCGCCGGATAAAGCTTATCCGGTCGACTCCTCCCCAGGTGGAATGGATGTCTTCACCTCAGCCAATCCGTGGTGGGAGGATCGACCTCCGGCTGGGATTCGCCTCAATATCAGAATGACGAGCATCCCAAGAATCTACAAAAAGCGGGAGTGATGCCAAGAACTTGGTTTTGGAGACCAGCTGAGCTCTGATTTTTGTCGTTGTCCACGGTTTGGGACTTTGGGTTTCGCCAACGCGCATACTGTGCCGTGCCTCTCCGTTCTGTGTCGTGTTGTAGCGTAGCGTTGTAAGCAAGTCATCGTCCCCGGGGCGGTTGGTGATGCGCAGCGGGAGCCTCGGACCCACTGTTGGATGAAAAATCCAATCATAGGGAAACCGCACCCCACCTTTGAAAGGTTCTGGATTAGCGCTCTATATTGCACATCTTAAGAAAATCCTGAGATGACAGTTCGAAATCGATACGCCTGGAATTTAGCACTGCAACACGCTCTGTCCTCAATGCGAGGACGAGATCCAAAACAGACTTGTGGAAGAACCTTTGGGACAGTCCGTGTTTTACACAGTATGAAGGCTTCTTGCTTGCCTTCCTTCCCACTACCTTGTGTTTACCAATTTCCATAGGGATTCTGGTGAAGCCCTCAAATTCGATGTTGGCCTACCTGGCTTCAGAGATGCACTTTGGCTATTCCGAAGCTTCTTTGTTTATGACATATGCTCTGAGCCTCATGAGCGCTTCATTGTCACGGACCATTGAAGTTTCGGCATGGAAAGGAAGATGAATCGGCGAGTCATGGCACTCCTATATGCCATTTCGGGAGGCTGTCGCGAACGCGCGATAACCGAATGGGCTTCCGGTCATGAAGCATTGACACCGACCTCTCTGGGTCTTAGTAAGGGCTGACCAGGGGAAACGGAAGAGACATAAACATCTCCTCTCACAATGTTGCGTGCTTGGAGACGGTAGACTTCCGCGGTCGACGGCTCCACGCGCCAGCCCTTCCTCGTGGCACGCAAGGCCTTGTCAGCGTAACCTCCAGCATGCGTGCTGCTTTGTGCAAAGTTCACAAATGCGCTACGTCGGTCTCCCGAACCTCTGTGCTGGCGCCCATGGCGGACGGGATTCGATGCGACCCTGTGCGCTCGGATGCTTGGTCTGCCAATTGAACCATGCCCTTTGCCCTCCACCTCACACGCAGCTGTGCAAATTGGGCGAAGCCAGAAATAGAAGCACACCTTCGATGCGGGCGTTGTGTAACCCTGCGGCGTCGCGCCGTGCTCTGCGTGCAACCACATTCCATCCTCCAGCTTTGACAGCCTCGACGAGTGAGGGCGAGAGATGATGAGAATGCTTCTCTCTGCATGAGTGCTTGGGCCGGAATTTTCCTTCGGCTTGAGAACCTGAACGACTAGAACCCCTCAATTTTAAGGCTAATCCCGCCTTATCTAGCGGTTGAGGAGTGAGCCGACCGTTGATCTCACCGTTGAACCAGCGCGTTGCTGAAGAGACACTAGGCTTGAAATCGAAAACCACGCCGTAGCCTGCAGCTTAGGGTGGCCTCATGCACGCTACAGAAGCTTGGGGCCAAGTGGAAGCCTCCACGGTTACCGTTGAGAGAAACTTGTCTAGTTCGAGCAAAAGTGGCGTGCTAGGCTTGAATCTCTCTCGAATCTTTCCTAATGCTCAACACACAAGGGTCCTTAGCAAGATGAGAAGCTCAAACAACTAAGTGCCGCGTGTCCGGGAGGCTATCTGTGCCTCATGAGATCCCTGGGAACCAGTCGGTGAGCTCACAAAGGGACCTTGCCGGTTACAGGTTTAATGTGGGGTTGTTAGACGGCGTGTGCACCTGATGTCCGCCCACAGTCCAGTACGCTGCTCTTATTAGGAGCATCCCAGTTGTAAAAGGTCTTGAAGTCATCTCGTCCGATACCCGGCTGCGGAACTCGTGGATGATAGTAGCACTCTGCGGCCTGCCACAGGCCGGCCAGTTTAAGGGGAGGGTAATGTCGGGTTTGGAGTGATGTTGATAGCAACTGGCGTCTCACTGATAGCTATCGCTATGGAAGGCGCGTTACGAGTGGGCAGCCCAGAGTGTTCATACGCAGCGTTAATTATGGCTGGTGTGGTGTGACTGATGAGTGTTGCTCACGTAAGGGGAGCCATCCATCATTTGGGCACTGCCTTGACCATGCATTTGACTTGAAGGACAGGTGGGGTGGCATGGTGAATGGAAGGGACAGGTGCAGGCAGATGTACGAATCAGAGGTAGAGGTAAGCGAATTGATCCACAAGGAAGCTCAGGAACGCAAAAGTAATTAGACCCTGTCGGGTGTCCACCAGATACGTAGGCAAGCTTGTCATGCGAAGAAACTTTGGGCCGAAGGCCTTGTCAACGCGCGAGGGACAACATCCCCCAGAGAAATCGGCAACCGGGATCAGACGACCGATGTGTGCTGGTGCGGGATAGTGGAGAAGTAAAGGTAATAAGTAGCACGACATACGGGCCCTACTTGCCTCGACCGAGGGAACATCGGGAGTTTAAAATTACAGCTGTGGGATCGAGAACAACCTGGAAGGGAGAAGCTCGAAGACAACCGTCCTATCTTGTAGGCCAGATGGGATGGAGAAGTGAAAAGGCTCATGGCTTGGGAGCCTTTTAAGACCGCACTCTGAGGAAATCAGGCGAGGAAAAACGGCCAAGTTGGGATGCGCCCACGGCGCCTTCCCTGCCAGCCACAGCTCTAACCCAGGGGAAGTAGCTAAGGGTCCACCAAAAGCCAATGAACTTCTGCCACCATCCTTGCAAGACGCCCACAAATCCTCGCGCTTTTCCTATCTAGAGCCTAAACCTTTTCCGTTTTCCCTTATTCTGCCTTGTTACGTAGCCTATGAAGTGCCAGATGGCTGGGAGTGGACAAGAATTGATGGGGAAGTCTAGATCGGGCATTGACTGCTTTCTCGAATTGCCGCAGAATCTGGGCCCGTCCGACGCCCACTGGCATCGTCATTGAGCTTTCACGCCCAACAAGAGGGAGGAACGGGTGCGAATCCGGACGAATGCGGGATTGGCTCTGCATCAAGTCCTAGACATGCAGCGTGCAAAGCCGGAATCTAGAAGTGCCTAACACATGCAGGAGATGCCAACGTGCTTCCAAAAGAGCGACTCAAGGTCATGGCGGTTTGGTCCGTCCAAATCTTTATCTCGCCGCGTCCCGGTGGCGTTACGTCGTCACGTCGTCAACCTGCAGGACCAACGTTTGGTGGATTAAGACGCGTACCTGGATAATGTTAGGACGTAGGCCACTTTTCCACATCTCCCGAGACACACCAAAATCATAGGGATGCGTTGTGCGTGAGATCAGTAAGAAGCTTAAGGCAGGCTAGGCGATAAACAAGGGCACAATGGGGACCTCACTGTCGATCCGGCAAGTGCAGGATCAGCGTGAGCGCCGAGATTTGCACTAATAAATGTACCTCCTTTGATGGCTACCGGTAGGGTTAGATCTCGGCACCGGTTGAATGGTTTGACGGCTCACTTGCGTCGCACATGGATGAATGTTCGCTGCAAGATTATGTTTTCAGCTTCGTATCTAGCTTGCTTTTTTTGTTTCTATTTTCTCTTGAAGCTGGCGAACGAGGGACACAAAGAACGTGAGAAATGTGATATCGAGCGAGGTACCAGCAGGACGTGGGTGCATAGGAACTTGATTGGCCCTCCAAGCGTTCAACGTCTCTGACCCCTCATTGCTGCACACTGTGCAAGCACTGTCAGCGGTCCGCACCCAGTGGGCCAACCTGCACGGTGTGAAGCCTTAAAGATTCAGCTCCGCAGGCAGGCGCTCAGGGCCGCTCCTTCCCCAGAAGTTCAGAACCGACGAGTCTTCATCAAGAGCATTTAAGCTCGCCAGAACGCAGAACCCAATTACGATCAGCCGTGATCCGCCCAAGTCACATTCATCGAGCCATATAACATACTCCCTCGCGCTTCCACAACCGATAATTGAGCCATTATAGATTTCTTAGCCTTTGATGCTGTCGAATCGATCAAGGGGATTGCGCTTTCCTGGTCATATCATCCCCATTGGCGCACTTTGCGCTAACTTGTCACGCTCATGTCTTGCCATCGCACGGTGTCTTCCGATTATCCCGTTCCGTCGTTTGCCCTCCCGGCCTCTCTTTTGTTGTTCGTGCCTATGTACGGTTCTCACAGGAACCCTCAAGGCAGGGTTCGTGCTGCGAGACTGAGTAGTGATTCAGCTTCGAGCCGGAAGAAGCACTCTGCAGCGTTCACTGCTACGTTCTGTCGTGCTTTTTCATCTCTTCAGCCCCAGGTCAAACAAAGAACAGCTCATAATCCCCTGCTTGCATTTCGAACTGGTTGTCCATGTCTGGCCCAGAGGCGCCGGGGTCCCAAAGTCTCTTTGGGTTGCACGGGGCTGCAGTTGGACCAGGGACGTGGGCGTCGCTGACGGCCCCCGTTGTCGCTTTTGTGCAAGCTGTGCTGCAGATACCCCTGGTCCGACGTTCATGAGGTGGAACACGCTCTGAGCAGGGTGGGATTTTTTGTACCAAGGCGTAATGTACGGACGTGTACTGAGCCCAGGGCCCCAACCTCTGCACACCCGCCTACGCCGACAACCCTGCCGTCCTGTGCCTGCCATTCCACACCCTAATCAAAATTGCTCCGGGGAGCTGGTCGGCCCAGCGGCTTAGTGCAGCTCAACACAAAGCTCCCTGGTCGGTGCCCATGCCAATTGTGCTTGGGCGCCAAAGGTATCTGGAAGTACCCCAGCACTGGCGTGATGGGCTCGATGGGCTCCTGATGGCTCTCGACCTGACCCTGGTCCCTGTTCCCTGTCGAGAATCTCTCGCTCGCTCGCTCCTTGCCCACGCCCACGCCCGTCCGCTTTCCGTTCGCCATCCCAGCGCCTACCGCGTACCGAAGACACACCACTCCGCTGGATCTCCTCGCTACAACCACACGCACATCCACGGCATCCAGCGCATCCAGTGTCTTGTCTTGTGTGGATTGTGCGAATGCGAAGGGAGATGCACAACAAGCACAGGGTTCCGGAGGACATACTTCTACTCCACCCCCCCTTCCGTTCTTCCCTCTCACCCTGCCCTGCCCTGTGTTTTGCTTTTCGACGAGAGTGTCAGAGCAGGACGTTGCCTTGAAGTTGCGAGACTCTCCTGGGGATTTCAAGAGAGCGAGCCCGTCTGTTTCTCGAGCTCTGTCTCACCGTTCCGCTCCATATCTATACCTCCCCTCCCCTACCTGCCCCTCCAGGCCCCTCGCCTGCTCTTAAAGTGGTCAAGTCCCCGTTCACCTAACCGTGTCTTTGCGTTTTCTGGTTCTGCTGTCCCATCGACCCACACTCTCTTTCGTACCCCATCCTCTATACTTAAGAGGTTGCCGTCGTCTTGCCGATCCGGTCCAGTCGCTCTTTTCGCCGATGCTGTCAGTGGTGGATCTGTCACAAAACACCGCTTATAGACGCACTCTTGCCCCGTCCTGAGGAAGCAATCGCATGTCGACCGCCTGAGTTATTTGAGTTCCTGCTGCAAGTCGCTCGCTCGCACCTGCCCTTGATCTTCAAACAGCGACCGCGCCACTTCGGCCACACATCGGAACAGGTACCATGGACATGGAATTCGTCGACCTATATCGTCGACCATATTCTAGCGGCCTGAATATGCACAACTACAGCGGACACCAGCATAGCCAGTACCAAGGGCAACATCGGTACCCTGTGTGGAACCACCAGTTGATAGCGCTCTACCAACAACACCAACAACGGCAATCATCGGCCATGACAGGTCAAGGGAACACCATGCACGCGTCAAAGCAGACGGAGCCCAAACCAAGGCTGGCAAAGGATGAGGTCGAACTGTTGGAACGGGAGTTTGCAAAGAACCCGAAGCCAAGTAGCAGCACCAAGCGAGAGCTAGCAGAGCAGATGGGAGTTGAGATTCCGAGGATTAATGTACGTGCTAATGTCCCTTTAGGGCTAGTGGAAGCTAACGAGCGGCTGGGTAGAACTGGTTTCAAAACCGGCGAGCAAAGGAGAAGCAAATGAGGAAAACAGCAGAATTCGAAGCACAGCAGGCACAGGAAAGGTCCGGGTCCGAGTCCAAGTCGCCCGACGGCCAGGAGCAGGGCGCCGTGAGCGAATTTTACGGGCTGAGCAATCACCACCAGCCTCTTGGACTATCCACTGCGGCGTTTGGGGAGGGCGATGGCGACGATAGCGATGATTGCGAAAGCGATCAGCAACAGAGCAACTACCGCGACTCAAGTGATCCCAGCCCTACCGATATGGCACCCCCCCAGTCCAGCAATGGATCACCAGACATGTCGGGAAGCGACGGTGGCTTTGTCCACGTCGACTACTCTTCATCGAACTCCCCGACACACCACCCGCAAATGGTGACAGAGCTTGCACCCGCAGCCATCATCTCCGACTCCTTCGGCCCTGCTCAACATCCGACAGATTTCCTTCAGCACCCAAAACCGTACTCATTCGGCATGACCGGGCAGCCCGAGCCCGCTGTCGACAACCTCCAATGCGCAGCCTTTGACATGGCTTCGCAAGGCGACATGCTCCGCGAATCGGATGTGTTTGGATCCTTTCCTGGCAGAGACTACTTCCCAGGATCCTCCGTAGCGCAATTCCCATCGCAAATGATAGCTGAAAATGCGCTGGGCTCCCACAGCCCCGTCGCCGAGGCCTTGGCCCATCAGCATCCGGCAGAAGTGTCTGTGAAACTGGAACAGATGTCGCCTCCGCCCATGTCCGTGTCGCCGCCAGCGGCATCGGATATGCGCTTCAAATCGCCGCCCCCACCCGCCGATATTGCTGGCCGCAGGAACATGCGACGCCCGGCACCGCTTGGCCTTGCTCCTCTACGGAACGCTTCGCTCGGCCTTGGACCGAAGACCGGTATCGACGCACCGAGGCGGTCGGACGCGGCAAGCCCGATGCGGCGGATATCTTCGGCCACCGGCATGTCCGGGCGCATTCAGAAGAGCTTCATGTCGTCGAATGGCCCGCGGTCACCGTTCACAATGGACCGAAACAAGGAGGCGCTTCTACAAAACCTGCAGAGCACTCGCTCCCCAGTCATGGCTTCCTTGAACAGCGCCATGTCCCCGATGAGCCCCGAGGGCATGTGTGGTGGCCAGAGATTCCGAGAGAACACTGCTGGGACGAACGCCTCAGATGAAGACCAGGGTTACACGTTTGGCTCTCTAGGCGCTGTGAGAGGGCTTCCGTATTACAAGGTTGAGCCTGCCATCAAGTCCCCGCCGGGCACCCCTGGTCTGCCGCTCAGCTACCAGGAACAGTTTTATGCAAACCCCGTCGACCAGGCATGGAGCTATGTGCAGCAGGACGAACCTCTGCCAACGCCTAGCCTCTGCAGTCACCAAGGCTCTGAGCTGGAGTTCTCTATGACACCGCACCTGCCGGGCTATGTCGCCAGCCAGCCAGTGACGCCTTCATTCCCCCCCGCCATCGGGCCAACCTATGGCGGTTTCTTCGGCCATGGCATGGCCAACGCCGAGTACAACTTCCCAGACTCTTATGCGCCAGAGTCTTCGGTACACTCCTCGCCCGGGGGCCCCTCAAAGCCGAAGCAGCAGTTTCAGTTCGCTCAGAACGTAACGCCACAGGATTTCCACTCAAAGGAATGAAGTCATTTAGCGACTTCCAGTCTTGTTTTAATCTCGCTTGATATCAACAAGCCAAAACGTCCCGTCAGGGGCAATGTACCAACAGTCTCATTTACACAAAAATCATCACCCGTTCGGCGGCATGCGTTGAAAGCTTTTGGTCGTTTGTGTTCGGCAGCACAATACACGAGGCTGCACACAAACGGAAAGTTAAAAAAAGACGTAATGTAATGTGATAAAGGATTAATGGGGATCTCCGGTTTGGATGGGGTTTGGATATCAAATGGTTGGGAATGATATTGGATAGGATACCCCCAAGGGGAAGGAGGATACCTTACTTTTGCGATTGCAACTTTGTGTCGGCCCACTCGGACGAGGCGGAGGGACACTCGCTTCGCCGGCGTTAGGTCACAACAACAACATTTTGAGACAGTACTGTTGAAGCCTCCGAGGCTCAAGAGGGAAATGCATATTAGCAAAGGTGTTGCGCGCACGATTTGGGACAAAAGGGTTTTTTTTTTGGGATGGGATATATATGTGAAAGCATGAATTGTGGTATTTCTGGGACCGAAAGGGAACTGTACTACCTTGGCTACTCTGCGATTTCGATATAGCGCTGCACACATATATTGAACATATTTTGAACTTGTCAACGTTGCGATAAGGTTTCGATTAATATGTTTTCCCAGTGTTTCGAAAACCTGGTTGCCGCCTCGGTCCGCCTAAATGAAAGATGGAAACTTTTGAAATCTCGTTACCGATCGGAAGGGGCGCCTTAATGGTGTGGTTGGTCATATATATCCCGATATAAAGAGAACGTGCGGTGTCCATGGACAAGGTCATATCATCCCGAACGGGACAGGGGGGAGTTTAAACTTTTTCTTCCGTTGCAGCGCCTCCGGCCGGGTAAAAGCGAGCCTGTCGTTTGACTGCAAGTATGTCAAGGGTAAGGTATCCGAATATATCAGACGCGATGCAGGTAATTCAAAATCTTAAGCACCTTCCTATTTTGGATGGCAAGCACATATTGAGCCTCAACTTATGGAC
Organism: Diplogelasinospora grovesii; assembly: GCA_033297225.1. Lineage (NCBI taxonomy): Eukaryota > Fungi > Ascomycota > Sordariomycetes > Sordariales > Diplogelasinosporaceae > Diplogelasinospora > Diplogelasinospora grovesii. The sequence continues at coordinate 431,426 of MU853755.1, forward strand.
CGCCCCGCTCCACCTGTTCGTCATCGTTTTTTTTTTGTCCGTCCCAACAAGTCCGCAGTGCAGCTGCAAGTGCTTACACCGTTTTAAAAAAGCCACGACGAACCTTAAAAATATCCCGTATCTTTTACCGAAAATCAAGCGGTCAACAAATAATATCCAATTAATTGAGATTCTGCAGCATCCCCGGATTTTTGTGTGGGGAACCGGACTGCCGACTGGTGCTCTACGGTACTATTCCGGCGAAAACCCCCCCGCCGCCCGCCGCCCGCCGCCCGGCACCTGTTGTGAATGGAGGCCCCCGCCTCTACTTTCGGCTCCGGGGTCCCGAGAACCGTTCGGGCGAGAGTGCCAACCCATACACTCAACACATTTACCACTTTTACTATCTATTACATGCATGTTTCAACTTTACCATCTTATTACCTTCTTTATTAGAGTCCTGCCTGGCTAGCAGAAACGCGAGGAACGGATAGCAGTAATTAAAAATAAAAAAATTTGAGTTTTATAATAGAAACCGCAAGTCGCATGTCCAGTCCTGCGGTGACGGTTTATGACTCGGGCGACCAGCCTCCGCTGGCTGGGCACAAACCACATTTTACTTACTTTTTCCCGGACTCATGTGCCGATCCCTTTTTTTTTTTTAACAAGTGTTACATTTTTTCGTGTGTCATTTTTTTGTTCTCCAACTTTACCAACGTCTTGATAATACTTAAATAGGACCGAAACAACTGTAAGCAAAGCGTAGCTTTCTTCCCCGCACCGGCAATAGCCCTCCCTCTCTTGAACAGTTAACTATTCGGAGCCGATGCCAAATACGACGCTATAATATGCACTCCGCAATCCCAAGCCTTATTATGCGCTCCAGTCTTGTTGGTTGTGTATGTTTTTACCCATTGACCCCAGGAAAACGGTCCGACTAAGACCACATACATGATGATGCAAGCTTTTTGCAATGTCCCTTCCCCCACAAAAAACAAAACCCCAGATCTAATTGATACTCCGGAGAATTTTACCCCAGAAGACACCAGCTCGGCAGATGACCCCGGGGGGGCGGTGCTGTTGCCCGAGATGGGAAGGAAGTGATGGAACATGATGGAGCAATGAGCATCTTATAAACACGTTGTCTGCCACGAAGTTCCTCATCGTGATGTTGTGAGGTTCACCACCGGCTATCATCACTCTGGTTCTGGTTCTGGTTCTGGTTCTGGTTCTGGGACGGAACATCATGGTCCCGCTACTATCCACCACCACCACCCTCGCCGCCGCCGCCCTCTGGCTGGGGGGTGCTTCCGGCGTGTTGGGGATTCCGTCGTCGTCATCATCGTCCTCCCATATTAACAACATAGGGGTGTCGTCGGCTGCTCCCGTAGTAGTAGCGACTGCCAAGAACGGGTCATACAGTGGGACGTACTCGAGGCAGTGGAATCAGGATTACTTTTTGGGGCTGCCTTACGCCCAAGTATGTTTTGTTTTGTTTTGTTTTGTTTTGTTTCTTTGCCCCCAACCTACCAAAAGGAAAAACAAAAACAAAACGACAGACAAAATGCGCTAATAAGGTTGTAATTAGCCCCCCCAGAGATTTTCAGTGGCACAGCCGCTAAACACCACCTGGACCGACGTTCGACCTGCTACGCAGTATCCCCCGTTCTGTCCTGGGTATGGGGGCGACAACAAGAACTACACCGAATCGGAAGACTGCCTGTATCTCAACGTCATCCGCCCGCACAACACCCCGCCCTCTGCAGGTCTGCCAGTGGCGGTCTGGATCCATGGCGGCGGTCTGTTCATGGGCGGGTCGGCCGACATCCGCTACAATTTATCGTTCATCGTCGACAATAGCGTGCAGCTGAACACGCCCATGATTGCCGTGAGCTTGAACTACCGTGTCTCGGCCTTTGGGTTTCCCGTGGGTAGGGAGGCTATGGCTCAGGGGGTTACGAACCTTGGTTTCCGGGACCAGAGGCTCGCGCTGGCCTGGGTGAACGAGAACATCCAAGCGTTCGGCGGGGACCCGAAGAAGGTGACGCTGTGGGGTGAGAGTTCAGGGGCGGAGAGTCTGTCGGCGCAGGTGCTGGCATACAATGGTAATTACACGTTGCAATCTTCATTTACAGCCGTGGGATATTAAATTATAACGGGCCGTGAGCTGACGGGGTTATAATGGCGGGTAGGGAGAGACGACGGGCTGTTCAGAGGAGCGATGGCAGAGTCTGGCTTCGGCGGGGTGCTCGAGCGCTACCCGGGCGTGCTCAACGCAACCGAAGATATGCAGACCGCGTACGACACGCTTGTCGGCCGCACCTCGTGCGCCGGTAATGCATCAGACACCCTGGGCTGTCTCAGAGGGCTGCCGTTTAGCGAGATCGACGCGGCTCTTAACGAGACCGACCTGGGACAGCAGCCCCTGGGACAGGGTCGATGGCCGCCCGTGCTGGACGGGGATTTCATCGCGGATCACCCGTCCAACCAGTTGCGTGATGGGCGGTTCGTCAGAGTCCCCGTCCTGATCGGGACGAACACAGACGAAGGGACCGCGTTCGAAAGCGGGTTCAGCAACGGTAGCAAGGTCGACACGGACGCGGACATAGCTGCTGCGATTCGCAACATCATCGGACCCGACGCCACGAAGCAGACGGGTAAGACGGTGGACGAGCTGGTGGGCGAGCTGATGTACACATACCCCAACATCGAAGCCATCGGTATCCCGGGGCTGGACAAGTTCGGGGTCATCAAGGGCAACACCACGCTGGCAGACATGGTGGGACTGCAGTATCGACGCGCTGGGGCGGTGTTTGGTGATTTGTAAGTCCCCTACTACTCACAAGAAAACCATACAGACAGGGGGGAGGTGCTGATAAAGGGACAGTATGATGCAGTACATGCGCCGAAGAGCCAACCTCGCGTGGAGCCAGTATGGTGTGCCGAGCTGGAGCTATCGGTTTGATGTTGTCGTCAACGGCGTACCTGGTAAGTAATTTACCGCACACAGGCACATTGATGAGGTGTGTGAAGACTGATGGAAGTAGCTATCGTGGGAGCAACGCACTTCCAAGAAGTTGCTTTTGTGTTTTACAACCTCGGCGGGGACGGGTACTTCCAGGCCAACCCGTTCGACGTCGAGAACAATAAGGAGTTCGCGGCGCTGGCCAAGACCATGTCCGACGCCTGGGTTAGCTTCGTCACGAACCAGGACCCGAATCCACGAATAAGCAGGGGAAACAAGTCTCTGCAGTGGCCCAAATACGATCCCGCTTCCGGAGGAGGTGTGGGGTCTAACATGGTGTTTTCTGTTAACGGAGACCAAGTCTGTGGTCAGAAGGGCAGCTACGTAGAGGCGGATAGCTGGAGGGCCGAGGGGATTAACTGGATGATTGAGAACGCGCTGTCTGTGTTTGGAAACTAGTAGTTCTAGGGTAGCCAGTTACGATTTACGACCTGACGCATTACACAAAACACAGAGTTCATGCTATTAATGTGCCGTGTTCCGGTCTATCACGTCTATCTATGTCGAAAATGCATTCCTTGCGGTCTAATGATATTCTATCATGCAGTTTTGGAAACAAGCCCATCCCGAAACTCAAGCGTAACCTTGTTCCCTTCCGTCTTTACTACCCTCACTGACTCCAGATCCCTGACGATCCAGTCGGGTTCCGCACTCGCCACCTGCTCGACCGTGTGGCTAGTCACCAGACCAAGGACCTTGCAACCCGCTGCCTTTCCGGCGCGGATACCGGCCGGGCTGTCTTCCAACACGAGCACCTGGGACGGGCTGTTCTCGTCGCCGAGGTCTAGCCTTGAACGGCCCATGAGGTAGCATGAGGGGTCTGGCTTGCCGTGCTCTACCGACTCTGCGGTGACTAGCACTTCGGGTTTGGGGAGGTCAAGCACACCCAGCCACTACGACAATTAGCACCACGTAAGAAAAACGGCGAAAAGGGGAAACGAGGAAGAGAACGTACGCCCGACACGAGCGGCACCGTGCCAGAAGTAACAATCGCCCAGGGGACGTTGTTGCGGATGATGTCATCCAGGAGCGAACGTGCGCCGGGAATCTCCTTCGCGTCTGCACCGTGTTTTTTGGGGAGGAGGCCTTCCATGTGTCGAACGTCTACAGGAACCTTAGCATAGGAGGCGGTTTCATTTTTGGCAGTGTTTGGGGCAAGGCGGCCGTTCTCAGTGTTTTAAGGGGTTGATGACTCACATTCCCACGTGGCCTTCTCAGGGGAAAGAATCTTGAGCATGTCTATCGACCGCCGTCCATGTGAAGTCCTGCCAGATTCACGTCAGAGAACACCCCACTAACCCCGCAAAGACACAGGATGTAGTAAAGGGTAAACTAACTGCAGAATGACCTCAGGGTCAACCCCTATTTCGTTGCCAATTCTGCCACAGTGTTAGCAACTGGAAGTCATTCGGTTTGCCCCACTCTTTTCGGGTTCTTACGTGTGCCAGTGCTTGACCACAGCATCGGTCGAATCAATGATTGTCCCGTCCATGTCGAAAAGGAGCCCATCAAAGGTCACCTGCACGGGGGCCGCGCTGAAGTCCGCGGCGGCGGCGCTAGATGCTGCTGTGCTTCCCATCTTGTTTTCTTCCGAGTAAACTGACTAAAGACGCAGATACCTAGATCTCAATGCGGAAGGGCCAGCTGCGGTTCGCTAATATAAACAAATAAACGCTCGAGTGAAATAGGATAAAAGGGGATGGAACAGACAGATTATAAAGCAACTACACGTGGAGTCTCTAAACGGCCGGCTTAAAGTCGGAGTCTCTCATTCACCTGGGGGCGGAGTTTCCCGATTAGTCGGTCAGAGCCTCCGTCTCACCGCTTCACCGGTCAACGGACCGCTGCCTACCTTAACCCTGCCGCCTCCACGACAGTGGTTCTTACTAAGACAACTGCATCGTGATCAGATCTGATGCATTGCTTCAATACTAGCACCTTTCACTATCTCCGAAAAGTGCGCGGTTTGATCTGTAAACTCCTATCCTCAACACGGCATGCTAGCGTTAAGCCTGAGAAGATGGCGGGGCAGTCGAAAAGAAATAGCGGGGCAGCACTGATAAACCAGCTTATCGAGGCGGTGAAAATTGGCACAACTCACTCTCCACCATAATTTTTTTGGATCCCGTCGCTTTCCCAAAGGCGGATTATTTTCTGCTGCATTTTGATACCCCAGACCCAGAACTTGCAAGTCGGTACAGTACGATTTTGCAGCAGAAAATGGCCGGCTCAATAACTAAACCCAAAAGTCAGCCCCCTCCCACACCAATTCTTCTGGTCTTATCAGTTGTGCTAACAAGTAATGTAGAACCCAAGTCCAAGCGGACGCCCGTCCGCCTCCGGCACAAGATCGAGAAGGCGTCGGCCGCGAAGCAGAGGAAGCAGAGAAAGCTGGCCAAGAAGAACCCCGAATGGCGGACCAAGCTGAAGAAGGACCCGGGTATTCCCAACCTGTTCCCCTACAAGGAGAAGCTCCTGCACCAGATCGAAGAGGACCGCGTGCGGAGGAAAGAGGAGCAACAGCGCAAGCGGGAGATGGCCAAGGCTGCAAAGACCGGCGCGACCCCTGCAAAGACCGGCGACCAGATGGAGGTGGAGGGCGAGGAATTCGAACAGTTCTCTGACGCGGACGCAATGGACGAGGACGACGGCAGCGACGTGGACGACGACTCGAACCCCCTGGCGGCGCTTATAAGGAGCGCGAGGAAGGCGGCCGAGCAGTACGACAAGGAGCTCCAAAGCGGTGACGAGATGGATGACGACGAGGACGACTCCGACGAGGAGTCGGATGAGGAGGAGGGTGGCGTGATTGAAGTACCCGGCGGAGCTTCGTCCCGAAAGGCGTACGACAAGGTGTTTAAGCAGGTAGTCGAACAGGCCGACGTGATCCTCTACGTCCTGGACGCCCGAGACCCCGAAGGAACACGATCACGCGACGTCGAGCGGTCGGTTATGGCTGCCGCGGGCGGTGGGAAGCGGTTGATTCTCGTGGTGAACAAGATCGATCTCATCCCCCCGCCGGTCCTCAAGGGCTGGCTGGCTCACCTCCGCCGCTATTTTCCCACCCTCCCCCTCCGAGCATCCGGCCCTGCGCCGAACGCGCACACCTTCAACCACCGCGACATGACGGTCCAGAGCACCAGCGCGGCGCTATTCCGCGCCCTCAAGAGCTTCGCCGCCAGTCGCAACCTCAAGCGCGCCATTTCCGTCGGAGTTATTGGATACCCCAACGTCGGCAAATCGTCCGTCATCAACGCACTACTCTCCCGACTGGGTGGTAAAACGGCAGCTTGCCCGGCTGGCGCCGAGGCAGGCGTCACGACGTCAATCAGGGCAGTCAAGATAGACAGCAAGCTCACGCTGCTCGACTCGCCCGGTATCGTCTTCCCGTCTGCCAGCGAGCCCACGGCAACAGGCTTCGTACCGAAGAACAAGACCGAAGCACACGCCCACCTCGTGTTGCTCAACGCAGTGCCCCCTAAACAGATTGATGATCCCGTACCGGCCGTCACTCTGCTCCTCAAGCGGCTGGCGACCATGTCGTCAGGGTTGATCGAGAAGATGGCGCAAGTCTACGACCTCCCGCCGCTCCTGACAACAAACGGTGACCCAACCATGGATTTCCTGGTCCAAGTGGCGCGGAAGCGTGGAAGAATCGGAAGGGGCGGTGTGCCCAACATCCATTCGGCCGCCATGACGGTCATCACCGACTGGCGTGACGGGCGTATTCAGGGCTGGGTGGACGCTCCTGTCCTACCTGTTGCCAACTCCACCACCACAACAGCAGCGGCCGCTGCGGATGGCAAGTCTGCTGAAGCACCAATGCCCGACCAAAAGGAGATTGTCACGGAGTGGGCCAAGGAGTTCAAGATTGATGGTCTGTGGGGTGATGATGATGAAGCAGCAGCCGAGGAGCCGCAAGAGATGCAACAATAAACATCCCCTTTTTCTCTGCCCGTCTCTTTCTCTCTCTCTCTGTCTCTCTGTTTGGATCGGTGTGGACGCTTTTTTCGCTTGCTTCATGGATTTCCATTAGGTTAGCTCGAGGGTAGGCGTTTGGCGTCTAAAAAATGTAGATGATATACACATACGGATATGAAGACACACAACTGCAATGTGATTGACTTACTGATGATATTCAAAATTTCCTACAAGTGACTGCTCTAACGAGAAAATCTCCCCTAAATAAAACCTCATGCCTACCTGGGTATCACAAAAAAAAAAAACCGAATACGATTCAAAACTTTGAAGAGAGTAAGTAGTTTGAGGTAGAGTACGTAAAGAAGGACGAGGCAAATGACGTTGCCATGATATTATTCCAACTGGGGCTTGAGAAGAAAGGACGGAAGAATGTCCCAGATGCCAACACACGATAAAAGGCATGAAGTAGCGGTAGATATCCAATACAAAAACAATAACAACAAACAGCATTGTTAATCAAGAGTTCCTTTCCCTCCCCAAATCCTGGCCAACCGGAGCCCTAATATCCCATCCATCCCATCCCTTAACCACCCATTCCATCCATGCAAATATAACAATAAGAAAAACCGCCGCGTAACAAAGTCTCACTAGAAATAATAAACAAGACTAAAAAAGGAGATCGCCACCCTCACGCAGTGAGAATGCACCCAGAGGAAGTAAAGAAAGAGGGGCAAATGATACCAGCATGAACTCCTCCAAATGCTGCCCAAGCGTTGTAAAAGCAGCTGAGTCGCAGGAAACCGGAAGTGAAAAACGAAATGAAAAATGAAATGAAAGCCCAGAACAGGATATCCAACTAAAAACAACAATCAGAATAGAAACCCTGACAAATAGACGGAATCCAAAAATACACAATCCATTGTGGGCCAACCCTTCAGTGCCCTCCGAAATGTGAGGAGAAATGTGCGTAACTGGTGAAAGACGATGCGAGGCAGGATAAAAGGGGGGAGGAATAGGGCAACCAGCGACTGGTGCTGTTCAATTTCACATCCTCGCAAACGACGTTCGCCTAGTTGCGCAAGCAGTCCTGCCACGTAGTGTCGTGAAAATGCAACGGTTTCGTTACCCGTGGGCGGTTGAGTTAGACGAAGTGAAGGAAAGAAGCAACCCGAAAACAACCCATCAACCAAACATGAGATCGAAATAGGGGTAATTATGCTGTGTCCTGCTCCAGACTCCTTTATACCCATCTCAGGGCTAGATGCTGCAAGCCGACCGCGCTCCGCCATTCAAAAGCAATATGAGCCACTCCATCCAAACAAAAGCCAGGGGTATTTTGCGAAAGTCTGAGAACTCTGCCGCTCAAAAGAGAAAGGAGAAGGATGCATGCCTGAAGTGGCAATGATCCCCTCTCTCACAAGCGATAAACGTCGAGGATACGCACACCAGCAAACCCGGCCCCACAACGAAGGCCAAACAATATATATCGCACCAAGACAAGCGCGAACTTATTGCTGCTGGTTCGCCCACCATTGTGCAGCAGGAGCCGGCTGCTGAGACCATGGCTGCGAAACTGCCGGCGCTGGTGCGCTCTGATGCATGTATTGGCGCGGTGTTTGCTCCGTCGCATACATGCCCTGAGAAGCGCCGTATCCCTGGCCCATTGCGGGTAGAGTTGAATACGACATGCTCCCGGTCTGCACTTGGCTACCCGCGCCAGAGTGTCGTAGTTGGGGAGCGGGAGGTTGCGGCGGGTGCGGGGACGGCTGAGATTGGGCTGTATATGCCGAATAGCCGTGCTGTGGCGTTTGCGGTGTTGGAGGCCACATGGGGCTCTGACCGTAGTTGTAATTCTGCGATGTCTGCGGCAGACTCCCGCCAGACACTGGCGACGGATTTGTTGGTCTCGAGACACTCTGGGCTGGAGCTTGGGCCATACCTCTGATGGGATTTTGACCGACCGAGTTCTGCGCATGGATTGGCTGCGAGTACGGTGCGGCCGTCATCATCATCTGCGGGCTCTGGTTAGGAACGATGCTTGGCTGCTGCATGCCTGTCGTGGTGGCGTGCGGCGTCGGGGCCGGACGACTGGTTGGCACAGAAGCATCCGATGTCCCAACAGGCTGGCTCAGGCTAGTCGAAGGGGCCGGCTCATGCGGCCTGCGCCACAGCGTCTGCATGTAATCATTGCGCATCTCGCGCTGCTGGTTGACCGTTCGATTGAACTCGGCCGTATGATGGGCCTGCGCATGTAGCTCAGCCATTGGGCTCGGCTGAGATCGATCCTGGTAAGCCGGGCCCGTAATCTCTTGACGCGGGCCCTTGATGATGCTGGAATAGTCCCCCCGGCTCCGGGCGTCACTGTAATCTGCTCCTAGTGTTATCAAGGGCATTCTGTTTGAGCTTCCTTGTGGCGAGCCGATCATACCTGGTTGTACGAGAGGGTTCGGAGTACCACCAAATTGACCCGGGTTGGTGTAGACGATCTCTCCATGAGGTCCACCAAGCAGTGCGTTCTGGTTGGCTTCGTTGGCGACTTCCCGTGCCTTGGATGCGCCGGGTCGTTTCTCGCCAGCTGGGTCGGCCTCGGTGAAACCTTGCTTACGGGCCTTGGTTTCCCAGTAGTCATCCCGCACCCTTCGTCCGTTAACGATAACTCTGCTACCGAATTGCCGGAACATGCTTCGCGCCGTCACGATGGCAATCTGTCGCGACCTGTACGAGAAGGGCAGGATCTCCTGGCTGACCAAATCATCCTTCTCGACTTGATTTGCTATGATCTTGTACAGGGACCGATTTTTGTTGAACAGCAGGTAGGAGTCGCGGTAGCCAAGTACGCGAGCACATTCGGTGGCGAGCATGAATAACTTATCTCCGCGGTTTGGAACTAAAAAGGTTCTGCAGCGATATTCGCGGTTCCCAGTGAGCTGACCGTTGGGCAGCACCTTCTTTTCTCCAGCCTCGTCGATCTCTCTCGGAAGATACTCGTCGCCACCGGGGCCTAGCTGATCGGTGGTGTGATCGCGAACGGTTGGAAGAGCCTTTAGAGTCGACTTTGGCGTTGTCTTGGGCGGTGACGCTTGGGGAGCTGGGGCGTAAGTCGGTGTCTGGGCTGGAAGAGGCGCATTTTGGCTCTGTGGTGTCTGAGGCGGCTGTATCGGCTGCGGAGGAGCAGGCGCTGCATTCACAACACTCGGGACGGGCAGGACGGATGCCTGGCTGGCAAGCTCGGTCGCGCCTCCGGATGGTCTGGACTTCATCGGTCTACCTCGTTTTCGCGGCTTGTCACCACCTAAAAGAAGCGCGCAAGGGCGTCGTCAGCGTGTATCCCGATGCGCGCGTTGCACAAGCACCCATGTAACACGAGCACATAGGCTCGCGTCGCAAGGGGCGCAGCTACACAGAGTCAAACACAACATACCGTCATCACCAGCTGATCCTGGTGGCCCTGAGTCTGGGTAAGTATCCGGGGAGCGGCTTCTCTTGAGACCGCGGGAGCCCGGGTTGACGAGTTCTGACCGGGACTAAGCGTCAGCATCGCGCGCATTGGCAACCAGAAGTAGGCGCCCATCTCGGTAGCTTGAGACGGCCGACAAGATAAAGGCGCGCCGCCGGTAGGATGTAATCATAGTAGAGGGAGAATGATGGCGCGACACGAAAGAACGGGAGAGAGAGATTGGGGAGCTATGACTCCATGATTCCAGCCGGCGGACAGGCAGCTTGTTGCGCCGTCATTGAGCGCGCACAATGTGCGGATGCTCGGGAAATATTCATGACTTAGTAGACAGCCGGCGACATACCTGTGTTAAGCGCAGCTGGATTGATTGTCGCACTATCAGCGCCGTTGGGCTGTGCGGAGTACATGAGTGCGTGCAGGGCGACGCCGACCACGTCAACGGGTCTGCGAAACGACGTGTCTTGATATAGTTGGACTGGGCTGAGGGGAAATGCGACCGAAAGGGGGCTCAAGCTTTGATCTGGAAGTGGAATGCACGCGCTGGTCGATGCAGGTAGGAGCGATCGTGCATATGGTTGGCGCAAATCCCAAGGCTGCTCCAGACGCGGTTGTCGAATGAAAGGTTAAAGTATAAAAAAAGGATGCGAAAGTAAGTAAATGCGTTTTTCGCGACGGCACGGAGATTTCGCTCTGTTCCCTGCCACGAGGTAGTGTGCCAAAATGTGCCCCCAAAGCCCGCTCACAGCGCGCAAGGCCAAAGGTCAGCCAAAGGTCAGCCAAAGGTCAGTAGTGGGTAGCTCCGTACTGCAGCGGAGACCCACGCGCGGCGACTCGGCTACGCTCCAGTCCTGTTCCTTCGAGAGCAAGCGGGTAGGTGAATCTACGGCAAGGCAATGAACGATGATGTATGGACAGCCGTCGCACTGCTGGCTGGGTGTGGCGAGTGAGGATGGACAGGGCAAATGCGGGTGTGCAGGCGGGCGACCAGAAAGCTGAAGTGGGAAAGTGTGTGATGGAGGGGGAGGGCAGGATGGCCGTGTTAATGGGTGGATGAGGAGGATGGACGGGAAAGAACTGGGGGGGAGGGAACTGGGGATCTAAGGTCGCAACAAGGAAACCATATGGCAAGGTCGGTTGGCCTGCCTGCCCTTGCCTTTGGGCTGGACCCGGCAATGCTCGGTCGAGATGGTCAGCAATCGGTGGGATTAGGATCGGTTGGTTGCCTGCGTTGCTTGCCAAGTGAGGGATGCACGCGGCTTGGCCTTGAAGAGCGAGCGGGAAAGAGCGATGCTGCTGTTGCGGGAAAGAAGGCGCGATCGATAGCGGCTCCGTCGACGGCGTGACGTGAAGCTAGAATGCTACGCTACGGACGTGCTTGATCAATATGGCGATGATGCTACAGCTACCTGGTCTTCATGTCCATATGCGGCGTCGTGCTGCTTGGGTCCTGCCACTGACGGCGTGCTTGGTACCGTGATGCGGAATCTGTAGCTTTCGTGGAGGGGTGAGAGGAGCGAGCGGAACGACTCCCTGGGAGGCGGGTCTACCGTTTCTCAAGACGGGGATTTCAGCGCACGGCGGATACAATATGGTTGTCTGCACGACTGTCAGGCTGACGGGTAAGTACATACGGCACACTAGGGTGCGCGTCCTGTATGTAAGGGTAGTTTATCTCGACTGCAGGTCCGCGATTTGGCCTGTGATGACACCCAGCTGAGTACCGACTCAACAGAACCATGCATGAATGCGCACACTTGACATGAGAACACACTATCCGACCGAGAACTTTCAGCGGCGCTCCACGGCGTTGACACTTCTTAGATCTTGGAGCAGACCAGCATGTATGCACAAACACGAAAGATCCTTCTGGACTTGAATGGAGGGATCCAATAAAAGAGGACGTCGGAGAAAGGTCGTAGCCACCGCTCGGGGTGTGTGGGTATAACGCCGAGCAGGGTATGTACATGGGTGTGGAACAGGGAAGAGATGGCGATTACGTGCCGGCCAAAAGCCAAAGGAGTGCAGGACTGCGGAAAGGCGAGGCTAAGCAGGCTGTCCTTTGGTTGAGCCTTGGAAAGAGGTACCGAGGTGGAAGCAATTCGTGCCTGTGCTTTACATGAAGGCTCTACCGGGAAGGGAAGTCCTGAAGAATGAAGTGACAAGCCACAACATAGCTCCCACTGGTTTGGGCTTGGGACTTGATTTATCAAACGTAGGTTTTATGTAAGTCTCTCGTCAGGCATTGTTTGGGCGCCGGAGACTCAATACTCGATACGGAGCATATGACGGAAGATAAGTGCTTTAACAGGTGGATTATTAGGATGCAGCTCCTTTTCGGGCGCAGAAGGCATTGCGGCACCTGCACGGCGCAAGGTCGAGGTCGAAGTTGAAGTCGTACAGAGTACGGCCCAAGCGAGCCATCATTAGTGACAATCAAGGAAAAAGATGCCAGTTGGCGCACAGGCGTCAAGGGGAGCATAACGATCGCGCCTACCCAGGCTACCCTGCACTAGTATCAGAGGGGAGCACAGGGAGTAAGGGAGGTACCGAGCATGAATCTGGCAAGAGCGGCGTGAATTGACGCCCTTGCAGATCTTTATAAGAAATACGATCGTGCTAAGGAGCTATTCTTTCACGATACTGCCTATGTACAACGTAACAAACATGTGCAGAGTATAAACTGCTGCCCTCCATCAATCCTCACCGGGCAAGGGCTGCTCGACCTGGACAAATGTGGTTATACTTGAAAACCACGAATGTCTAACGCGCCTGGATCCGCTACTTATGTTAGCCGAATTCGTATCTCAGCGAACCGCATTGAAGCCGGCGCGTGCGTGGAGAACGGATACGATAACCTGAACCCCAAAAGACGAGATGTGATCGAGTCCTTCCTTGTACATCCACTCATACGGGCACCGGATCTTCTCTGTGCAACGAGCGTAATTACTCACCAACATTCGATCAACTGCGCCTCGACCGGGCAGCCGGATAGTTGGCCTCATTCGGAGAGAAATATTCGGCAGGTCCGGAGCCACGTCTGAGTAAAGCGTGACACCGAAATGTTACAAGAGATAAGATCGACTTTGACGGCCGCATACACCATGCAAGGCTGGCCAGGAGGCATCGTGAGAATTGCACTGCAAGCGAGATGCTTGCCAAAACCAGTGCTTACAGACCCCGCATGGCTTGGGATTGTACGTCCGTTTCCCTCTAAACGGCCGTGAGAAGCACAGACCAGCTACCAAATGGAGGAGGGCCTGCAGTTCATCTGCAGATGTAAAGATTACGGCAATATCATCGCATATTTTGGTGAGCTTGACGGGCCTGTGTGACAGTGAACCGTTGTCAACATGATCGGAACGCGCTTAAAATGCCCATGGATCCCCCATGTTCCACACCTTTCACGCTGTATTGTCGGGAAGTTGCCGCCAGATGTATCAGTAAAGTAATACCTCAGCCATATTCTTCACCTCAGTTATTCTTAACAATTGCACACTAATGTGGGGTGTCGTAGTTTCGCTCTCCACTTCACAGCGTGGCGGCAGGGGCCAGGCGATCCATACCGACCCCACAACATTTAAACCATACAATGTTCTGTCTTTTCCCTTCGATTTAAGGTTCCCTGGAGAGAGAATCCTCTACTTCGAACTTCTAGACTGCCTGCCCCGCAATATAAGTGCAAGTTACATTGCAAACATGTTTAGAAGCCTGAAGAGCTAATGGCAGGTCCCCTGGGCCTAATAGCTTTGCTTGACACGAGCTTATGCTTACGATTACGCCAACGTCTTCTTTCTGATCATGATTGATAGTCTCACACCCCGGCATTGTCTCGGCGCGACTTCCCTTTTGCTCTGACTTACACTGGTAGGCTTCTCGGGGAAGCAAGCTCTGTACGATCAAGAATTTAACGCCGAACCCATCTCGATGCTACGTCGCAAACAAACTAGCAGGAGTGCAATATTGCCGTGGAAGAAGCGGAGAGCAAAAGACTGACTTATCGAAACTCGATAGCGCAAGCCTTTGCGTTCTCATTGGTTCAGAGGGAATGATACGAACGTCTTACCTGAGTTGGAGCGGGCAAACTGTCTCTTCGACAATCTCCAATGGGAGCCGTCCCGGACAGCCGTGCCAAAGACCAGACATGGATGAGGTCAGCTTGCAGCCAATTTTCTCACTTATCCGCGTCTTCCTCAGAGAGACCGTCGCCTTTCCTGTTCCAGTGTTCCCTCACCTGCAGCTCGTCGCATATGTTTGGCGGGACTCGGGGCCAAGCAGCAGCGGGGATCTGGTGGATCTCCGAATCAGACGCGTCGTTCCACCGAGAACTACCTGCAGTGCACTTACAGGTGCGAGGTGCATTGGAAGCTTCCCAGATCTCCAGAGCATATGCCATCACAGTAGCTTGCATGATTGCCCCCCTCTTGGTCCATTTGTGAAAAACGAATGGGATGGGTCGAAAAGTCCTAATTTCAGAGCAGACACCCATCGTCGGCTGTCTCTCTGTCGGACCGTCTTACAAGCGATCACATGAATGGTCACACAACCAGTCCGAGCTCAAACAAGGTGACGGTGGGATATGACAGGAGCCCATTACAAAAATCTAAGCAGCCAAGGTAGCACAAGAACCAGCCGCTCGTATGAATGCACCACTGCTGCAGCCAAGTTTGGAGGGCTTCGCCCTTTTGTCCATGTGCAGCTTTAGGCCATCCTTCGTCGCTCTGGCACCGAATGTGCCTGAGTACACACCACGGGTTGAGCTCCCTTTCCCTTCTCGCCGTCCGAGGCGAAAGGGATACGGTTTCACGGATCTAGCCTGCGATACCTGCATGGGCGCACTCTGGCGTCGGAACACTAGTATGCGGCAGAGGAATGTGGACGGCCATCCGATGTCCTGACAAACAAAACTAACGATATGTCTAGTGTAAGATAGGCCACCTTTTTTTCTACATGGAAACCGCATAAAGCCCCCATCAACGTAGCCTCTCGTCCTCATCAGCTGCCTAGTCAGGTTGAACGACACGAGTCTCCGGTCAAATATTTGCTGCGACCTCACCTGATGATTGGCCCGATTGGTCAAGACCCTAGCACCAGCGAGATATGATATTACGCCACAGCTGAAACAAAAAGTCGATGGCCCGCCATCATGAACTTGGCTCGCAAATGGCGGCCGATGCAAAGGACGACGACGAAGATGAATCGGGGCGATGGGGTCAAGTGAACAGTCACAACGACAAGCCCCAGATAATACGGTGGACTCTCCCTTGTCTCCACTTCACACGGCTCGTGGCTTGACGAATCAGGGCAGCAAGATGTTTCGTTGGTGCCAGGATAAGTCGGCCCTGGGTGGGGGAGTTTGGATGGCGATGGGACCGTTTCACGATTGTTCGTCGGCTGCCTGAAAACCAGGACCGATAACATTCAGTTCTCTCGAGCGGAGCAAATCAGGCTGGCGGGCTTTGCGCTGTCTTTCCATTCGTTGGAGGGCGGGCAGCCTGGCACCGCCTGCCAGACTTCTGGCCCCCTCACGTTGTTGCCCCTCTTTTCCCTTCATCTTGTTTGCTTCCATCTTCATCCGAAAAGATGTCGCTGCTACGCAATGTGAGATCGATGTGGCCGACTAGCTTCACGCTACACGCCATGTGACCCGGGAGTTGATGGGCTCTAAATAACCCAAGAGAGCAATCAATTTGCTGCAATGGTCTAGAAGTCTGGGGACAGGCGAGGGAGAGGAGAAAAAAGATGGTGTGGAAGGGGAGGCGCAAGTTGCAGAGGAGGGGGGTGACCAGGGCTTGATCATGGAGGAGGGGGTGGCCGAGAGAGATGACCGGGGGGATCTAAAATGGTGTGGAAGGGGGTGCAAGCGATTAGCTGCGATTGGGCTTGGCATCGCACTCCCAGTCCGTCATTGGCTCTTCTGCTGCAACAGCGGCAAGGCCAGCTGACACACAGACCATCGTCCTGCAAATCATGAACCATGAGTTGACGACACCCGCAGTCCCACACCGTGAAGTTGGGTGTGGATTTCGACGTTGTTTGTTCTGTCACTTCTGGGCGCCGCTGGGGCCTCGAGCTTTGGGCCGGCACGAATGCGCTACTTCTGCGCCTCATGTCAAAGTCACTGGTCAAACGTAGCGTCTCGGGGTCTCTTAGTCGCATGCGACAATAAATGCGACGACGGCGCATTGCGAAAGAGGTTAGGGAAGACCGTGGCCTGGGAACAGATGCAGTCAGCCCAACCTATCAGCGAAGGATCAGAACACACCCACCCATCAGCCTAGTCTACTTACCGCAGAAGCAGACTAACGGGGGGTCCACAGGCTGGCGACCTGCAACCATCAGAAGGGGGGGGGAGCGGCGGCGAGACGACGGCAGACGGTCAACTGCACCCAGCTCCATTTTCTCCACGATCTGCCCCAACTGCGTGTGCGCCATTGGCAACCACCCGGGAGCTGTCGTCTCTCGTTGCTTTTGCAGCTCGCTTTTGCAGCACCTTGGAGCGGGAGGCCCCTTGTTTCCCGCTCATGCATCTATATCGGTCTCTACTTTTGCTTCTTTCTTGCTAGGAAGGTGAGTCGAAGCTTCCTTTTTTCCCTGGCTCCACCCTTTCCGCACATGCTGCTGACTCTTGCAGTGCTCAGGTTGGGTAACTTGGGTCCATGTAAGTCATCGATCGGCTCGTCTACACCACTTCAGTCGCATTATTCCGAACCGGAACTTGTCATCAATGCGACCGGTGACTCGTTATCTCTGGCGCGCATCCAGGAGATACTGCACAATATCCAGGATGAGTGAGCACTAATGCCCCAGTGCCGGACACCCGACCACCACGCATACATATCCTGGCCGCAATGTCTATTGTTAACCGTGGGACAACATCCAACACGATCCAAGGCAGTGGGTGGTGGTTTCTCGGCATTTCACCTATTGTGCGGTGGTAAGTAGGAGGGGTGCAACGACAGGGCTCGACTAATCCTGAAATCTTTTTTCTCGTCATTCCGACCTCATTGCTCTAAGAAACCAGATACGCTGCAGGAGGAAAACCTGTTGCAGAAAGTTGATGGGATCAGACTAGACTAGTCTGGTCACTAATTCGCTTCGCGACGCTTGTCTCATCTTTTTTTTGCGGGCGCGCGCGGAGCCTGCATGTCTTTGGTCACGACAGCTTCCTCATGCAAGCCTCTCAATAAACGTTTTACGCTAGGGCCGCAGGCTTTGGATGAATTTGATGCGATCTGGACGCGGTCAGCACGCAGCTCTGTAACCAAGCTTACACACACTAGAGCCATGGCGTTATTTGGAGATTCCATTCTATCCGTGCCCTATGTCGACATACCGAAGCCTCGCTTACGCGTCGTACGTACTCCGTAATGTACACTCCTTGATGCAGGTGCAATACAGGTACGATTCCGCACATATAACCATCAGCCTTAGCTTTGCAGGCTACAGGTTACACATTGTAGACACTAGGCCCGGAACTCTGACCGTCCATGACTGCTCTGCGCCGAGAGGTCCGCCAGAATGGAATCCGCCGAGTTTCAACGGTCTCAAAACGGGCATTTCCCCAGAGTTGCCCTCTGAATGGGTCCGCCCCTCCCCTCCATCTGGTCGTGACCGATCAGAGTTCGGCAACTTATCTTATCTACCCGGTGGGCTGTCTTGCTATTTTTGGCGCCCTCAGTGGTGGTGAAATGGAAGCTCTGGACCGACCCCTCAACAATGATGACACTGTTTTATGTCCCTCAGAGCCCCAGGAATTTCACCTCGACCGGACAAGAGAAGCAAGGGTGGGGGCTCTTGTGACAATCTGGCAAAATGCGCCGGTTGAATCTAAAGTTGCAGATCATATGACGCAGGCAGTTGTATTAATTGGCAATTAATGCAAAAATGACTCGCGTGAAGGAATGCACGGGTACGGATAGGTAACCGCTAGGTCTCTATCGCGGCGGCCGGGCTTCAAGTGGGGAGAACTTCGGTTGCGCGGGGGGGAATGACCACAGCACTTGAGCCGATTATAAGTAAAAGATCAAGGATTCCGGACCTGATTGATCACAATTTCAATCGCCGTTTGTGCGAAGGCATCGATGGCAATATGTCGCTCGGCCACCGAGGTTTATGAATGACGACGTGGAGAATGGAGGCTCTATCTGATACGCACAAGACTCCGGGTTGCTTATTGGAGGAAGCCGTTTACCTCGGCGAGGTTCGTAGTCCTAGCACTGTTGTCACCTCGTTGTCAATCGCACCGACCTCGTGCTCTTGACATTGGAAACACAAGCTCTCTCGCTTCTAACCAAAACAAGTGCAGTGAAAATGCAAAGAGAGAAATATATAGGGAGTGTTGGAGGCTCGCCCATATCCCAGTAGCACGTGAATTCACTTGTGACCCGATAACTAGACCCAGACAGAGAATAACCGTGGCCAGCGACAGCGCGTTTTTGCCTGAATATCGCAACCACCACCATCCTAGCTTGAGCAGCAACCTGAGTTGCCGCGCTACCTCGGGCCAGATTAATTGGGGACCCATACCCAAGCTCTGCCTTCACCTGGTGCTCGGGACGGGTTTCCACTGGTTGGGAGAGGTGTGTGATAGGCGTTCACTCCACACAGTAAGTAGCTGGCTGGCTGCGGGGGGTAGCTGCGGGCGCGGCTCCCGATAAGATAAGCAAGCGCAAATTCGCCATTGATTAGTGGACAAGCGCATGGGTTCCCATCCACCACAACAGACGTCGACTCAAAATTTCAGAGGGGCAACGTTGAAGTAGCGAGGGAAGGCTGCAAACACACAAAATATGGCGAGTTTAAAGAGATCAGTAGACCCCGGGACAGTCGGCTCAAATATCTCGAGCAAGGTCTACGTGAGATCTACCAAAAGCGGCAAGGTGCAAAAGATAGTGCGAGAGGTCTACCTCCGGCAAGACATTCCCTGTTCTTCGAGGCTTTGTCAGGCGTGTCTGAAGTCGGCGCCGAGAGATGCAGCTGGACGACGTGAGCTCCAAAATCCCTCTTTTCAGAATCTGCAATGATGCTAACTACTACTATAGCCACGCCGTTTGTTCTCTCAGAACAGCCCGCCGGGACCAGGGAGTTCCCCCAAGGGCATTATCTGGTGCCGGACACCAATGCCTTTCTGACTGCCATGGACCTCTTTGAACAGAGCTCTGCATTCTACGACGTGGTGGTCCTGCAGATAGTTTTGGAGGAGGTGCGGAACCGGTCGCTGCCGCTGTACAACCGCCTGATCAGCCTGACCAAGAGCGAGGACAAGCGCTTCTACGTCTTCTTCAACGAGTTCCGTCTAGAGACGTACATCAATCGTGAGGATGGCGAGTCAGTCAACGACCGCAACGACCGGGCAGTCCGGAAGGCTGTGAAATGGTACGGCGAGCACTTGGCGCGGTCGGCAGCGAGGAAGGCTCAGAAAGCGCCTGCCGTGGTTATGCTGAGCAACGACCGGGACAACCTGCGCAAGGCCAGAGCGGAAGGTCTCCCCGCGTGCTCGCTGGCTGAGTACGTCAACCAGCTCAAGGACGGCGAGCGGCTACTGGACATGATCCCTGAGACACAGGATCGTGAAGTCACGGAAGGCAAGAAAAAGCCTGGCGAGCATCTCTACCCGGAGTATTTCAGCATGTCCAAGATGATGACGGGCGTCAAGGGTGGCGTGCTTCATCAGGGCATATTCAATGTGTCGCCGTACAACTACTTGGAGGGGTCGATTCGAGTGCCTGCCTTCCCCAAGGCGCTGCTCATCCTGGGAAGGGAGAATATCAACCGCGCGGTCGATGGAGACCTGGTGGTCGTGGAAGTCCTGCCCAAGGACCAGTGGAAGGAGCCTTCAACACAAGTGATCGAAGAAGAAGCCATGACGAAAAACGAGAACCCGGATACCGAGGAGGGGAGCGATCTCGTGTCAGAAAAGGAGCGCAAGGCGCTGCAGGAAGAGGTGAAGCGGACACAGGCACAAAAGACAGAAGGCCACCCAATTCCTACGGCCAAGGTGGTTGGCGTGATTAAACGAAACTGGCGGCAATATGTCGGCCACATCGACCAGTCGTCAGTCAGTCAGTCGTCCCAGCAGGGGCGGAAGCAAGACACTGTGTTTGTCATTCCCATGGACAAGAAGATCCCCAAGATCCGCCTGCGGACCAGGCAGGTGGCTGAGTTGGTCGGAAAGCGGATTCTCGTGACTATCGACGCGTGGGACCGGGACTCTCGACATCCAGTGGGCCACTTTATCCGCTCTCTCGGCGAGCTGGAAACCAAGGCTGCTGAGACGGAGGCTCTGCTGCTTGAGTGGGATGTCCAATACCGGCCCTTTCCCAAGACCGTTCTGGACTGTCTCCCCAAGGAGGGCCACGGCTGGAAGGTGCCCGAGAGCAAGGACGATCCGGGCTGGAGGGACCGGGCAGATCTCCGGGATCTTTTGATCTGCAGCATCGACCCGATTGGTTGTCAGGACATTGACGACGCGCTGCACTCGCGCCCGCTTCCGAACGGCAACTTCGAGGTAGGCGTGCACATCGCCGACGTCTCTCATTTCGTCAAGCCCAACAACGCCATGGACGCCGAAGCCAGCATTCGCGGCACGACTGTGTATCTCGTCGACAAGCGTATCGACATGTTGCCCATGTTGCTTGGGACCGACCTCTGCTCGCTCAAGCCGTATGTCGAGCGTTATGCATTTTCGGTGATCTGGGAGCTGACTCCCGACGCCGATATTGTCAACGCGAGATTCACCAAATCAGTCATCAAGTCCCGCGAGGCTTTCTCGTACGAACAAGCACAGTTGCGGGTAGACGACGAGTCCCAGCAGGACGACCTGACCAAGAGCATCCGCACTCTTCTCGCGCTGTCTCGGAAGTTGAAGCAGAAGCGTCTGGACGCCGGCGCTCTCAGCCTGTCGAGTCCCGAGGTGAAGGTCCAGATGGAATCGGAGACGTCAGACCCCATCGACGTCAAGGTCAAGCAGCTCCTCGACACGATGTCCCTGGTGGAAGAGTTCATGCTGCTGGCGAACACGTCCGTGGCGGCCAAGATCTACGAGGCCTTCCCGCAGACCGCCATCTTGCGACGGCACGCCGCGCCGCCCAAGACGAACTTTGACGAGCTCGGCAACCAGCTGCGCGTCAAGCGGGGCCTCGAGCTCAATGTCGAATCCTCCCGGGCGCTGGCCGACAGCTTGGATAGGTGCGTCGACCCGGCAAACCCATTCTTCAACACGCTTGTCAGGATCATGGCGACGCGGTGCATGATGTCTGCCGAGTACTTCTGCTCCGGCACGCAGGCGTATCCCGAATTCCGGCATTACGGACTGGCGAGCGACATTTACACGCACTTCACATCCCCCATCCGGCGGTACGCGGATCTGGTGGCGCACCGACAGCTGGCGGCGGCGATCGAGTACGAGGCTGTGGATCCCTCGGTGCGAAGCAGGGGGAAGCTGGAGGCGGTCTGTAAGAACATCAACGTCCGCCACCGCAATGCCCAGATGGCAGGACGTGCGTCGATTGCGTACTACGTCGGCCAGTCGCTCAAGGGCAAAGAGACGATTGAGGATGGGTTCGTCATCAAGATCTTCAGCAACGGTTTCGTCGTGCTCGTGCCTCGCTTTGGCGTGGAGAGTCTGATTAGGTTGCGGGATCTGCACGACCCTGAGCCGCAGGCTGAATACGATGCTGAAAACTACGTGTTGAAGACGAGCGGGAGCAGGGAGGTTACGGTGGAGCTGTTCCAAAAGGTCCGTGTGAGGGTGACTGACCAAAAGGACGAGAGTACCGGCAAGAGGGGGGTCAAGATGGATCTTGTTGATACCTATGGGAGGTAAAGCAAATGTGTCTGGTGGGGGGGGGAGTGTGTTGTGTAGGAGTTTAGTAAAATAGAGTTTACGATTTTTGCAAAACTGGTCTTGCTAGATAGATACCATACCATCTACGCTCGTCAAGCTGGTGTTACGCTATTTACTGAAGTTTGCAATTGAAACCGTGTCTAGACTTCGTATCACCCACCGCTGTTCAGTCCCTGATGCTCAAGATAACCATGCCATCATAACGCTCGAGAGACAGATGGTAGTTGGGTAATGTTAATAATCCGGGCGGTTCTCTCTCCACGAAGCCCACGCCCCCTCCTAATAAAACTCGGATCCAACATCTGCACCACGGGCACCAGCCTCGTAGACACACGTTGGCGCGCACCTATTTCCTTCCGTGTCCCCCCCCCCCCTTTTTCACCCCCCCTTCATATTTAATACCTCCCAGTCTTCAAATCATCATCTCCTTCCTCTCCTCCTTGATACCCTTCCCTGCTCGTGAGATTCACTCTTTCTATTATTCGCTGTCTCTCCTCCGTCAAGTGCTTCTTCTTCGTCTTCATCATCCTGGCCCCCCTCTATACCTGGAGTCCTCTCCCCCTTGACCACAATTTCATCCTCAATACTGCTACTGCTGCTACTGCTGCGCTCCGGCTCCGGCTCCTGAATATCGCGACCGTGACCCTATTCACTCACATCCCCATCATCAAGCGCCTCATCTTCATCATCCTGGCCCCCCCGTCTCCCACCACCCTCCCCGGGTTCTATATCGTCTCGGTCATCATCTATTCTGGAGTGGTGGTGGTGGTGGTCCTCCTCCTCCCCGTCGTCTTCTTCTTCTTCTTCTTCATCCTCCTCGCCCGCATGATCATCCGCATCTTCTTCTTCATCATCTTCTTCTTCTTCGGGATCGGTCTCAGCATCTGACTGCTGCTGCTGCTGCTCCTCTCCACCATCATCATCCAGGTCCATTCTGGAGCTGTTGGGATCATCATCATCAACCACCCTCCTCGCCTTTTTCGTTGCTCGATCTCCTCCCCCCCCCGCGTCAGAACCTTCGATGGATGGTAGAACAGAAACACCAGCACCACCGCCGTTTGCTGCTTTCGCCGCCCGTTTATCGGCTGCGATCTTGCGTCTGTAGGAATTGCGCTTTGTCGTTTGAACCTGGTTGAATTCTACAACCCACGCACACACACCCCATACGTTAGTTTATTTATTTCGTTTCGTTTGGTTTTCAGGGGACGGGGGACGGAGTCGGCTAACGCACTCGCAAACTCAGCCTCCAGCCGCTCCCTCATAAACCCGCACTCGATCTCATTCAGCGCGTTGAACACGTCCTGCGGCTGTATGGTCTTCTTCCCGCTCGAGGTTGTGAATTCGTTTGCCCTACCCCGTCATATCGACATTAGCTACTGCTACTAACTACTTCACTCCCAAAACATATATATGGACTAGATGGGGGGCGTCTTACGCAGAAGCAAGGTGGTTCACAAAAACAGTAGCGCTCTTGCTAATCGCCAGTATGGCAGACGCCTGTATCTGTGTATTCGGCGGCAGCACCCCCTTCGCGAGACGGGTGATGATCGATTTCGGTAGGTTTAGGTCGTCAATGGTGGTGGCGGTGGCGGTGGCGGTGGTGGTTGCTAGGCTGGGTTCCCTGTCCAGATTATTATTATTATTCTTGTTGTCTTTCCGGTCGGCAGACGGTGACGCCGACGACGACGACGGCGACATGTGAGACATGGCTGCTGCGCCACGTGGTCCCAGCGGTGGTGCTAATGGGCCCCCTCCCCCGGAAGGAACAGAGTATGCTGATGGCTGATCGGGGGGACCGGCAGGTGCAGCAAGGTGCCCGTGATAGGAAGGGGGTGCCGGTGCCTGGTGATGCTCGACGGGCATAGGGTCGGGTGTGTTATCGTCGTCGTCGTCGTCCACGGCGACGAAGCGCGCCACCGAGACGTCCGACCGCCGGACGGTGTCGCTTTTTCGGGAGGGCATCGTGACTGCTGTGGAAGCTGTTGGGTGTTAACCAGTTCTCGAGAGGTGGGCGGTATTTCGTAAGAGTGCTCTCCAAATGCTCTGTCAATACTCGTATATGAAACTGCGCAATTGGGCTGTTCGTCAACGTGGTGGGTTAATTGAGGGTATCTGACGTTTTTTGCTGGCAGTAATAGGTGTTCAAGTGCTGCTGTGGGGAAAGAGAAGGAAATTGTAGCGCGTCGCGAACTTTTCCCCAATTGGAGACGCGTAGAGTGAGAGTGAGGGCAGTTGGGGTACTTGGAAGCTGCAAGTGTGCTACCTTTTTTTTTTTTTTTACCAACCCATGAACATTAACGTTGACTTCAGGGCTGAGCTGACTTCGTTCAACTTCGTCGGCAATGATTCTGGTTTCTGTTATAGTGAGCATATGAATTGGGCCAAGAGGATCACAGGCTGCAGAACCTTGACTCAGAGGTACACGCTATCCGTCTAATTGAGAATTCTTCCAGGACTCCCGTCTTCACATCAGGACTCTCTTCAAGCTCACTTGATACTGGTGATCAACATGCTCCACTCGACCGAATGAACAGATCTAGTTTTTTTCTTATTCTTTACGATATGATGGTTCGCCGACGTGCATGTCATTCGGTCCTGGTTTGGTTGGTTGGATCTCTCGATCTACAATTAAGATATAAGACGCCTTGACGGCTATAGCATTAACAAACGGCTCACGCCCATTGCGTGCATGAACACCAACAAGCATCCCCCGGATTTTCTATGACCATACCTGAGCACGCTGAGTTTCCACCCGTTCTTAGGCCGTGCGAACCATGTTTGTCTGTTCACAAGACATGGTCTTCACATGCTCACATTCAGCCTCTGAGAAGATCTTCCAAGACATGCATGTTTACTGTTTTGTATATTGAGTTGTTGTTTCTTTGCTTGAGTTGCAGTTGCGCGCTCGCTATATCAATAATGATAAAGCCATCGGTATCGGTAGATACGTATATACTACATCGTAATGTAATGATACAGGCTAGAAAGAAAATGAGGTCGCAGAGGTATGCGAGCTTGTGTCGATCAAGGTCAACTGTGTGTGTGTGTGTCTCTCTCTCTCTTCTCCTTAGGGCTCCTCAGCATATGTGTATTCCACACATGTCCTCCTCAAACTATTGTACAGTACTGAAACTGCGGCTGTTCATGACCGCTAAAACTGGCTGATATGAGAGAGCCTGCATCCAGATCTCTGCTACAAGCAGATGATCACCCCGCCCAGACGCGAGAAAAGAAAAAATAACAGAAAAAAAAAAGAAATTCCGTTAGGGGTATATCCATCGGTTCCTCTCGTCAATCATATGTACTGTAAAAGCCGCCGTTGAATCGACATCGGCTTCGGCTTCATGCTCTCTGAGCTGTGTCCACCAAATAGTGGTGCCTGTCTCTGCAGGCTCAAGTCAACTCAACTCCCTTCATTAAGAGGAGGAGGAGGAGGAGGAGGAGAAATGAAATGTGTGTGGTAGAGAAGTGCATCATCCGGGCAAGGGTCGTTTCCGTCTGTGGGGATGATGAACAAGGTAGAGACCGGGTCAGGGTTTATAACCCAGTTCCTTGTCATCCCTCTTGGTGAAACAAGCGCACAGTCAAACACCCCGGGGGCATCCCAGACCCGTGGAAGCTCACGCGGGGAGGAGACATGGAAGAAAGTGAAACAAAAGTAAAAAATGATGTTCAGCCAATCGCTCGTCCAATGTCCTGATCCCGGAACGATGGTCGGGGCGAGAGACCTCCCACAACGCCGTCCTCGCCAAAGGACAGCCGCGGGGGTATTGAGGACGATGAGTAGATGCGCGAGTGACTGTTATGTGACTGGTAGTTGTCGTGGGAATGCCGCGGCGCGAGTTCCAATTCTGAACCGGCATACCCGTAACCGGAAAAACTGCGCGTGCTGCTTCTAGAGCTTCTCGTTCTCGTGTGGACGCTGCGTGGAGAGGAGATGTGAGGAGGCATCTTGGCGAGCCTTGATGGATGTCGTTTGGGACTAGGCAGAAACGGGTCGTCGCCGGGGATAGACTCGTCAGTTAGGCCGGCTCGGGCATTCGGTGCTCGTGCCTGAATGGGAGTTTGCGGCAGTTCCTTGTCGAAACTCGTCTTGCCGCCGTGGCTTGTGTGGTTGGTGGAACGAGGCGAGCCATCGTCGGCTGATTGGCGAGAGCCATGGCCCTTGTTGTACACAATCACGCTGGGCGCCTTCTTTGCAGAGCTCGTCGAGGTGTGCTTGGCGTGACCTGGACTTCGGTCACCCCCTGTTCCTGCTGCCGTTGCCGCCGCTGGTCCCGCTCCTGCTGCTGCTCCTGATGCTGCGCCTGCTGCTTCGACATCGGTCTCTCCCCCGGTGCCTGCTTTCTCGTCACGAGCTACTTTCCAAGTCGCAATCTCGTCATCGTCGATTGGGGAGATGCCTCGTGAGAAGAAGGGGACACGGCGCCGCCGTCGATACCTCCAGCAGACCACCGCAGTTCCGACAATTAGCAGGCAACCCACCACCGAGAGCACAGTGCTCAGGGTGATGACAAGAGTGCTGTTGTTCCCGATATCAGACGCATCACTGCCCGAAACCGCTGTGTCTGTTGGGGAGTCTGTTGTTGTGGTAGGAACAGCGGTGGATGAGGGAGTATCCGTTGGCATAGCGGTGACCAGAACTTGGCTGGATGTCGCGGAAGATGATCCACCGGGGAAACTGGAAGGATCCAAGCCTTCCGTAGATGAAGTCGAGGGCGTAGATGTCACTGGGACGGCAGTGGTGGCAGTGGATGATGTCTCATCTGGCCCAGGAGAAGAGAATATTGGGGTTGGCGAGTTAGTTGGCCCTGATGACGAGCTTGTTAGCATAGTGGTTGACGTCGTAGTCGGCATATGAGTGCGCGTCCGAAGTGATGTGGACCACCACCAAGCTGCACCTCCTTGGCTTGGCCCGATATCAAGTCCATCTCGGCCTGCCAAGCTCCAGTGCTGATGCTCGCCGCCATCCAGGACCTTAGCCCAAGCCACAGCCGGCGAGGCAAGCAGCACCGCGCATGCCACCGCGGGCCGTTTCGCTGAGTACATTGTCTATTCCCGCTGGAGCGGTTGGGGCGGTTGGGACAGGCTATGGGCAGCAGGCTCGGGGAAGGAGGAGGGGGAACGCAGGGTAATAGATATCAGGGAGCCATTGCGCTCAGATAGACTCTTCCTGAGATACCAGAGAGAAGCAGGGATAGGATGGGGAGACAAACTTATTGCAGAGCCAGGCCCTAGGAGAAAAAGAGGCCGACTTCAGTTGGTGAGCGGGAGTCAGTCCAGAGGCGCAAGGCCCGCGATCGAAGCGGCTGGAGGCGAGCGAGGGGACGGAACAAAGAAGAAAACGCAGAGAGCAGCCTCCGCGTCTAAATACGAGAGTGAGGCATGCAAGCTGCACCTGAGGACGCGGGGCACCAGCGAGCGGTAAAGTAGGTGGCCTACCTTCTTCCAACTCAGGATATCAAGGACGGGAAGCTGGGAGAGCCGGCAGATATAACCGTGTGTGCTGCACCCAACCCGACCTTCACAAAGTCGGGACGGTCGGGCGAGGTACCTTGCCTTAATACCGCACAACCGCACAACCGCACAGACAGGCGGGGTGTGGTGCAGCCCAGCAGCTGTGAAGCTTGGCCTCTTTGTTGGTGTGCGCATGCACTTTAATTATTGCACAGAAAGGACGTGCATGCGTGAGAGCACCTGCAGCTAGCTGTTTGGCGTTGGCAGTGGGTATCGCTAGTTCCATGTAAGTGTAGCGCCTGGTGTGTGTGTGTGTCTGTGGACGTGTGTGGCTGCTCCGCAAGGCCACAAGAGCTTGCTGTACCTCAGAAGCTCGGCCATTCTCTGAAGAGGCCGGGAAGACGCATGTACATACATACATAGTGCAAGGGGTGCTGAGGTACCGGATTGCCATTGCTGGTCTGGTTTGAGAGACCTCTTGCTTGGGGTGTGGTTACCGCAGCCGGCTGCATATGGTGGTTGGCTCTCAGGGCGATCTCTGCTTGTGCGATCGGACACGAATGACAAAAGAAAGATGCTAGGACAGGGGCTGTACGCCGGTACCTGACCGTCAACGGAAGATGAACAAGGCTTGCACATGGTCGGTTGAGTACTTCGTAGTATACGAAGTAACTCCCCTGTTCACACACCAGACAAAGCAAGGAGGGGAGTCTACGCCCCACACACGCGTGGGAGAGGATTAAGTTACGAGCAAGGGATGGACCTTCTGATGGAAGAAGACCAATTGTGATTCTGCGCTGAATCTGACTCCAGGCGTCAGCCTCAAGCAAAAAGCCCGATCGCAGTCGGGCGCAAGTCGTAATTGGGAGCACCTGTCTGCAGTGTGCAGCAAACATCACTCCTTCCGTCGCTGCTGCGTTTAACAGCTTCTTCCAATTTGAACATCATGGGACTGGGGCCCTGGGCAGGAAACGCAGGACGCAAGCACTCTAGTTGGATAAATAACTGAGGGGTTGTTCCGGGCACGGACTACCATCCTTGAGGGGCTGCTGCCGCATTGGACGAATAAGCAGTGTTCAGCATGGTCGACCGAAACAAATTTGGGCCTGCCGAGAAGGTTTGGTGACACAGACCACGGCCATAATGGGTATGCAGTCAGTCGAGAGATGCTCAAAATCACCAGCAAGCTTCCGGCGGTTTTAGTAGTGTATGCAGCTTGTTTGTGAATCCCTTGCGTGAAATGGATAACGATTGTGGAGGTTGTCAGGCGGTGACACAGCATCGGAAAAAGACAGTCAAGTGCAGATGCCAAACTTGTCATTGGATGTCACGGCAGCCAAGTTTGTTGCGACTGCCAAAAGCAGGTCCAGCTTAGTGGTGGCAGATTTTGAGAATCGTCTGCGGACGATATACCAGAACGAGCGGGAGAAGTTTCAGTGCCAGCTTCCTTTGTTCGAAAACGCATCCTCCTCAATGTCAGTGACGACTTATTGGTCGCGGGGCCACCGTCTTATCGATAGGGAGGGACTTGAGTTGTAGAACGGCGGCGGCAAACGTGGGGTCCTTTTCACAAGAGTTGTTTCGAGATTTATCATCCATGGCAGCCCGCCGTCTCTGCATTCCAGAGACACACGACATTCTAGATGTCGCATCGTGTAAGAAAAAGAGCGAACGAACAAGCACGCTGGCCAAATGGAATGCGCTTTAGACCGTGTTTGGAAGATAAAACCGAGAGGAGGGTCACTGGCACTCCACCTTCACCTCAGTGTTCCCGGAGAGCGGTGAGCATGCCTCCATGCCCTTGCTTTGTTAGCATCGCACCGTCCCTCCTGCGGCTGATGCGGTGGCTGGAATGCAGTGGGACTTGCCATATGCTCGGTGTTAGTTCCTGGGTTTCGCAGCACAGCACAAGGAACTTCCCAGTCTCAAAATATCGAAAACCGCCGTTGAGTAATTGTATGCATTCCAGTTGTCGACAGACAGGCCGACGGAGCCTTGTAGAACAACGGTGACTGGATGACAAGGAGTGTTCTGAAACTATCAAAGGCCCCTCCGTAGTCGTGGTTGCGGCCCATTGGCCGCCGCCCGCCAGTGAGTGAGACTGCAGGTTGCGGAGAAAATCGATGAGATTTGCATGCCAGCGTCTGCAAGGTACGAACGTACAAATCCAAGCAGTGAGACACACCTACTTCCGAGTGCACTTGTTGGCGGAACGATAAGAGAGACCAGACAGACGTGCAGCCAATTTCTTGCTTCGTCACCTGCGCTTTTTACTGCAACCCTACCAGCAGCCACCAAGAAGACCGATGGCAACCGGGCAGCCGAATGCAGACCAATGGACGGATATACCCATATGTAGGCTTTCGAACTAGCTCATCCTAGAACCGAAGATAGTCTCACCGTGGAAATGAACAAGCCCAGCCTTACAACCTTTCGAGCCTGTTTCTCTCGACGTACCGGACACGAATGTCCGCCCTTCACTTCAGTCTCGTCTATCGAGTGTCTGCCGGATTACCCACGGTAATTTCCAAACACACTTGATAGTGAAACGCAGAGGATAGAGGATCGTTGCAGTCGCTATGGGGCCAAGACCCTCGTTTATCATTTGGAAGCCCGTGAGGAGCGGAAGGTTTCCATCATGTTGAGCTATTCAAGGAAGAACCTGGTAGGAGGAGCGTTTTGCCCCATTAAGAATCGGGATGGACTGTGAGGTGATCGCCTGGAAGTTCGCGAAACCAGGATCTTCCCGTAGGTGGGTCTGTTTTCAGGAACCGCACCAGAGTTGAGGAGGAGCTTGGTGTCATTAGTAGACCGTGCTTTCTTCATCAGAGCATGGACCGCTTCCCACTTACATCCCCCCCCGCGCCCTCTCAAATTGCTTTCTACGTGTAGGACTGAGGTATTTTAATTGTGTGTATGATATCAGGCATAGGCTGCATCAGTGGCTCATTCGATTCTTCTTCGGGTGATTGATCTTGAGACTGTTATTAACGAAATCCACTTCAACACATTCCGCAAGCAAAGGGCAGGTCCAAGACAAGGCCAGGATAGCGGGGTTAGCGAATAAGCACAACCTCCGATCAAGCCACAGACCGCCTCACCCCACTCCGACGTCCTGAAAACGGTTCCTGCATGACACTTGGTCACCGAAAGGGGTCACCGGCTCAATCGTATTTCGTGCTGTCAATCAGTTCATACCTCTCTCGTTTGACTTCACGGGCAACATCATTTATCACAACTTATATTTGGGGCCTCGCATCGGGCGAGACTGAACCCGATGCAGCCGCAAACTGCCTATGCCAGCCGGTGTCATTGACGCATCATTCTCGGCGTGAAGTAACAGTGCCATACTACCTATCTTCGTAGGCATGGACGGAATAATTAGAAATGGACCTCCGTGCTCTGCAGCAAGTCGCAGCGAACTCGGCAACATCACCAATTGGAACAGTGTTGCCCAACCTCGTCGTCAATTTCGATAGATGGCACGCCGCATCTCATCCCTCTCGTGTTGCGTCTTGCGCTTAAGGAATACGACCTCGACACGCGAGGAGCCGCCGACACGGCCGATTCAAGAGACGAACGATGCTCAGACTCTCAGTCCGTGTTTCCAATGGTTTATTTTCGCTCATCTGTGCTCGTCCCTCTTTCAGACCAAGCAGTGCTGGATTTTAGATTCGCGAATACCAAATACATTATTATAGGCTGCAGCGGCATGCCTGATATCCAAGCGCCAAACGATTACGCCATCTCCCGCTGATCGACAGAAACGTGGGGATATGGCGCACATCTGACACAGCAGAAAAGGCGGGAAGCCGAAGTGTATACAACGGCGCTAGACTCGATATTGGATCGAAACGGTTCGGGTACCTGAGATATGCCCGAGGCGCAGCTTTTGAAGGAAGAGTCTAGACTTCGTCCACTATGAAGAGCAACCTGATAGTTCGTTCATAGTAGTACGAAGCAAGGGAGAAGGTGTGTGTGGCTTTTAAAACCAGTCCCTTTACCCCACCATCTTACACAACACTTGACCGCTCTTTGCATATTCCAAATTTGTCAGACAGAACCTGACGGCTTTCAGTCTTCCACAACTACAGACCCGTACGGTTTATTATAGTTTCAGACGCTTCAATATTTTTCATGGCTGTCAACCTATCAACGCTAAAAGTCACCATCGGCCATGCCCAAGCCACTGTGAGCACAGTTGCACAACTTGGATCGCCCACTGTCCGCACGGAGCTGCTTACGACACTTGTGCAGGTTCAATTGAGGATTTGACCTAGGGCGGCGCTTAGCACGCATGACTCGCAGCATCCCAAGCATAAATGCCCGCACATTAGGACACGGGAGGGGTCGACAAGCGAGAGTCACCGAGAAGAGCCGTCACGGATCTCAACTGAAAATGGCAAGCTGCATGACGCGACAAATGAAGGCCCTTGAAGCACAGCCCAAAATGGTGTTGAGGCTCAAGAGCAGATCCGGGGTTCTGACCAAACCTTTGCATCCTCCCATGAAGCATAACTCGCCTGGCATGCAGCTAGAACCACATCCCGGCTGCTCAGCTCCAATCGTCACAACTCTAAACAACGTTGTTTCCTCTCTTACTGCACCCCGAGGTTTCTTCGGGACCGACGCTTGAAGCCATAGCGTTGCTAAGCTACACTAGGTGATCTTCAGGGCTGTCATCCTAAAGTTGAGGCTGAGCGGTCAATCATTGTCGCTAGTTTAGAGACGATCCAGACTGTTGGCGCGATAAAGATGGGCAGGCAGACACAACAAAGGCCCAGAACCATCATGACAACCAATCTCTCCTTTCACCCCTTTTTCGAACCACGAGAGCTTCCCGTCTCCCCACACCGACCGTTATGCGACAGACCAGTGCGGTCATTTGAGTTCAGCTGTCGTCTAGCAACACAGCATATCGCCCTCCATCTTCCATACAGCTGCGTGTCTGCATGGACGGTTGGATAAGACAAGCCCAGCATGTCTTACAATGGATGCAGGCAATGCTGCGACGATGCAAAAGTCGTAAACTGTCGGCCAACCAGACAGCAGAACTCACAAGTCCAGCAATGCCGGCCCGAAACTCTGCACTTCTCTGCATTCGCTTACAACGAGGCTGAAAACAAACCTCCTGATAGCTGCAGAAAACATTGATGCCCAACCCTCCTAATGAGGGAGTTATTATCGGTCGGACTGACGATGGGCCGATTAAGAAGCGTAGCATTGTAGCTTACCTGTACCGTGATCGCAAGATGTGTTGTTCTTTCTGACGGTCAAATCACCACCAGGAACAGGGACTCAAACGAAAGCTTCCCCTGAGCTAAAGTTGGCCTAGTCAGCGGGCCGGACCTTGGACTATTTTCCCGTTTGTCGAACCAATTTAGCGGAAGCCCCGGTCAAAGAACAGCGGGACCCCTCGCTCTGAAACCTCACCTGGACTCCAGCGAAGAGGAAAGGCTGCGTTCGGGGCCGCAGCAGTTCACCCGGTCGGTCGACGTTGTCGACGTGGTCGCCTTCCAGAGGCCTCTTGAGTCTGGCCTCGGGACCAATGAAACGTGTAAGATACCCCAGACAATCCTTCTCAGGCTGCCGAAGCCTTGGAAGGCGGGCGGTATTGCATTTTTAGACGTTGGTGTTTCCATTCGCTCACAGGTTCGGCGGGGTCGTGCCTTGTTCGCAACAGGGATTTGCGGGTGACCGTTTCTCGATCCTGATTGGACCGTGGCTTTTTAACTACGTATCTCCTTGTCAATCGCAACCACACTTTCGGAAGTTGATGACAACACAACCATGAACGAAAAAAAGAAAAGAAAAAAGTGTTTGAAACTTGGAAAAATGAGGTCCGTGATCATCCCGGATCCCCAAGGCTGGCCAGCAGGAT
Source organism: Diplogelasinospora grovesii (assembly GCA_033297225.1). Lineage (NCBI taxonomy): Eukaryota > Fungi > Ascomycota > Sordariomycetes > Sordariales > Diplogelasinosporaceae > Diplogelasinospora > Diplogelasinospora grovesii. The sequence goes on from MU853755.1 coordinate 464,991, forward strand.
CATCCTCGGAAGAAGGCCGCGCATGATGACTGGATGCGTCAAAAGATGGATGGCCCGTCTACCGTGCCGTCGTATGTATGTACCGCGTCGGAAGGACAGGGCTACCTATAACACAGCGTACCTGAGCTCGGTTCCGTTTGGACGGGTGAGCAAGTTCCCAAAATGCCGATTGTTGACGTTGGGCAGCACAGCATGGACATCAGCATCATCATCCTGTCCGTGTCAGATCGCGCCGTGGCCGCTCTGTTGTAGACTGGACACACACACACACTGCCATGTCCTTGCACCCCCACCCCCCCCTTCCTGGCTTGCAAACGGAATGGAATGCGGATGCGGGGGGGCGGATACAGACACTTTTTCATTTACTCGAGACTTTGTCAAAGCCTGTATCAAACCGCAATCGCCACTGAGCCACATGCTTGCGCAACACACACACACACACATCACATCAACTACCGTACCGCGCGCGAATGTCCGGGCCTTGGAAAATACGGTTCCTCTGAACCCAAGCAGAGCAAGTATGTTTGGGGGCCATGATTATGAGTGTGAGTGTATGTGTCTTCGGTACCGAGGAACCAAGCTGCGTGCGCGATACATATTACTGCCGAGCCGAGCGAGACCTAAATAATTCTCCGGATGTCATGGAGATGGGGGGGCAATGTCTCTCATTCGCTTTGCCCTCCCGCTCTGTTGGCAGGGGGGGGATTTGTGGTCCAGGAACTGAACTGAGAGCATGAAGGAAAGCTCGGGTTTTGAACCGACAACCAACACAAAACGGCAGTTAAGATATGATGCTGCAGCATACAACGTCTTTGATATCCGACCGACCGACCGACCGACCGGAATGTGTGCGGTGTTGTTCTGGAAATTGCCATCCCCATCTGATACTGCCTACACCCTAGTTAATAGGTACTTTTTAGACGGGAGAGCAGGTTTTCCATGTTCCATATTTTGTCTCACAAGACGCGGCCCTACAAACCCTTTTCGGGATTTTGTGTGGGAGGAAGGGGGGTTGGCCTGCTGACCACCACCACTACCACCACCAATTTCGTGAACCTTCCACCTCATACCTTGGTCTTTCGGAATTCCGTTTGTAACCGGGACCGGTCAATGTGCCATGAACCGGCAGTTAATATGTACGATACCTTATACTTGCGCGCGATATTGGAGCGGCGCAGAGCGGCGCAGCTTCAGGGCATCAGACTTGACTTGTGTGTTTTAGCGGGGGAATGTAGTAGTAGTCATATGTAGGTAAGTAAGCTGCATGCTTCGGTTAGGTGTCTGTCTGTGTTATGTGCTGTTACTGATTAATTAATCACCATCACAGGCTCCCCTGTCAAGGACTACCCCAACGGCACACAAGACGGAAGAGTAAAGTAAGTAAGCAAGCAATATCACATGATATCAGCAATATGTCCTCGACGGCGGTACACAGAGCGGAGAATTGAGGGGGGGTTGTTTGAACGGAGAGAACACGACTTAATTACTGTGCCACATACACACGTACAGTATGCATGTTGGCCCCGGATCAAGCCCCAGACAGAAACAACAAAACGGGTTGAATCCTGGATATCCTTTCCTGCCTTAGCAATCAGGGTGGTTTAAGTTCGTAATGCTAAATGTCTCCCGGAAGAAGCGCCAGTTCTGTTTACACACACAACGGAGTGAGTGAAGTTCCGGGAGAAAGCTCAAAAGTTGATTCCATTGGGTCACAGGAGGAGGGCGTGTTTACTTCGGGTTCTACGAACGGCCCTGTTTGTTTGTGACTAAGGCACAAACAGTTTTGCAAAAGCTGCAACTCGGATCAACATCTGTCCTGCTCACAAGTCTGACGACAGCAGTGCCTGGCATGGGCGCTCAGGCATCAATACCGCTCGCGTGTATAGCTTCCTCTGTTGGGGTTATCGGTACCGGTTTGCATTTAACCGTACGTACAAAGCATTTTTTTGGCAGTTTAATAAGGCAACGCCAACCTACTACCAACTCCACGGGACATCACCCCCCCCAGATTCCTCCTGGCCGACCGACCGAACGGTACTACAGTCTATGGGGTACAAGTACCCCGTGTGTCTAACATGCGTTTTTATTCAGGGGGGGACGACATGATCTCTTCAGCAACCAGCATTTTATGTTCTGAGAGAGAAAAATGTGCCCATGGACGATCACCTCTATCTACATGTAGCCTTCAATTTTCAGACTTTGGGGGCTGACTTAACGGCAAACCAAAAGCTCATATGCTTTTCAAGTTACAACTTTGAGAGTCTGTCTCCTTTTCGCTCTCCGCAAGCGTGGAAGGGTTAATAACCTAATGACCTCGAATCACGCACGCATATTGGGTCTGGGGCAGCAGCAGAACGCCCAGGCAAAATCAATGCGTGTAAAAAGCCCCTTTCAGTCTTCGTCGGCAGTTGTATTATCGGTATCAGTATCGGTCTATAGCGTCACTGTGCACAACACGCCATGCCCTGCCCTACATGGATATAGTAACGAAAGGCATGGGAGAGGGAGGGAGAGAGACGACTAGGCAATAATTACTAAACCAGAGATTCCCCAAGTAGGCCTAGGTAACCCCATTGACTTTTACCTACCCGGAGGCTTGGGAAGGGCCCGAAGGGTGGCTAATATGGTGTACAGTACAGTACCTTGGCCTGCTTCTGGGCCTGAATGTTGGGGCCACATCTTATCGACCGACGGACGCCCTACTGGTTTTGCTTCTTACGTTATTATTATGCTGCAACTGAATAGATATATTATGCACCACCACTGCCTGGCACAGCTCATCATCATAAAAGCTAAATAGAAATCCATGGGAGCCTGGAAAGCAAGCGAAAGCTAGTGAAAACACAATCGGCGGGTTCTGACCAGACTCCTGAGTCGAGGGTCCGGAAGTCAGAACAGCCACCCGATCATGGTGTAGCCTCCTGGACCTGTTTGCGAGGTCAGGGTCTCAAGTCTGTTGGGGGGCGCATCGACCTAGCATCTGCGGGGTTTGCTGTTATGTTGTTGCTTCACCAGGGACGGCACAGCTCTTTCATGCCCGAGGACGATTGGGCGGTTGGAAGTTGGGTTAGTGAGGTTATTGGCCGCTTGACCAGACTTCCGGGCTGAGTTTCAAGACGTTGGGGCTGCCGACCAGTGTTCTGGGTACGTTAACCTTCTAAGCCACCATGTCAGGCTTAAAGGTTGGCCCGTAGGGGGGGCCGCATCATGATGACAACTGCAAGTTTGCTATATTATGTCGCGCTTACTGGACACTGCTGTTGCGGCACAGCTTATCGGAGAGCGGTTGGGGGGCCTGAAAGCTAACTTTGGGAAGGGCTCGCGTACCGAGCAGACTTACGGGCCGGGTTTCAACAAGTCTTCGGCGATCGGCCGATATTTCGGGTAGCCACATGGGCCCGTATATTATATTTGGAAGCCACGTTTGTTGGGGGGCGGATTTCACCATCGTTTGCAGGTCTGCTTTATGTTGTGCCTCACTCGATACGGCGCAGTTGATGCCGGTGGGCGAGTATGGGGGCCTAAAAGTTGAGTTGTGCAGGACTCGGGTTCCGTCCAGATTTACGGGCCGGGTTTCAAGACGTTAAGGGGGGCGGATTGGTGTTAGGGGTAGCGTATTCTCGTGTGTCTCTGTACTAAGTCTAAATATAGGGGTTGGGGGCGACATTTTAGCATCATATGTAGGTTTGTATTTATACCATGCTTCACTCGACGGCATGGTTTATCGTGTCGCAGATCGATCGGGGCTGCCTGGAAACTGTGGTGGTGAAGCACAGTTGTGTTCCGATCAGATTCGCGGATCGGGCTGAGAGGTTCAGGAGGTCGATCAATGTATGGGCGGCCGCCTGGGCCCAGTCTGCTGGGCTGAAAGCTAGGTCCGTTGGAAGCGGCACCGCATCAGCATGAGTAAGTTCGCTTCGACGTCATGCTTCGTCGTGCCGCAGAGCTATTGGGGTGACCTGCAGGCCGGATTGGTGAGGCACAGTAGGGTTACTATCAGATTCGCGGGCCGAGTTCTGAGACTCGGGTGGCCAACAGATGTTGTTCATATTGGGGGTCTGTTGGGGGCCATCACGTATCTGGGGAAATGGCCATTCCTGACAGCAGACCTTCTACGTGTTGCCGGGGCTTACCATGCCGTGGGAGTGATGCAGTAAGTTCCACTCATCAGAGGGTGGTTCTCAACTGTGCCCCTTTAGTTATGCTGTCCATTGGACTTCAGCGTCTGTCCTGCAGCAACGCTCATCTGTTTCGTTGTTCGAGGCATGGCTCAAAAAGGAACAAGGGATCAAGAAGGGAGAGAAACAAAAAAAAAGACATACAGCACCTGGGATTCGCTGGTCGTCACCGACCCAACTACTAGTCAGGCGATTGGTGGCTTATCTATGGGAGAGCGGACGGGATCCCGAGTTTTCCACCATCTATGGCCGTATGTGGTGGTTAGAGGCAGTTTCTCGGCTTATAGAGATCTTGACTTGGCGGCTCATGGCAGTGTTGGAAAACACATGAAGGTAGAGCGCAACCCAGTGACTATCCATGTTGAGTCTTAACTGATATCTACTTAGATACTTGCCGATAGTGCACTTACCGTTATGGATTGTGTGGTCACTGGAAAGCCGTTCTACTTAACTCAGGGGTGCTTATCTGTATGCCTTTCAGTTCTGAAGACTCTAGGAGCTGAACACTTGGGTTTTGAGACATAATAACTCTCATCCCCTAAGGGTTGTGCTAACTTTACAACCATATAACTGTATAGCATATGACCTGTTGTTGTGTCTTCTGAAAATTGAAGCCCCGGTTGCTTGCGTGTTACTCCAACTAACACCTTAGCTAAGGTATAGACTCCAGCAGAGTTCATTTTGGCCTTGTATAATTCTCTCACTTACCGGTTTAACGCGGATTGTAGTTAGGATTGCCCGTGGTTGTAATTTGGTCAAGTCGTCAACTAGAATCTGAAACGAGAAAGACAACAGTGATTTCTGTCATTTTCACCGAAGATGCTCCCGAAAGGTCGACCCTCTCCACTGCTTCTTGAGTCGCCTCCCTGTGACCCACCCAATCGTGAAGCCGGGGATATCCGAACATCAAGTCGGCTTTGTTCAAGGGAGATATTGCATGAAAATGACGATTATATGGAATGCAATATCACCTTCTTGCCTTACAGAGTCTCGGTTTCGAATGGCTAGAATTCAGAGTTAGCTTCGTTGTGCTATGGTTGTTCAACGTGAAAGTCATGGCAGTGAATGAGAGCCCCTCGCTACGCTGTGTTTAGTGCTCCTCGTCCATTGATGCCTGCGCTTCGGCGTACGCTGTCGCGTGCTCTTTCTTAAGCCGTAAACCAACTATAGCTTCGGTATTGAACCAACAACTTTCTAAACTTCCAGACCACAATTTCGAGCCGTCGTTTCACCGGTGTCGGCGACAGAGTCATGTGAGCGTTTGCAGCTTGCTCTGTCTGTTCGGCTCTCGAACGAAACGACTCGCCAAAGTCCGGCGTTGCGATAAGCCGTAGCGCCAAAGCACTGCCATTGGTCAATGGGCTCACTGGTATCGCCTCAGGACCGCTCATATCTTATCGTGAACCCCACCTGAGTGTCAAAGCCGCGGCAAGCCGATCCAACGAGCAATCGCAGCTCTCCGAGGTGCATATGTCGACGTCAGGATGAAAATACATAAGGCAAACAGTGTGCCTGTGTGCCTTATTGTGAAACCGTCTTTGATCCTCAAAATGGCAGCACGGCAACAGCTTCGGGCATTATCATCTTACCAACGTCTTGTCTGTCAATCAAGAACATCAACACTACTACCCCTACGGACACCACAGATACAAAGATTGATCTATCAGCCCAGGATGGCGACCATTGCGACATTCAAGGTGCCCAAAATCGCCAATGAGCCCAACGTTAGTAGTTCTTTGTTCCAAAAGATGGTGAGTAGGCTCGACTGACAGCGCAATGTAGCACCACTATGCAAAGGGTTCCGCTCAAAGAGAAGGCCTTAGTGCAGCAATTGAGGCCTTGCAGCAGAAGGGTGCGCTTCAAGTGCCTTTAGTCATTGGCGGGAAGGAGGTAAGAAAGACTCTTGGGTCACGGAGCATCGGACTTCCAGTTTCTCACCACGTTGCCTTTTACCAGATATCAACGTCCTCCACCGCGAACCAAGTCAACCCAGCCGACCACAAGACCCCCGTCGCCACATACTCAAAGGCATCGCCGCAGCAAGTCAAGGAGGCCATCGAGGCGGCTCTGGCCGCGAAGCCAGAATGGGAATCACTGCCATTCGCCGACCGCGCTGCAGTGTTCCTCAAGGCGGCAGACCTGATCAGCGGCAAATACCGCTACGACCTGATGGCGGCGACGATGCTGGGCCAGGGCAAGAACGCATGGCAGGCCGAGATCGACGCGGCGGCTGAGCTGTGCGACTTCCTGCGCTTCAACGTAGAGTATGCCGAGCAGCTGTACGCACAGCAGCCCGCCCACAACTCTCCCGGTGTGTGGAACCGCGTCGAGTACCGGCCGCTCGAGGGCTTTGTCTATGCCGTCAGCCCCTTCAACTTCACCGCCATTGCCGGCAACTTGCCCGGCCTGCCTGCTCTGCTAGGCAACGTGGTCGTGTGGAAGCCGAGCGACTTCGCCATTGCCAGCAACTGGCTGCTGTACAACATCCTGATCGAGGCCGGCCTGCCCAAGAACGTCATCCAGTTTGTGCCGGGCGACCCGGTCGAGGTGACGGATGCGGTGCTCTCACACAGGAAGTTTGCCGCGCTTCACTACACCGGCAGCACTGCCGTCTTCCGTAAGCTTTACGGACAGATCAGCGCTGGGGTTGCCGAGGGCCGCTTCCAGTCGTATCCCCGCATCGTCGGCGAGACTGGCGGCAAGAACTTCCACCTCATCCACTCCTCGGCCGACGTCGAGAACGCCGTCGTGCAGACCGTCCGCGGCGCCTTTGAGTACCAGGGCCAGAAGTGCAGCGCCACCTCTCGACTCTATGTGCCGGCCTCGATCTGGCCGCAGTTCAAGACTCGCCTCGTCGAGGAAACCAAGAAGCTTTCGGTCGGCGCACCTTGGGACCACAAGAACTTCATCGGTCCTGTGATCCATGAGGCGTCGTTCAAGAAGTTGTCCGGTGCCATTGATGAGGCCAAGCACGACGAGAAGCTTGAGTTGCTTGTGGGCGGCACATATGACAACTCGCAGGGCTACTTTGTTCACCCTACCATCTACCAGTCAAAGACGCCCGACCACAAGTTCTTCTCCACTGAGTTCTTCGGGCCGATCCTGACAGTCTACGTCTACGACGACACTACAGACCCCGTCGGCGCCTTCTCATCGATTTGCGAGACTGTCGACTCAACATCAGATTATGCGCTGACGGGTTCCATCTTCGCGGCGGATCGAGCGGCTGTGCGCTTCGCCGAGGAGAAGCTCCGCAACGCTGCGGGCAACTTCTACATCAACTGCAAGAGCACCGGTGCCGTGGTGGGTCAACAGCCCTTTGGCGGTAGCCGAGCCAGCGGCACCAACGACAAGGCCGGTAGCATCAACATCCTGAGCCGGTTCGTCAGCATGAGGAGTATCAAGGAGGAGTTCAACACCACAACGAAGGTGGAATACCCAAGCAACGAGACATGAGGTGGCCCACGTGATGGTGCTTGGAATTGGATACAAAGGAGGCCCATGTGCTCGTCGAGCAGCCGATCCACTCATGACGTGATGAGATACGAACGACCAAGTGGAGTTATGGAGTCCGGGGAGGAGATGCCGCTACCTATGAAGAGCCCTAGGAGGCTGGGGCGCAGCAACCGAAGTTCATGAAGGCACAGCGGTCAGTATATTGGCATGTAATTAGACACTGTCTAATGGATAGTCACTTTCTCGAGCCTCTTTTCTCGTCTTGTTTGCATCGGCCATGAAAACGTGATGTACTGGGGAGCTGTGCAACCGAAGGGTTAGGGTTTAGGGCAACCTGTCGGATAACGAACCGAGCATCCTTCTCTGCGATTTTGCGCACGTGACGACATAAAGTCTAGGCAGGTTCGATGTGAAACTGATCGGAATCATCTGCATCAGGCCAGCAACCCTACTGGCTCGGTGGTGTTACTCGGTGGGTGTTAGAAGCTTCAAGGGATATGATGCGCGGAAAAGGCCCGACATAAGGCTCGGAAGCTGTCCTGGCTGCTTTCTGCGTGTCCAACGGTTTCCCATGTCACGAGCGACTTTACGAGCAACCTTCTGTATTCTGGGCTCTCATGAGTTAGGGGTCGTACGTAAGTGTGGTCCACGTTACGGTTAAGGGCCGGACAACCGCGGGGTTTCAGCCGGGGACATCAGGAAGCAAAAACCGCGTTAAGTGCCCATGTGTGAGATTCCTCGAACGGCACTCGTGGGTTATCAATGGATTGAGCTCTTTGACTGCACGGGCCAGAAACCCTACAAGAAAATGCGACAGCTGCAGCCGAGCCCATATAATAGCCCGTAATTGAACGTGGGAGGGAGGGATTTTAGTGTGCGCTGACCCGAGAGGTTCACGGCTCCAAAAGCATGCCGCAATCTATTCCCCCGGCCTTGCGACCAATCAGACTGCGAGACGGCACCTCGTGCCTTGCGCAATGAAGCTGAGCACGCGACAGGTTCCCTGGATCACACTTACAACAGCATGAGCCATGCCATCCATCTTATCCGCGGGCGCTGGCGCGGGCGGGCGCTCCAATGTCGCTCCTCGCAGGGTCCGATATCTGGTTTCCCACCATGTTAGTGGGAGCCTTCGCGAGAGCAAAGATGGCTGTGCTACGCTTCTCCCGACACCTCTTCCTTCACTCCTTCCTTGAGCACATCGCCTCGTCTCATGGTTGATATTGTTGGCTTTGCAGACCGCGCCAACTACGACACTTTACTTTGTACTCTACACGCCAACGGCCAATTCACGTTGATTTGTTCGGTGGTATTCCCGTGCAACCACGACCGTGACCCCCACTGCAACAAGACGTCAGAATGCCTCGCACGGCGTTGCCCCCAACGCCCGCATCGTCGACCGATATCAAGGGACAGGATGGTTCGAAGCAGCTGGCTTCGCTGCAAATGTCGTTTGAGCTGCCGCCACCAGCAATCACCCCTCCGACCAAAGCAACACCTGCCACAACTGCTGCTGCCGCATCCTCTGAGGCGTCCCTCCATGCCTCAAGGTATCCGATGCAGGCAAGCGAGACAGTCAAGTCGCGCAGACGTTCATCGGCAGTAGCATCGCCCAAGCAGCAGCAACAGCAGCAAGATCAATTCGCTCTCCCACCTCCTCCCACCCGCTCCCGCAAGATCATACAAATGAAGCCCCGCGAAGAAGCCGCTGCCGCCGAGCCAGCTGCTCCCAGTTCAAATACGAAGGCATCGAAGAACAGCGCCCCAGCCGCTGCCGCATCCACGTCCACAACTACGGGAGCTGGCTCTAAAAGGAAGCAACCTTCAGCTACGAGCGCGGCGGGACGGAAGATAGCAAGGAAGACAGCCCACAGTCTGATTGAGCGACGGCGGAGATCCAAGATGAACGAGGAGTTTGGGGTCCTGAAGAGCATGATACCCGCGTGCACCGGCGAGATGCACAAGTTGGCTATTCTTCAGGTTAGTCTCCCTTCCTGCCATCCGTGTATACACCCGCTAACACGATGTAGGCCTCGATAGAATATGTGCGATATCTAGAGGACTGCGTAGCAAAGTTGAAAGCAGCACAGCGCAGTCCTGCATTACCTGCGGGTGAAGGATCAGGGCTGCAGACGCCATCTCAGGCAGAGATGCAGTTCAACCCCAGCCACCGCGATTCTTATGGCGGTAGTAGTCAAGCTTCGCCCACTGACGTCGATGTGGACGTCGACATGACTGGTGGTCAGTCGTCAGAAGCACCATCGCCGACCTTCACAGCCTACACCCAACACTCCCAACAACATCCACAACGCCACCCCTCCATCTCTCCTGCTCTCCTTCCTACCGTTGCATCAGATGAGTCCCTGAGGAATCGTCATAACTCGTACTCGTCATCAGCGTCAGTCGCGACAACAACGACAGATCATCATAGGCATTACAGCTACAGCGCCAGCGTTGGTGCGTTATCGGCGGCCACGTCGCCTGCCTTTGGCCCCCAGACGCACCCAACATACGCGGGCTATGCGCACAGCATACATTCTGCGTCAGGGTCGACATTAACAAGCCCGGCCCTGCTGCCGCAACGGGACATTGATCAGGAAGCTACTGCCGCCCTGCTCATGCTTAATCAGACTGACCGGCGAGGGACGAATGGGAGTAACGGCGCGGGAAGGGGGATGAGTGTGAGGGATTTATTGAGCACATGAGAAGTGAGCATATCAGCATATCATGATTCGAGGGGGCGTCTCTTTCTTAATGATTTCATATTAGACGGCCTGTCACACACTCCCTGAGGGGGCAAAAAGTAGAGGGAGGTTTAATGATTTTGACTTGTATAGGCTATGAGGCTCAAAAAAGCGTTGCATTGGGCGTATAGTGCGGCGTTCAAGGAGTCATCAATGCCTGGAGTCAAGAGAGAAGCCGTCAAAGGGTTATTCGGGATAGACACCTGGTTTTTGTCTGCGGCTATTTTGTTTCAATCAGGAGTTTATGCTGCACATGGCTGTCCGAGCGGTCGAACACAAGAAGGCAATATGACTTGGCCGCTCATGAGGAGTTTAGGCCAGTGTATATGAAAAGCAGCAGTATGCCTTAATTGATCCTCTACGGAAATGTAACTTACCCTCGTGCCCGTGGAGACGTACTGGGAAGTGCAATGAAACGTCAAGGTCGTGGCCATTAGTATGGAGATTCTGGCTGGCTAGGTCAAAGAGTCGAAAGAACAGACGATTACCCTAAGAGATGGATCGATCTTAATGCAGGAACGTCTTTATCTAACATTATTTGCGCGCGGTAGTTGGAACCTAGGATTTGTGACTGGAGAGTCCCAAGTTTCAGAAATGCCAATCATCATACGATGGCATCTTGTTTCGCATCGCATCCCCGTTCCCTTGTTCGACACGTGACACCCCTGACTTACACCTGAAGGCTCAATAACTTGCATACACCGGGAGGTCCTAGATATAAACAAGATGTGTTAATGCTCTTTTTTTCTGGTTTCTTCTTTCCTTTCCGATCGCATATCCTCCTCTTTGACAGATCAGATCTTCACCCCTGTCACCCTCCCTAAACGGCAAACGGTCCGGACACTTGACAATAACATCGGACATCATCTCCATCTCGTCTGACCAACCTCCGCGACACCCGAACATAACCGAGCCCAGCTGTTGGATATCGCGATGCCAGGCAGAATCACAAATGAAAAGCCGAACGGCAGACCAACTGCCGCCGCCACTCCAATAGCACCCCTCCTCAACGGCCTATCTATCAGTGAAGGTCCGGACAAGGGCGATATCATAGAAGGGCTGTACCAGGTAGTTAACTATTCACAACCCCTACCATCTCTCTCTCTCTCTCTTTCATATCTTTAGACCTTGCCCTCTTCAGATTGTATCTAACGAACGTTACGTTACGTTACGTTAGACCGATGACGACACAGCATCACTGCCGGCCCCCCCATCAGAAGCTTCTTCTTCAAACAACAGCAACATATCTTCCCAAGGAGGAGGAGGAGGAGGGCGTGGTAGACGTCGTCGGCGCCGGAATAGAAACAGGAACAAGCCGAACAACACCAACGCCACCACCACCAACAACCCACCCGTAGTACTACCGACGAATGGACCGAACAACAACAAGATCAGCGGGACGGTGTTGCCTACACTCTCCGAGTTCACCCTCGCAGCAGACCCCAGCAACAAGAGCAGCAGCAGCAGCAGCAGCAGCAACAGACCGGTGCGGCTGCAGATAGGTCTGAACCTGAACGTAGAGCTGGAGCTGAAGGCCAAGTTGCAGGGGGATATTTCGCTGTGTTTGCTGTAAGCCATGCTCCCCCCCAAGCATATCACAGAGACCATCATATCATATCATAGTTGAATGTTTTTGTCGAGCTGACAGTAATAGCAACGACTAAAAAAACAGAGTCGAGCAGGAAAAGAACAAGTCACAACGCCCAGCGACATCCACCCTCCTCACCCCGACGACGACGACCACCACCCCTGATGGACGACGACGGGTGGTAGAAGTAGTCGGACGGAAGAAGAAGGAGGAACTCTTCCACATGCAGATCACCACCCTGAGATTCACCCGGCGGTGGTGGACCGACTACTACCCTGCTGCTATCATCAACTCTGTCTACGGCGTCGTGGCGGTGGTTGCTGCTGCTGTTTGTGGGTTCGCGTTGGGTCTCTTGATGTGTTCTTTCCTGCTTCACTAGAATAACAGTTCTCATACTACACAAAGGTACGTCAAAATCCGTAATCTGTAGGAGGAGGAGGAGGTGTGGAATGGATTAAAAGTTGCAATGATAAAAAAAAAGTGTATCATAAGTCAGTACCTGAGTTGCTTGCATCTGCATCTGCATACGACAACAATAACAAGAAAAAATAGATTTGGTATCAAGACACACACACACACACACACACACACACACACACACCACACACACACATACAATCCCTTCCTAGTTCGTGGTATATTCCTCCCCCCCCCCCCCAAAATGGTACATAGATTATTTCCCATAAAGTTGTCCTGCCACAATCATCCGTCCTCCTTGTGTAGATAGATTATCCAGTGATATATATATATATATATCTGTCTGTCCGAAGAGCTGTTCCAAAACGCCAAAGCACTCGTCTCGAAATACCATTCCCCCCCCCCCCTACTCTCCCCGAGGCAAAGTCGGCGGTAGCGAGTGTTCAGACCTAGACCCAGCACTGCTGCTGCTCGGCGGCGCAGCGAGCGACGGCGGTGGTGGCGGGGGCTTGGGTCCGTTATAACTCAGCGCCGGTATGCTCAACCCGTACAGCCGCGTCTTTCCCTCCTTGTCGTGCTGGTTGATCTCCACCCTGATGCACACGTCCAGACTTCCATCGGTCCCCTGTCCATGTTCCCTCGGGTTGGCAGCTCTATGCTTCGTTCCGCAGTTTGCCTCGCCCGCGTGGATCGGCGAGTGGCCGTCTCTACCCGGCACTTTTCGACCACTGCTGGCACTTGATCCCGGGGGTCCATCTCCATCTCCACCTCCACCCAACCCATTCAAGTGTGGTGGCGGGTTGTTCGGCGAGTTCTCGGTAATCATGGAAAAGTTGCGGCTGGGCATGGTGACGCGGTTATAACTCCCCGTCCTGATGCCCTCGCCGGGGTCTTGGTCGAACAGCTCCAGAAGAGTCTCGTCGGTTTCGGCGTTCAAATGGTGGATCTTGTTCCGTCGCGCCAGCAGGTTCGCAATCGCCGTGGGAGGCGGCTTGTTGACGATAGCCGACGACACCACGTTGACCATGTACCGGTAATCCTGCTCGACCGGGACGTTGAGCTTGAGGTTCGAGTAGAACCGGCCCAGAGCTGCCAAGTGCACGTCCCCTCCTAAAATGGTGATCCGCACGGAAAACTCGGCGCATATTTCCTGCAGCCTCAGGACCAACAGGTTCCGCTCCTTCTTGTGCGTCCTCGCTGTGTAATGATCGTCAAGATCGTCCAACAGATCGACGCTGCCGTCAAAGTGGTTGAAGAAGTTGCCGCCCAGGCCGAGTCGCCTGTTCATGAACTTGATCGGACCCATTAGAGGACTGGAAAATATGTTTTCGAGCCATGTCAGGCGCTATCAACCGTCAGCGGAAACCCTCCTAGCGCCTTTTCAGACTCAACCTACAGGGTATGCGATGGGTATTCCCAACAAGAGAATCATGTGTCTGTATGGGTTCCCAGAGCTGCGAGCAGACCCTAGTTCTTGCCTCAGGCGGTCAAAGATCTGGTTATACGTCTCTCGGTAGTTGACTTGATGTCTCGTACGCTACCTCGCCATTAATACAGCTTCACCTGTAAAGCTAGAGGCATACATACCTCGGTCCGCGCATCAATACCCAAGAAGCACATTCGGGCTCCCAGCCTAGCAAACATGTTGTGCGAGTGCTCTTGCACATACGGCTGCATTGGTTAGCAAGACCATCATAACCTGTGTGACACAAAGACAGAAAACCTACGCCAGGTTTCGATCCAACGATGTAGTTGGACTCCGTCATGCGGGGGTGCACATAGGTGTTAACCATCTGGTTCGGGTCTACCCCCTGGCCTTCCTCGACGGAAGCGGCAGGAATAGCGTCTATGGGTTCTTGTTAGCCGAGAATCTCTCGGTTTTGTTAGGAGCTGCTTACCCGATGTGTAGGTTGAAGGCGGCGGAGGCAGATGATGTTGAAATAGCATGTAGTACTTGTGGGCAACGCCTCCGATACCCCTGAAGACCTGTAGCCGTGTTGGAACCTGAACCACGAGAACTAGGGCTGACACGGGGGCTTACATCGCATTTCATAAAGTCATTAACATATGATCCAAAGCCGTCAATGATCTGCACCGTGAAAGTCAGCGACCGACAGGGAAGAAGCGACCTGATGGCATGTGCATACATCATGGTCGTCCCAGATATTCAGCTGGGGAATCTGGCCGTTTGCTGACGCGAATGGCTCTGTGCCGTACCTAGATGCTGTTGTTAGACTCCAGCCTGAAGAAGGGGACATGAAACCAACCATCGAATGTAGTTATGTAGGTAGTAGTCGTCGCAATCTTGACGAAGAGCCTCGGGGAAGGGGTAGTGCTGCCGTTTCTTGGGGTTGCCAATGCGAGTCCACTCGCGAAGGGGTCCCGAAACTCGGATGCCATCGTTGTAGATTTGGTCACCGCCACCAATCCTGCCAGCGGGTCAGTATTCCTGTCTATCGATGTCATCACCCTCAGCTCCTCCCCGGGTAAGGCCCTTACATGACGTGAAAAGGAACCTCGCGATGGCGTCGCATAACGTCGTTCCAGAGCGCCGGTCCGCTCCAGGCGTCCTCATCCGTGCCGATACTGAACCCGTTGCACGAGTGGAACATGATGCGCATAGACTCGGACGCGGCCGGCACGAAGAAGCTGTTCACCCTGGGCTTCGTCTTGCTCGCAAAGCGCAGGTCGGGCAGCGCATACTCCCACTGCGCCTCGGAGTGCTCCAGCTGCACCGCGACGTCGAATCTCCAGAACGTGTTGCGCGGATCCGAGTAGAGGCAGACTCCCTGGGCCGCGGTGCCCTGTTCAGCGCCTGCCTTGCGCAAGTGCAGAGTCGGCACAGACGGCTGCGTCTTCCCTCCGCCCTTGGTCACAACCAGGACACTCCCGATCCAGTGGTTATCCTCCATGCGACGGTAGTTGATCAGTGGCCCGACCGCAATCTCCTTGCCGTCTGGCGGCGGCGGCGGCGCTGCTTGCTTGCTTGTCCCTGTCAAGGGGCGGTCCCCATTGGAGACTGCTCCCACTGCGTCTCGCGCATCTGCGGCTACGGCCATGATGGGCTTGAATCGAGGCGTGCCCGGAGGTTGACTACCGTCGCTTGTCTTTGTCCTCTGCTGCCCGTCCGGGGAGATGCGCGACGAGTTGAGGAAGTCGGCCAGGTCATTGACTCGGCTGCGCGCCTCTGCGTCGCGGGCGACGGGGTGGGCCCCATGATGGTGCAGTCCGTGGTGGTGGTGCTGCCCTGCGGCATGCTTGGCGTAGGCAGACGACTCTTCGTGCCGCCAGCGCGTGGCCGAGGCGTGAGGGTTGCGGCTGCTGCTCGCGCCCTGGTCTACCTCCTCGAAGAGCTCGTCGTCATTGTCCTTCAGCAAGTCGGCGTCGGGGTCAGGCGGCGCGTGATGACGGCAAGACATCGTGTGGGAACTGGCGCGTGGGCCCAACTACAGGAAGCAAATCTTTGCGCAGCCGCAAAGACAAAAAGGCAACCCACACGAGCAAACTTCGAACGAGTCGACTCCAGCAGAGGGGAAACGTGGGCGCCCCAGGTAACTTAAAGTTATCTGATGACCTGACCTAGACCAGGGTGTCTTGTAGTTACACGGGCCGCCACGCGCAATTGAGAACAATGGATGGTCAGTCGTGCGCGGGCTTGTGAATTGCCAATGTCTCACAGCAACACCACCTCAATAACCGTCGGTCGATGGTGTCAGTTGCTTCAATTGCTGAGTGAAGAGCCACAAACGCGCAATAGAAATCACATAAACAATGAAAAACAAAGGATAAGAGAAATTAAGCGCAAGGATATGCGCGACTCCCAACGGGCCCCGACGGGCCACGAGAGATACCGTAGTGAGGGAGCCTGTCTTGTCTGACATTGCGCGGATCAGATGCCAAGACCCTTAGGATCCCGCTTGGCATCAGGTTCACACGTGGACCTTGAGGGACTTCCGCAGGTACTTCGGAATCCCAGAAACGAGAAACAGGAATCGCCAACGGGGAAAGGACGGGAGAAGCGAACTTGCAGCGCTGATCTCCAACGGATCGCCTGGCGCATCCGGTTTATCCAATGCCATGTTCCGATGTTGGGGGCTAATGCGAGTCCACGAAAGCTGTGAGGGGCTTGGATTGAGCTTTCAGGTGTGCTCTTCGCCAATGCTTATAGTAGGTGTCGTTCAGCTCACCACAACAAGATGGATCTAACTCGGATTGTTGCTACAGCTGCGAGTGTGCGATGGTAGCTCTCAGGAGCATCTTGTACTGGATGGTTGCGTCAGCGAAGGGTCCACTTGTTCTGTCCTGCCGCTTGTGCGGCAGGCGCATGTGGGCACCTCTCGCTTGCAGGAAGCACAGCTCGACAGGGGGCTGGAGCTGCAGAGAAACACCAAATCTGGTACTTTAATCTTGGCGTACGTCTATATAAGACCACTCTCAGAGACTTGACACTAGCAAGTGATAGGTTGGAGAAGTAGCGTATCAGGAGCATGTGTGACCACTTATTAGGACAACCAACGAGAGGATACAATAAAAGAACTCCATAGCCCGTATCCGAGTATACAATATCTATCTATACATGCATGAGATAGCCCATATATACAGGTTGAGAGTCTAGAAACGACATTTAAGAACAACAGCGTCTGTTTACTATTTCTTCTCCATAATCTTGCCGACAACACCCATATCCGTGCGTCCCCCTTGCTCCTTCAGTTTCTTCTCCTGTTGCTTCGCATCCTGCTTCTTCTGCAGTAGGTGACCAGCAGCCACGCCGACACTGATACCCACTATATGCGAAGCAATGTCAAGCATATGGTTCTTGGAGAAGATGGCCGAGATATTGACCGCCAGCATGAGCCCAATAAACGCCAGGCCCTGCACACCGTTGTACGGGTCCGGGGGCAGTCCCAGAATCTTGAAGCCCTCAAAGCGGTGCATCCAGAAGTACGCAGCCGCTACTCCGTAAACGGCTCCTGAAGCGCCGAGTGTGGTGAGGTGCAACTGGTTCCGCAAGACCAACGAGTAGAGTGTCCCCAAGAAACCCAGGGCACCTGAGCTGAAGTACGTAGCCAGGAAGTCTCCCCGTCCCACCTCATCGTGCAACCGCACGCCAAAGAACCAGAGGAACAGCATGTTGGTAACCAGATGGCCGAACTTTTGATGTGAGAACATGGCGCCAATAATGCTGACCGGTTTAGGGGTAGCAGCCACCAGCAGACAAAACCGGTTCATAACCTTCCAGGCAGGCGGTAGCCTCCACAGCCCCCAGATGAGCACGTTGGCAGCAATGAGAGCGCCGACAGTAGCAGCTGCAGGCGGGATGTCCGGGAACAGACGATCACCACGGGTGGTCGGGGATTGGTAGAATTCAGCGTAGGCATACAATCCTCCCACTACCAGCAACACAAAAACGGTTGACGGTAGCAACCGCTCCCACTTTTTCATTTCGGGAGGTGCCTCCAAGTCTGACGTGGCTTGGTCCATCCATTCCTGCATCCGTGGACTAACCTGCCGTGTCTGTCCGTCCACCGTAGCCAAGGGGCCGAGTTTCGCCAGCCGTTCCTCTTCTTCTTGCTGCTTCCTGATTCTCTCCTCTTCCCTGCGTTTGAGTTCCTCTGCCCATTTCGCCTCGTTCCGTGCACGGATAGCATCGAACGCGCTAGACCCGTAGACTTCATCTTTGGGCGGCCGGCTCTCCTTTGCAAAAGGGGCTGCCGGGGCGGAGTTCTCCTCCTTAAAAAGCTTGAACCGTGTGGAGTAACCTATATCCTTCTTTTTGCTTGGGTCTTCTCCCGCCATCGGCTCTAGCTGCTCAAAAGTTTCCCCTTCAAGCGCGGCTAGCTCATCCTCTGCTCGCAACCCAGCATTGACGATTTCATCAACGGCGACGTGTTTGCGGAGATAATCGAGTGCAACCTTTTGTTGGCGCTTGTTGAACTGCATTGTGTTGACCCGTACCATCGGGTCTTCCAAAGTACCTGCTACCCGCCGGCCGTGAAGAATGCGTAGGAGTTTGTTGGCGGCGTGCGTGCTCATTCCCGGACCGAACAGGACCACCACCTCCCGCGCATCAAGCTCCGCCCGGGCGAATGGTAGGCCGGCTTCGTCGGTGTAGTTGGGGGGGAGGTCGACGTAGTTCGTGACTACCGCAGGTCCGAATACCTTGATGCCCCGTATCCCGCCATTCGTCCGCAGTAGTGGTTGCCATTGAGCGTTTCTAGTACATATTTGTTGCCGCTGCGCTGCTATTATCGTTTGAGATGTTTGCCGAGAGAGCAGTGAGAACTGCCTGGTTATGGGCAGCGGCGCTATGAGTAGGCGGCATGTTGTTGTTGGTCTGGAGAGGTGTTGGCCGGCGATGTGCAGACTCGACCGAAAGGCGCTGACGCCTAGCGAACATGTGCTCATTATTGTTGCCAATTGGGCGCTGGTATCGCGCCGCCTCGCGAGCAACTACCCATCAAATATCTGCCCTCTTGTCGTAAAAGGCTGTCGTGTTGTTCCGTCCCGCGGGTAGCTGACAGTAAAATCGGCAGGCTTTGCAGGGTCCCGGCAGGCCGGCAGAGGAATTGTTGCAGAGGGCCGGCAAATTTTCTTTAATTGGATCGCGGGCGCGGGCGCGGGCGCGGGCGCGTGAACAGATCACCCCACGGCGGGACCCCGCGAGGTTGGCGTGGGGCACATTACAGCACCTTTGAGCACACCTCTGCGTATACACCTTGCCTGCCTGTAATTACTTGCTCAAACGGCTACTTTACATCAAGCTCCCTTTTACAAACCAGCACAAACCTCATTTCACAGTTTTCAAAACTCAAGCGCAACTTGTGAAAAGAGATGTCGTCAGACGCAACACCAATCTCCCCGACCCGGTTCGCCGCGGCTCTGAAGGACCTGTCCCTCTCCAGCCTGCACCTAAAAGTCCTGGAGCTGCGCAACAGCATCGCCCACCTTGACTACTCAAACGAACAACTCCGACCATTTGCGGAAGGAACCCAATCCACGCCTACCTCCCCCCCTTCACAACCAGACCCCGATTGCGTGGAAGCTATAAAGGAGAACGAAGAGGTCATCGCCCGCATGCAGGAGCGCATACGCCTGGTACGCGAGGAGGTTGAGGGGAGAGGATTCAGCTGGACCGAGTTCCAGTCCAAAGAAGAGGCCGAGGCGGCTACTGAGGAGGCTGCTGCCACCGCCCAACAACACACACTCGTGAGCGGACATACCGAACCCAACACCACCGCCACCGACCAACAACAAACGACACAAACAAACACACAAACGGCAGACGGACAGAGACAACACTCAGCGTGGACAGACGGGACGTTCCAGACTGGCGTTATTCGCAACGGCGCCATACACATGCACAACACCAACGGTAGTAACACAGGGGGGTCGATATCAGATGAGGAGTTGCGGCGGCGGATGGAGCAGCAGTTACGAAACCTCAGCACTGACGACGACAGCGAGGATGATGATAATGAAGGTGGATTGCATCTTTAGTCCAACACCATGTTTTACGTTTGAGATTGAAAGCGTTTAGGGAGATGGAGGTTGGCATATAATGGCTTCAGTAGTAAATACCCAGTATTCTATCTCTATCCGAGTAAGCAGCCTTCAAAAGGGAAAAGAGCCTCCCTCCCAGGGATTGTACACAAGACAATAAATAAAACAAACGAAAAAAGACACAAGCGCTGGAACAAGCCATTTTAATGGCCAATGCAGTAGTCCGCTAAAAACGCCCCCAACACCGTTACCCATCCATCCTAGACCCAATTCAAAAGACTCCTGCGCCCCATATGTGTGACATGCTATATGTATGCTGGGTAGACCAATAAAAAAAGAAACGCGATGCGTCAAGGATAACAGAACTGAGAGATGCCACCTCTTAAACGGCTAGCGCGAGACCACTGTCCGTAGTAGACCCCGCAGCAGTCCGTGGTTTCGGAGGCGCGCTTGCTGATGACGAGACCGGGCTGAGGTTGTTGGTGACTTCTCCGAGGGGCGTGACTGAGCTGCTGCTCTTATCAGCCACCCGTGGTGTAAATGTGGATGAGGATGCATTATTCTCCGTCGTCTCCGAGCTCAGTATAATTGATAGTCTCGGTTTCTGAGCTGCGTGTGTGGCGGCGACGTTGGTGTTGCCGCTGCCGCCGCTGTTGTTCGGTAGCGTCTGGCTGCTGCTCTTGGTTACGTATTCACCCTCATCCTCATCATGGCTGTCCTTCTCCTCCTCGGACTCGACCTCGGGGGTGACGGGTGGGCGGTGGTGTATCCGCCTTTGTCGACTTCTCCGGCCACGGCCACCCTCTGCTTCTGTGTCTGCATCATCCGAGTCCGTAGTGTCTGTAACGCTCCTACTTCTCGTTGTGCGCTGGCTTCTTGTCCTCGCCGTGGATGTCGTCGGCCTCCTGTTCGACGACCTCGGTCTATTGAGAGAGTTTGTGGAATGGAGGTGGAGCTCGGCGGCGGCGCCATCGTCGTTAGGGGTAAAAGACCCTTTTCGAATGCCCCTCGCCTCGAGCGATCTTTCCCCGATTTGTCTCCCTAGCCCGTAGTGCCCATCCGAAGTCCCTACAGTGCCCACAGTCCTCCTTGAACTTTTGCTCATCACGCTCCCGCTCCTACTAACGGGTACCTTGCCCTCCATGACCTTTGCCGGGGGAGGTGGCTGCAGCATCCAGTGGTGTGCGTCCTTGTGTAAGGGCCTGCTACTGACGACTGGTGGGTGGTAGTCGTTTACCGGGGGGTTCCGAGGAGAGAAGTAGAAGTTGTGCCTGTCTTCTTCTGTCACCGGCTTATCGATGCCCAGCTTTGACTCGACAAAACGACCCGCCGTCGTGCCCGCCTGCTTTATGGCATCCATGAGCTTGTGCCCCGTACGCGCGAACTCGAACTCGTGACCCCACAGCTCTTCATCCTCACGCTGATACCGTTTGCGGTTCCAGTCGTCGCCCGTCGATACCGATAACGTCTTGCTCAGAACATCATCTTCCGGTGCTGCTACTGTGGGGCTGCTTGCCCCTGTACGGGGAGTTGTACCTGTTGCTATTTGTCCATCTGCCGTAGCAGGCTTGTCGTTGTGACTGGTACCGGGCGCCGTTCCAGCGGAGCCGCTGATTGCTAGACTACTCGCAGTCCCATTGCTCCCTCCGGCAGAAGATGACCCCCCGGCGCTGGTCAGATGTCTTTGGCTGTGATTCTTGCTGCCGTCGCCTCCTTTCCCCTTTTTCGGTAAGCTTGGCCCCATCATGATCTCCTCAGTCCAATACGGATTGGTGTGGAACGGATCGGGGTGGCAGTATAGGTGCGGCTGTTCGGCCACCACGCGCGCCTTCTCCTCACGCTCCTTCTTGGCCTGCTCCCGGGCCTTGTAGCGATGCCGGACCTTGGCGCATGGTGTGCAGGCGACATAGTAGAAGATGGCCGACTGAACAGCAACGCAAAACGACATTCTCGGAGTTCCGTATTCCCAAGTCCTCCTCCTCTCCTTCTTGCCTGGTGCGACTTGTAAACCCTCAACCCTGACAGGCTATCCTAATTCTCGAGAGTTTCTTTCTTTATAACCCTAGCATGCCCAGCAATCAGTTTGAGGGAACAACAGAGACCCCCTTTTCTTCTATCCCGAGTACCAATATGTTTGTTCCGAGTCGGCAATGGAGGGTAACGGCAGCGTTCGATGAGGGATCGGAAAGGCAGGTGGGGAGGCGTTAATAGTAGCAGTATATTCGTGGCGCGGTCAATTGATCGTCTTTTTACGAGCAAACAGCGACAGAAACAGTGCGGAGAGAGCGGAGAGTGACGTGTAGACGCATGCAAACCAAGACAATGGGTAAAACACCGTCGGTCGGCCTAGTGATCCGTGGCCAAGTCCAAGTCCCACAACTCGCGCAGCTGCCACGATTGCCCAAGTGTTTCGAGTTTTGGAGTGCCTGCCGCCGGATAAATATGGCTAACGCCGAGTAAGCACACGCAAGCCGTCCGTTTGAGAAGCGATCTGAGGTCCCGAGGTCCTGAGGGTTGCTGGTCTCTCGGTTGTTGTAAAGAACGTCGTTGGTAGTGGTGGTGGTGTAAGTCAAGTAAGGGGTTTAGGTAATCGGCGACTCCGGTATTCCGAGGTCGCTAACTATCTGACGGACGAGTACGGAGTGGTCGTAAGAGGTCAGCAAACGAGCGAACAAAGCATTCACTGTTTGTCCAGAGTCCGAGCCCGAGTTCCGTTTCCCGTGGACCGCCAAGGACACTTGATGCGTTTACTGCCTTTAAGTCGTCGAGGAAACAGGGGGTAAAAAGAAGGTTAACGTAGTGGGTCAATAAAGAAACATGGGAAACAAATAAAACAAATAAAACAAAATATGTTAAAGAAGAGGAAGGGTAGGTCCCTTGAAGTAAAAGAGAGTGACAACGGGGCGGGAACAATAGTCGCCAATTTTGATGG
Source organism: Diplogelasinospora grovesii (assembly GCA_033297225.1). Classification (NCBI taxonomy): domain Eukaryota; kingdom Fungi; phylum Ascomycota; class Sordariomycetes; order Sordariales; family Diplogelasinosporaceae; genus Diplogelasinospora; species Diplogelasinospora grovesii. The sequence continues at coordinate 487,806 of MU853755.1, forward strand.
GATTGATTTACCAACAAGCCACCAGGGTCAATTCAGAAGAGCGAACGAGGGAAGAATGCGCGCGCACGCGCGCTCACTGCGGGTAGGCATCCTAGCCGGGAATGTCACCGCGGAATCCAATGAAATGGAGAAATGTTCATTTACACTGCCAAAAGGCGGGGGCGGAGGCGAAACGGAGGCGCAAAAGCATGCGTGCGGTGCATATGGAATGCATATCAATTCCCCAATCGCTCGGTGCTCCATTTTGGAAGCCCGCAAGGTCCCGCCCAGGTCCCCCACGAATGGAGTCTCGCATTCATCATCAAACGAGGCACAGCACACACATATTGTACACGATCTACCCGCCACGCCTTACACTTTTAGTGTGTTTTGCCGTCCCGGCTAGCTCTGACCACCCTCAGAAGTACCTAGAACATGGCCGCATGTACTACCCAAAGTCCAGTTTACAACACCGCAAAACTGCAAGATCTTAGAATGCAAAGCGCTAGTACAGAGAAACGTCATGGTAGAAAGGCTTAACATTTATCTTTACTAATCTCATCGCCAGGCTGCCAATAATAGCACTAAGGACATTATCCTTTACACTAGTAATAGTACTCTGTCTACTGCCTTAGCAATCCTCCTTGGATATCGTCCGTCTTTGTCTGCCACTGACTTTTCCGCAATAGCTACGTAAATATCGGTTCGCGAAATCTGTAACACAAAAAGCGCGCGTGCGGGGCGTGTGTGGCGGCCAAACCTCAGGATGGAAGTTTTTAATGGAAGTCCGTACACACCGAATAGTAGCGGCAGGTCTGCATCGCCCTGTAGGTACACGTATTGGGGCGATGTAAGTTCGTCGTTGACGAGCCAGAGAATGCAGAATACATGGAAGCTGTGTTTTGCCATCACGGTTTCCGTTTTCTGATTACTCCAAATCACGTCACGTGCGAGGGCAGCGCGCGGACCCGGAATCTGCAAGGCACCTGACGTTTTGGTCCGGCAACCTCGTTCCTGCCTGTCCCGCTGCTCTAACCTGCACCACTTCTTTCAAACCTTTCGTTTCCTCGCTCTACACCATCTGTCAGAATCGTTCATGAGACATGGCCGATAAGAAGAAATTGGTCGGCCAACTAGATCAGCTGGCAATACGGCCGCCGTCACCTCCGCTTACGACATCGCCTGTTTCACCAACGCCGTCAGAGAAGGAGCATTTGCAAAGGACGTCGCCCAAACATCGACATTATCCTCACCGAGCTTCGCAACCGCTCCAGGGGCCAACCACAGCAGGATTCGGAGTGGTGGAGTGTCTGTCTCAGCCCTAACGAGTACGACAATCTCCTGGCACTTATCCAGGCAGAGGAGGACCTACAAGACGTCAAGTATGTCTAGACATTCGTTTTCTGTTTTCCTTATATTAGCTAACCATTATTTAATTAGGTACGACTATTTCCCTCAATTATCTAAGTTTGTCTTACGAATGGGGGACGTCATCCACGAGGCTATTATTGAAGAACTCAAGGCGGAAATCAATGACCAGTTATCTTCAATCCGCCGAAGCGGTAATCAACCAGCTGCGGATTTTGCCAAAAAGGTGAAACCATGGGGAAGTCTTAAGATCAGCCCCGGGATAGAAGGGCGCCACCATCCAGACGAATCATTCGGCTATAAAGGCGCATCGTATCCCGGCCTTGTCATTGAAGTTTCCCACTCACAAAAGAGCAAGGATCTACCCTTTTTAGCTGACAACTATATCCTCGGCTCGAATGGTATTATTCAGGTTGTTATTGGAATTGATCTGGAATATCGAAAGAAGAAGGGGATGGAAGCGCAAGTTATGGTGTGGCGGCCAAGATTTGTTGATGGTAGAAGCATCCCAAACTTCCGAGGGTGGTATTTTTCGAGCAAAAGATGGCAGCCGGGCCAATCAGGACCAGACCCTCCGCATCCAACTAAAGGATTTCGGCAACTGGGTTGCGTGTCCAGGAATCGACGATATTTCAGGGGAGATCGCCATCGCTTTCTCGCAGCTATATGAGATGGTAGAAGAAGGAGAGGAAAGAAAGCAAATCATCAGCGTGAAGCGGGAAATGGACGAATCTGAATTTGATATTCCAAGGAAGCAAAAGCGGATAAGGGTCAGGTCGCCGCCACAGGAACTTCGTCCCGAAGATGAGCAGCGAATCACGGACGCGGAGGAAAAGGTTGAGGAGCGGCGGAGCGACCAGGACAGTGATATTACACTCCAAAGTAATGAATGATTGCGATGAGGGACAATATCCCCCCCCCCCGAAACAAAGATGTTACAACCAATAGCCTAATCCCACCAGCCACAAAGAAGCCACGGGCAGCCACAATCACTGCACACTGCGCGATTATGGACTAACGTCAAGTCAGACAGTTAATTCAGTGCGCAACCGAGGGCGAGACCAATTAGGAGGCTTAGTATCAGTGCCGCAGTGGTATTTAAGCTTGACTTAACGTTATAGAGGCAGTCGCGTTACGTGCAGTCGCAGCTTGCAATCGCACAGTGTGATTGCGACCATGCGGTTATGGCTGGCTGCTAACAGAATCCATGGTGCAGTCAGCTTTAGCAGCGATAGTGCTATTAGCTGCAGGGTCTATATATGTGGTGGGGTCCACGTACCTACTACACAGTAACAGATTGAGTCTACGTACCTAACGGTTCCGACAGATTTCGACAGATTTCGCCCTGAAAATGGAAGATCCAAATGGAACGGAAGGGAAGGACCTGACCCAGACCCCGCGGTTACATACATATCGATTATCCGCCCCTACCCTCCCCGACTTCCAACTTCCCAACTGGGAAAGTTTGTGCGGTTATTGTATTTTCATCGACAGAGACAACACACATATGAGAGGTGATTTGCCAAATAATTAGTCAAGATGTTTCAGAGTGACGTCAGTCAAAGGCTACCAACACTTGCATCTGATACGTTAGTGCAGGCCCGACCGCTGGAATACCCCTATCTGGCCAAGATCGCGCTTAAATTACATAACGAAGGCTTCCGGGTACAGTAGCGCGCGCGCGATCTGCATGGAAAGTCAACTGTAAAAGGCCACACGGTGTTTCAAGTTTCACCACAGAGTCCACAGTTAAAACTAACGAAAGGAGGGGAGGGGAGGGGAGGATCCCCACTTCCCCCGACTAACTAGTATAGTAATAACTCTTCTAACTACCAATACACGATACCCGTGCGTCTGGTCTGGTCAGGTTTGGTCTGTTGGTTTGAACTGGTGTTCGTTCAAGTGTTCCGATAATTCTTCTTCTACGATCTTACATACCGGCAGTACCTTCGCGCTAGTGTAGTGTAATGTTATCAATCCTGCAGGTAATACCCACCTATTTGCATACACTAGCTTAGAGCCATCAAGAGATTCCCATGATGCCACGTTTCCGGCCTCAAGTTCCTGATTAGATAGTGTCAGGGAACGGTATTAGCCAGTATCTAGCCTACATCGAGGCTCGTGGCTTTTCAAGGTAGGAATAGACTAAGACAAACAGAGAGACAGAGAGACACGAGGGGCTCAGGAAGACCTTTAAAACTCTTCCTCATGATTTCCTATCAAAAGCCACTAGGTAGTAAAGTATGAATCCTAGTGAGACTAACTAACCATACAATGCAGGCGCTTTCTCCCCGTATACCGACCCCTCACTGTTCCGTTCCCGCTGGCCTCCTTCGCCATCATCATCTTCTTCTCCTCCTTCCTGCCATCCCAAAGTTGGGCCCATCCAGGCTAAATAGCAAATCCCGGTAGATGATAAACATAAGAGCACGAAAGAGAAACCAAAAGACAACAAAACAAAGAGAAATGGAAAGGGACGGGGAAATGGCTAGATCCCGTAGAAGCTTCCTCCGAAATGGTAATGTACACGCATGAAACTCCGGTCCGTAAAGAATTGACAGTCCAGTTCGGACATAATCAGGGGATGTACAGAGAATTAGTGGGATCAGTGACAACCAGAGATACCCGCATGCTGAATCGCTTGAGGAAGGTTGTCGTCCTATACGTGGTCAGGCGGGTTTGAGTTTGGTCAGGCAGACAAGAACCCTGCCACCACAAGTACCGCTGGAGGAACAACACGAGTGGTAGCTCCGCTCAAAGCTAGGTGCGCTTGGGTGTAGGCAAGCTAGATGGGCTAGACAGCCCAGTCCACCTCCTCCTCAACATCAGGCGTGTCATCTGTGCTTAGCGCAGCGAACGACGACTGCTGAGCAAAGTTCGGTTTCTGCTGCGCCGGCTTCGGGCCGGCGGGCTGCGAAGTAACGGGCACAAGCTGCTGCGGCTTTGTGACCGCTGACGACGGAGCCTCGGCACTGCTGTCACGGTCCTTCTTCGACGGCTTCGTTCGCCTCTTGGTCTGCACGGTATTCCAGGCCTCCTCGCTGCGAAGTAGCTCCATCTGCTCTTCCTCTGACGGAAGGGACGATATCCAGTTCTCGGCCTTGCCTACTGTAGGAGCAGACGCCTTGGGCTCCTCAACCTTGTTGCTGGTATCTAGCGTATCCAGGGGCAAGACGGGCATGTACTCGCCGTTGGCAAGACTGCCGTTGGAGCTGCTGCTTGTGCTGTTGGCTCCATTGAGTCCGTTAGCCCCGGCGCCAGCCCAAACGGAGGGCTTAGGCTGCAATGCCGTGAATGTGGAACCGTCCTTGGCAGGCCGGCCTTCAGAGATGCGGGCAAGCCTGCGCTGAGCCTCCATGTCTTTCTGTCGTTGTTTCTCGGTTTCCTCGCGGATAGCCTTTGCCGCCTCGATCTTCTGTCGGTTCTGGCGCTGCTTCTTTGTCTCGACCTTCTCGGGTGTCTTGGTCTTGATTTGCTTCTGCTTCACCTTATCGGTGTTTGTGACACGCAGAACCGAGGGACCAGCAGCCGAAGGCTCCAGCATATCGCTCACATCGCCAGCGGCCGTCGCCTTCACATTCGGAGATGCGGCCGATGAAGCCTCCGCGGATGTAATTGACGAGTCGTCGGCATCCGCGTCAGCGCCAGCAGCCGAGGACGGGGCCGAGATCTTGTCCTCGTCGGCCTTCACCTCGATTGACTCCACCCGAGATTGTTTCACCGACTTCTGCCGCTTCTGGTCGGTTTTCTTGGTGGTGTTGATGGGGGCGCCTTGCTTGACGCCCACTAGGCGTCGAGCAAATTCAGCGTCGTCGACATCTTTGTCGTTTGACATGTCATTGACAGGGCGCTGGGAGGTTGACTTGTCGGCTGCCTTCGAAATTTCAGTCGGTTTGTGTTTGAAGGCTTCTGCCCGCTGGTTTTTGGCCTTTTTAACGAACCCTTCCGGTTCGGGGAGTTTGTGCCGGCGGTCTTCGATCTTCCCCCGTCTGGCAGTGGTCTGCTTCGTTGGACCTTTGGCCCATTTATAGAAGATGTAAGCTCCATATGCGATGAGGCTCCACAAGCTGACAACCCGGAGCACTTCAACTACGGGAGAATCCCGGACGTGAGACACGACCGCACCCATGATGAAGAGGTAGACGGTAGTCGGGTGGTGTCGTGGTCTGGAATTGATCGAGTTTCGAGAGAACAGTACGTAGAAGTTGGCGATCGGGGCTGAAGAGCCCGTCAAAGCTCGATGTGTGAAGTGCGCTTGACGATGAGATGATTGTGGACAGATGTCCGTTAACGACGGGGATAATTATCGGAGAATCGACTACCAGGTAAATTGGGGTCGACTAGTCCAGGGGTGCGGCAGCGAACTATTTCAAATGCACAGCTTCCCGCCGAGCCTGAAGTAGATTGTTCTCGAAACAGATCGTGAGACGATTGAGACGGATGCATGCAATTGGAAGGGATAGAAGGGAAAAGGGCGATGTTCTGGTTGTGGTGAAACAGCTTGAAAGTTTGCCTGGCAGGTGAAAGGTGTTCAGAAAGTTCGTTCTTGCGTTCTGGCAGCCCCAGCTGCACTCACGGAGAAAGTTGCCGGTCGGGAAGGTACCCTGCGCGTCACAGGCCAATCCTTGCAAGAAAATCTTGGCAGCAGCGCCCCACGTGACTTCCACCACAGATGCGAGTACCAGAGTACTTTGCGGATGCAGATTGGCGAGTACTTCGACGAATGTCCCGAAAGTGGGAGAGAATATGAGGCACGTCTGAGAGGATCTGATGAGGAAGCTCACATGCAAGAAAAGTAGAAAATATATATTCTCCTCCAGGACAGTAGGCCCTCAATCACGGTGTGTTTGTGCCATTAAGGGAAACGAAGGTGCAAGATTTTTGGTGGCGTCAGAAGAGAGGAAGGTGCGACTGTGTTCCTGATTTATTGTGCTGACCCGACTGGTAACGAGGCACATGCTATTCTCTCAAAAAAGTCGCTTCATGATGCTGTTCTCAGAAAGATCTGCAGCCAAATCGACGCTATGATTCGATATCTTGCAGTATTACCCACAGCGCTGGAGGTTCGTTGGCAGAGGTTCGCCGCAAGCTTGCGCTGCACCACATTCGGCTAACCCCACCAAAGTGTAGCCCCGCGAGGCACCAACGCTTTGTATAAACACTAGGCGCTTACCTGTCTATGCACCGGTCTTGACTACCTCTGATGTGCCACGTCTTGATTGTTTTACTAGTAAGAAGCGGCCGTCACTGCTTTCCTTTGTCCGTGCTATTGTTCTTCTTAAATAACCGTCTGCACGGTTGAGAGTTTCTGAAAGTTTATCTTACCTTTACCCCACCACATTTCTAGTGCCGTAGACTCACGATGGCGCCAAAGAACCGTATTATCATTGACACAGATCCAGGTCAGAAATCCCACTGTCCCCGTCGATGTGCATGTGAGACCGGAGCTAATGACCAAGTATAGGCGTCGACGATGTGCTGGCCATGCTGCTCGCTCTTAGCGCCTCGCCCGAGGAACTGGAGGTTGTCATGCTCTCTGTGACTTATGGCAATGTGCAACTCCACAGGTGAGACACTGAGTGACCCCGCCCTTGCTCTAGCTCTATCGTACAGCTTTGCAGATTTCTTGTCTGACATGGCCCTTGCAGCTGCCTTCGCAATGTTGTGGCACTGTTTCACGTGCTCGAGAAGGAAATGAGCTGGCGGGAGGCCGCAGGCAAGGGGACTGCTTCCTACGGCGCCTTGCGTGCCTTTAAACCTATCGTCGCCGTGGGCGCAGAGCATCCGCTGGAGGACGAGCTGCTGATGGCCGACTACTTCCGTAAGGCTGCATTGCACTTCACATGATTACTCTGAATGTCGGCGTGTTTTGATATGCATGCGGAAGCTAACTTTGTGAAACCCTAAAGATGGCGCCGATGGACTGCATGGTGTGCATGATGCCGTGAGTACAGCCTAGACAAACACGTTGACCCCCTTTTCCCATCACATCTTGGGGACTTTTCTAATCGATCTGTTAGCACCCCCACCTGAGCCCAGCAGACACGTGGCGCTCGTTGTTCCTTGACAGCACGACTGGACCCGCCGAGTCGGCTGAGCCGCCCGCCTATTCAAAGTACTTCACTCCGAGTAAGACGATCGCTCACAAGGAAATCCTCCGCATTCTCAAAGAGGAGCCTGAGGACACAATCACCATCGTGGCCATCGGGCCGCTTACAAACGTGGCACTGGCGGCGTCTGAAGACCCCGAGACCTTCTTGCGCGTCAAGGAGCTTGTCGTCATGGGAGGCGCAGTGGGCGTCGAGGGCAACATTACGCCCTGTGCCGAGTTCAACTGCTACGCCGACGCAGTTGCCGCCGCCAGGGTCTTTGCCCTGACCTCTCCCACTCCCGCATCGACAATGCCTCCGGTCCCTCAGAAGGTTGACGGTTCTCTCTCATCCTATCCGGCGAAGCTTCCTCGCCAGCTGAAACTGACCTTGTTCCCGCTTGACATTACTACTCCCCACGAACTCAGAAAGAATTACTTCAACGAGGCGATACAGCCGCTCAAGGCAGCCGGCAGCCCGCTTGCCCAGTGGACGGACACGTTCATGTCGGGCACCTTTGACAAGATCGACTCCATCCTCGGAGACGGGAGCGAGCCCGGCCTCTCCCTACACGACCCCCTGTGTATCTGGTACATGCTGACCCGCGACAACCCGGCGTGGAAGCCGGTGCCGGAGCTTGAAGATATCAGAATCGAGACCTCCGGGCAGTGGACGAGGGGTATGCACGTCGTCGACAGGCGTGTCCGAGCCAAACCCGGCGACCAGGATTCGTCGGTCAAGACCCACCCGCAGGACCCCGTGGATGCCGTCACGTTCGATGAGGTGCCGGGCGATACTCTGGGCTGGCTCAGCGTAAACAAGGGAAACCGGATCAACAGAATCATCGACTCTCCGGGACAGGAGCTCTTTGCACAAGTCTTGATGGAGCGACTCTTTAGATAGAAGTGTGTATACTCTTTTGATGACATTAATGTCCTCCTTTTAGGTCTGGGTATCTTCAGATCAAAACGCCTTGTAGCTTGAACACCTAGAATAGAGAGCAAAACAAATCAAACCTCTTGGAAACTTTTTTCTTTTTTCTTCTTTCGTGGGTCATGTGTGTGTCAGCAAAAGTTCTCGCGATAATATGTGTGTGTTTTTTGTGAATGGCATACCCGTTGAAGCGAGATGTACTGTCCCCGATTCCTCTCCCTGTCCAGACAGATATCCTCCTGCGTTGTTCGCAGTGATATTGCTGTAATCCTGCCGTGTTTCCCTCCCCCCCACTTTTTCCCTTCCCTCCCCCTATTTTGTTCATTGTCCTTCTTTCTTATACTTCTTCCCCACTATTATCCCAGTGTGTCTTCTTCCCCCCCCCCCCAAATTTCCATTCTTCTGTTTATCCTAGTTTCTGCTCCTATCCCAAACATTCTCCCTCCACCTCTCCGCGCGGGCCCCCCCCCCCCCCCGGGCGCCCGGGGGGAAAACGCGCCTCGTCTATGCATGTCTCGATTCTGTTTGGCTCCGGTTATATGGGAGGAGGTTCATGTTAATGTTTGGTAGTACCAATAGGATCCCCCTTGACCGCCGTCCAATTGATGCTCGCGTCGAGCGGCTCGTCTACCAATCCCACCAGGCACACGTTCTCTCCGCGGACGATGTACAACCCCAGGGGCACCTCGGCCGACGGCTCGCTGTCGTCTGGCGTGCGGATTACCCTTTCTACTGTGTTCTTCAGCACCTACCACACACACACACACACACAACGTCAGCTCTTAAACCCCATGTAACTAACTGAAGGGGGTCGAGGCGGAAGTTGTTGTGGGAAGTGGAAGGGGGAGGAGGAGCGTACGAGGTTCGTAGTCTGATCGTGCGACGCCAACACGCCCACGAGATTCCGGCCGTCGGTTGTTATTATACACACCTTCTCTACCACCACCACCCCCAGCTGTCAGTCCACATTTCATAACGCAGGGTTGGGGGCCGAAGGTGCATACTCTCGATATAGCTGTTTAGTGACATGGTTGCCCGCTTTTGTGGCTGTAGCTATGAATGTGGGGGGAAGAGGGAAGTGCTGCAGCAGCCCGCCTCGCAAAAGTCCAATTCTGCTGTCGTTGACTCGCGCTGTCTTTGCTGCAGTTCGGGGCAGTTCGGACTGGTTGGGCTGGTTTTGCTGGTCTTCGTGACGTTTCAAGGCGGGCGCGCGCGTGTGGTGAGGCAAGGTACTTAAAACTATCGTCGTAATGGAGTAGTTAAGTTGCATGCAGGCGGGGTTGTGCTCTAATACCAAAAATTGCTGGAGTTGCGGGAAGCTTTGCTTGTTGCTGAATGCGGTGCATGATCTTATCTGGAACGTGGGGTCGTCGATTGCGGCAGCTAGTTAGCTACGCATTGAGTTGGCGGGGCTATGCAGTAATCCAGTATACCCCTGATGTCCAGCTCGTGCACGTCGCTTGTACGATGTCAGCGTAAGATGCTGGGAGGTACGAAAATTGATCGCAGTTTATCGTGTTGGTACTAGAATTATTACTATAGTTCCTACGGCGCTTAGCTGAGAAGTTTGCCGTCAAATCTGCTTATGATCTCACACGGAGCGCCCCTGAGTGTGTGCAGCGGCTGCGTTGCTTCCCCACAGTCTCTCGGTCCATTATTAGTCCGGATCTGATATTCCTGACCCGGTAACAAACAAGCTGATCATGCAATCTTCAGGCGGCATTACAGTAGGTACGGCACATACGTGCGCAGCCCTGGGTGCCTTGCGGTTCCTTGGTCCGCTTCCCTCATTGCCATATGTCGGGGCTGGCCTGGCCGTTGAGTCGGCCCTTGATTCCCGAGAAGACGACTTATGACAGAGAATTGCTCAGGTGCTATCATAGGGAATTGCCTCGTTCCATCCACGATAGATAGAAAGCTATCCAAACTCGTCGTTACTGCTAGATCATGATGTATGTAGTAGTAGAGACCGGACGGCTGTAAAGTACAGCTAAGGAGAAACATGCCGCTTTTCTTCAAGCATCACCCCTGGGTTACCCTTAGCCTCGTCAACCTAAAACCTCTCTCAGCCGACGTCCACCTACCCGAAGTCCGCCCCGCTCTGTCTTCCAGATACCGCTGCTCGATTGCCTCTAAACTGTGCCCCTTTGTCTCGGACATGAAGATGGCAATCATGATGGTGGTGAAGAGCGTGCAAAAGGCGAAGAAGTAGTATGCTCCAAATGTCGACCTGGATATGAGCACCGGTGTCGTCAGAGCGACGATGTAGTTCGCAATCTTGCCGGAGTTAGCACCGTCGTCCAACTCTCTTCAAGTATAAGAATACTTACCCAGTTGGCACTCTGCGCCAGCGACGACGCGCTAGACCTCGTCTTGCGCGGCATGCTCTCAACAACGAATGCCCGGAAGCCGATTGCCCATGTGCCGTTGAACACAATGGCGAACAGGTAGATGGACACAATGACCACCCACCTCCCCGCGCCCGAGTCGGCATGCACCTCGCCCTTCATCCAGGGTTAGCATTGGCCGAACAAGTGACGTAGTGGCGTTGGACATACCGCAGCGTAGAGCGAGCCCATGAGCAGCATCAAAAAGGTGATCAGCGTTCCTCCGAGGAGCGATGACGTTCGCCTGCCCCAGTGGTCGGCGAACAGAGTAGCTGGGATGGTTGTCGCGAGAATGACTGTTTTACAATAAGCCCCTGATAATCTTCAAATAGACCGACCACATGCTTGACATACCTAGTGCAGACACTCCGGATGCCAAAAACGTAGCCTGTTCACCTGACAAGCCGGCCTGTTGGAAGAGGATAGGGGCATAGTATAGCACGCCATCGATGCCACTGAACTGCTGCATGCCCATGATGTAGCATCCAAACGCCGTACGGGAGCGGAAGGGCGCCGAGAACGCCTCCCTAAACTCCCCAAACATCGCGTACAGACTCTTCAGGAACGTAGTATCGTTGTGCTGGATCTGCTCCAGTCCAGAGCTCGACTGCGCCAGCATCTCCTGCTGCTCCTCCTCGTCGAGCCCCAGTTGCGCAATGATCTGGCGCGCCTCCTCAACCCGGCCCTTGGCAAGCAGCCACCGTGGCGAGGGCGGGACCAGAGAGCAGGTAGCCGCGAAGGCGAACGCCAGAAATGCGGCCAGACCCAGCGGGAGCCTCCAGGACAAGGACGTAGACTCGTGATAACTGTTCTGGATCCGCGCCGTGCCGTAGCAGATAAAGTACCCCGCCACCAGTCCCAGGACGATCAGGAACTGCGGAAGGGAGGTCATCGGCCCCCGTATCCGGGCGGGAGAGATCTCGCTGACTTGCACAAAGACTGCGCTCAGAAATAAACCCTCCCCGAGACCCTTGATGAGACGGCCGAGGATGAACACCCCCAGCAACGGAGCACCGGCTTCGATTGCCGCTCCGATGCCGTAGATGCAGGACCCAACAGAGATGATCTTGGTCCGGCCATGTCTGTCTGCGAGAATGCCCGCTACCAAGGCAGACAGTGCCCCTGGAAGGAGGATTGACGAGACCACTACGCCGTGGATGGTGGCTGACAGTTCACCAAAGGTCTCGGTGAAAGACTTCATCGTTGTCACCGGACCGATGGTCCCAGTGTCGAGTCTGAACAACACTGTGTCAATACATCATGGATGTTCCCCCATCGAGGTTGAGGCAGAATCTCTTACCCAAAGAGAAAGGCAACACATGATGTTATGATGCTCGCTCTGATATACAGAGGGATCTCCTTTGTGGTCATGTTGCAAAACATGTCTTACACCAGACGGGCGTCAGCATGACTGAAGGAAAATGTTGAATGGGCTTGAGACTGCTAGAGTCCGATATAATATGGCCCGCAATACGAGAAAACGGGAGTGGGAAGGCTCAGGCTTTGCTATATCCATGCCTCCCAGGAACATCACGAGGAGAGGTGCGGGCCGAAGACGCGCTTCCCACCACACCAAATGATGTCCTCGACTGCACCGGTGTCAAAAAACGCCTTCCCAACCAACAGTCAGCTTACAGGGCTTATCTCCGGAGCGGAACTACCTAATGTCAACTAGCCGGGGAGAGAGCACGCTCAAATTGTCGGTCTAGCCCTGAATCCCGCCGCTGTAAGGCCGAAAGCCTGACTGCATCTGCCCACTGGGAGCGGACGTGGTGGGGTCGGCGCCCGGAAGCGGACCTCCTCTGGACTGAAGCCGATGGAGTTTGTCGACACATGAAATTTCCGAGAATTCTATATACACCGTAACCAACAGCTCCTCGGCACCTTGGCGACGGTCTCAGATGTGACCATGAAGTTGCTAGTCGGTCTAGACAATGAAATGAGACGGGACAAATGGTTACTACTCTCTGCACCATGCTCGTCGTTATCTTTTTAACGCTATCTGAAAACATCGAGGCCGTCATTTCGATGCATACCAGTGTGCAGCGGAGGCCCGCGAAAATTCCAGCATGGTTGAATAGGAGAAAGGATGCTGTATCCGGAGAAAGACCGCTGTGGCTTGCTGGTCTCATGATCTTGCTGTGCCGTCGGTCGGATATGGTCACCAATGGCAGTGCTCAGATTTATCAGTTCGAGAACGGGAAGCCGAAGCTCGACCCAATCCAGCTGGCCGAAGCCGCCGAATCGGCGCAGCAAAGGTGATCCGGCAGCATCCGGCTCGGGAAGAGCACCTTTTATCATGATCGGTCGCCACTGGGAAAATTCAGCGGTCCATGCCCCTGGCCTCGCTGTTTGACAGGGCTTCCCGAGGTTCGACAACAGCTACCCCGCAAAATGCCACTGTGAACCCCCGCCGTCCCTTTCTGTCCCTTTACCGCTGCACATAAAGTGTGGGGGCCATTCTGATCTCAAAGTCGTTTTCAACTCCTTCGTAACACGGATGCATGCCCAACTGCATGCTGGACAATGGGGTTTCGACGTCAGGAACGCAATCGGTGTTTGATCTTGACCGGACTGTTCCCGAACGCTAGCTCGTGTTGCTCGGTGACGTGTGGCACCACGTTGTATCAAACCTAGGCTTGGAACGGCGGTCCACAATGGCGGCAGTTAATACGTCGTCCATCCGTGGTCTCGTGCGACTGCAAGCGTTCGGTGCATGCAACTGCCCCTTGATATACGGCCGCTCCCGAATCGTCCAGGCTCGTTTAATGTCTTCGTCCGCGAATATGAGCTCGAAAATGTTGCAGTCCAACAAGCTAAAGCAGGTCTTCATGGAGGGCAAACGCCCTGCCATGGGCTTCTGGCAGATGTTACCCGGTGCCAACGTCTCCAGAATTCTTGCCAGATCAGGCGCTGATTGGATCATGGTGGATTGCGAGCATGGGAACATCGACGGTAGGATACTCAGACATCCCAAACTCCGGAAGACACGACTTGAATGACACATAAAAGATGCCGCAATGCACGAGGCGGTGCCTGCCATTGCCGCGCTCGGGGTCTCGCCGATTGTACGAATACCAGACCTTCAGTCTTGGATGGTGAAACGTGAGCATCCCCGACGAGAGACACTTGGTACCATTTCAGCCTGGCAAAAATTGACGATCCTGCAGGAGCGTTGGACAGCGGTGCTCATGGAGTAAGCGCATCTACTAGTCCATGCTGTGAATGACAAGATTGACGAAGCTTAGATATTGGTGCCGCTGATTCGAACTGTTGAGGAGGTGAAGAACTTGGTTGCCTCGGCCAAGTTTCCACCTCAGGGACGTCGAGGATTCGGCTCACCGATAGCCATGCAGAATTTCCAGCCTATGCCGACGTTCACAGAGTATCTGCAACAAGCAAACGAGAGTCTCTTGACCATGGTGCAGATCGAGACGCAGGAAGCCTTGGATGCGGTCGAAGAGATCGCGTCGCTTGTTGACGTCGTCTTTATCGGCCCATTTGACCTGGGCAACAGCATCGGCCACCCAATTATTGACGGAAAAATGGATCCGGAATTGGATGAGGCCATCTCGAAGATCCTGAAGGCTGCTCGCGCAGCGAAGATCAAGGCCGGCATCTTCTGCTCCGGCGGTGAACAGGCCAAGTTCTACGCGGACATGGGCTTCGACATGATCAGCGTTGCGACGGATTATACAGCGTTGGGCCCGGCCATGATGGACCAGCTTGCAACCGCTCGGGGCCAGGGTGCGCCGGAGAAAGCCAGTTCCTATTGATGATACAGAATATCGACCGTAATGATAATGCCAGATTGTCAAGATTTCTCTACAAGATCCATCTTGGCCTTGACTTCCTCCGGAGTGAAGCGGTGCATCAACTTGACCGCTTTGGAGGATAGCTTTGGGTCCTCTGCGGGCTGTTCTGCTTTGCTAATATGGATCTGGCCAGACACACGAGTTCGTTAGAAGCTAACAAACGCCCCGTTAGATTACGTTGGCTCAACTTACCACAGGGACATCGAACTCATACAGATCTCGCCAGCCCTTCGCCTCCGGCTTAATAATGTCGGTTTCGGTGAAAGCAAAGGGGCGCTTGTCCCAGACGTCTGATAGCACCGATCTCGCCTGGGTACAGAGTCCGCAATGCTCCCGGGTGAAGAGCGTGATCCGACAGGATTGGAACAACCGACTTGTGACGCGCATCTCCTTGAAACCTAGGCGATGTTCAGTACAAGTCTTGGAACAGGTATGGCTCCTGGATTATGTATTGAAGTAGACCTCCTTGGTGGACCTACCTGTTACCGGCAAAGCGGTTGACTTTCCTCGAAGAATGATGCCTGCAAGTTGAAAATAGCTGCGGATTCCTTGGGTACCAAAACGCTGGTGCTGCTTGCCTGCCGCAGCGCGCGACAGGAAGGCGCGTTCTGCAGGGGAGCTTGGCCTTCCCCGCCCCCACCTTCCTCCACTGCGATGGAATTTTGGACAGGCTTCCATGTTCTTCGAAGATGAGCTCAACTCCACGTTTCTTTTGTACGTACGGTGCCTATTTCTCCCGCCCGCGGTTGCTCGCTGCCCAAATTTTCACCAAGAACAATACATTGGTCACATCTCTTGGCGAAACTCTACCAATCTCTAGCCGACGTCTCACGCTCTTGAGCCGGATATCCTGACTCGTTGCAATTATGGCCCAGACGTGTGTCCATCGAGGTTGTGACAAGACCTATACAGATCCGGACGAGGTCTGCCGCTACCACCCCGGTCCCCCAGTCTTTCATGAGGGCCAGAAAGGTATGTGGCTCCCACAGTCTCGGCGAGTAGACTGGCCGACGTAGCTTTAAGGGGAGCTGCTCGAAGCTGTCTCCGCCATTTGCCCACTCCACTCCCCTGTTTTGCGACGTCATACGCTTACCACAGCTTCACACAGGATGGAAATGCTGCAAGCCGCGCGTGCTTACGTTCGAAGAGTTCATGACCATAGAGCCGTGCACGGAGGGGAAGCACAGCACGACAGATTTCCCACCCAAGATCGAGAAGAAAGAGGCGGATCCGTCACTGGTCGCAAACAATGCCAACGATGTTCCTCCGCCGCCGCCGAGAACGCCTATACCTGCAGCCCAGCACGCGCCTACCCCGCCCCCGCCTCCTCCAGAGTCTGATGACGACGAAGAGGGGATCGAGATTTCCGAGGGCCTTATCTGCAAACGGAGAGGCTGCGAGGCCGGGTACACGAAAGGGTCGAGCCGGGACAACGAGGCTTGCGTACATCACCCCGGCGTACCCATCTTTCACGAGGGCAGCAAGGGTTACAGCTGCTGCAAGCGGCGCGTGCTAGAGTTCGACCAATTCATGAAGATAGAGGGCTGCAAGACCAAGAAGAGACACCTGTTTGTTGGCAGCGGGAAGGACGCAGCAGCAGCAGCAGCCAAGGGCGGGAGTTCGGGTACGGAAGGCGGAGAGGAAGTCTTAGAATCGGTCAGGTAAGTTCCGCGCTTTTTCTTGTCCGTCATATCTGATGTTGCGTCTCTCTGTCTTTATCTCTGTCATATTCCGCTGGCCAAGCAATGGCCAAGCGAGGCTGTGTTGCTGCTGCCATACCGAGCAGAGAGCACGTTCTTTTCTATCTATCTCTCCATGGTTCTGTGCGTATCTGACTGTAACACCGGCCGCACTGGCGCTGCACTCTGTGACATTTCGGTCACCATCATTTTCTTATCAGTCCGGAACCGAGCATCTTCGCGTACTTACTTACATTTTGTGCTACAACAGACATGATTTCTACCAGACACCGAAAGCAGTGATTGCGTCCTTTTTCTTGAAGAATATCGACAAGGACGCGGCGAAAGTGGTTTTTCACGGCCAAGAACTTGAGCTAGATCTACCGACGACGGACACGCCAACCCCCAAGAGATACAATGCCAAGGTGCCGCTCTTTGGCACGATAGACGCCGCCCATTCAACATTTAAGATATTGGGCACCAAGCTAGAAGTCTCCCTAGTCAAGGTGGACGGCAGCTCTTGGCCAGTTCTGCGCAGCGACGACAGGCTTACGGGTGAGATATTGCAAATTGGCCGAGCCGGAAGTGTTGCACAGTGATTTATTTATTTTTTCTTCCACGACGGCAAGGGTGGAAGATGGGGGAAACTCTCGAACGGACAGGGACACGGACAGTGCTTTTTGTTTGTTTACAACCGAACCGAACCGAACTCCTTCTGTTTGGTTCATTCCGAATTTGCTTTTCTTGTGTTCGAAAGAAGTCTCGGCGCCGCGGTGGTACTGCATCAAGCTGACGGAAGGACCAACCGCCAAGGGCCAAGGAAAAGAGTTCTCGGCACACACACGGGAACCAACGTTAAAGGAAGCACAAAGCTAAACCTAAAAGAAAAAAAGCTCCCGACCGATGCCGTAGCCAAGATTTGGAGAGCTTATGCAACTTGCGCACACTTAGGGAGCTGTTTTGTATGTACGCAGTACGGGAAGGTATTGTCAGCAAAAAGCATTTAAGTTTGTACAAATCAAGTTTACCTAGGTAGACACACAGAACAGGAAAGTGAAAAAGAAAAGATGGTGGGCAGCAACGGGAACCAACGGGGTCCAAAATCCAGAGTTCATCAACGAATCGAAAGAAACCCGAGCATCTGGTTACACGTGTATTGGCTAGAACTAACCCTTCCAAGATGCGCATGCAATGCAGAGAGATGTGGCGGCGGCGGCGGCGGCGGCGGCGGCGGCGGCGGCGGCGGCTGACTTGGTGGGGGTGGGCACCTGGGCTGGGTTGGGTGCTTTCTTTTCCAATAGAGACAAGAAGGAACGGAGCATCGGGTTAGCGAGTGATTACAAGTGTGCTACATATGTGTAGGACACACACACACGCACGCACACGCACACACACATAGGATCCAGCTCAGTGAAAGACAGACAGAAAGCCTTGCCAGAACTAACCCTTGCATATATATAATACTAAGGTAGTTCAGATGTGATAAATTTTTTATCACCGAGAACGAGAGGAAAGCAAAAGGCAAGTCAAGTCACTTTATACTACTACACGGTTGAATTATTATCTGTACAGGATATACAGCGCGCCTCGAATGCTGGACAGCAGAACAAACATGACGAATGATGGCAAGCTGATCCGAACTGTAATACTTCACCAAGATAATTAATGGAAATGGGGGGAATTGTGTCATAATTAGTCACTATTGCAGCGATGTTCATATGTTCGTGTCTTCTGTGCAACGCCCTTTTTGCTGTGTGTGTGACAGACAACTTCTTTTGGTTTTGGTCCCATGATACATACTAAAAGTGTGTGTGCTGTAATATTTTTGTGTATCCGTATGTACAGTACATATATGGATTAGTTAATCTAATCCAATCCCTGAAGGAGCACGCGTGTGTTGGTTTTCTTGGTATCCTTCTTGGCGGCCAGCAAGGTATGCCCGTATTGTCATCTTGGACTGTAGATCTTTTGTCTCTCTTTTTTTTCCCCTTGGGAATTGGGGGGGGCTGGGTCCAGTCACTCTTTTTTTCGCTGTTCCGAGTCTTTGCTCAGCCCCAGTCGGATATGGTACTGTGACTGTGTAAGGGGATCTGTAGACTGGGTAGGTTGGGCTCCTCGTGGTACGAATAATAGGGTAGGAATGGGGATTCTCGGCCCCCCCACCCCGGGTTGGTTGTGGTTTTTCTTTTTTAGGTTCGTCTGAGTTCGTTTGGTCTCAGTGTGGTCCTTTCCTAGCCTCTAATCGTCCTGTGACTCAGGTTGTAACACGCTAGATTCGGTTCCCATTTACCATATGCTTGGGTATTATCACTGTTGATCACTTGGGAAATGGTCCACTTTGAGCAAAAATGAGCGTATTTATTCTAGGTCTTGTGTTGTAAGTGATGCTGCTGAAAATGACTATCTACCGGTCTAAAGGAATCTCTCTGTAAACTGACTGCTAGACGAGTTGAATCCGTCTTGTCCAAATTCCCATATGTGTGTGTGTGTGTGTGTGTGTGTGTGTGTGTCTGTCTGTCTGTCTGCCGACTCCAACTTAACGCCCATTGTCCACTGCCCGCCGTGAAGCTTGTATATCCATGTCCAATATCCGATAACCATATCGCCATATCCATACTGTCGTAACTCATACTAAAACCGTAGGAAAACAAACTGAATCGCTGAAATTTTACTGCATGTAACCGCCCAAGACGAGAAAACAAAGGGCAAAAGCGGATGAGGTGTCAGGGTGCGTTGGCCGGGAGAGAAATGGTAGACGAGGCGATCCGAACCATCGCTGGCCGACCTCCAGGTGTACCGGCGAGAGTAGTACTACTCCTTGTGCTTGATGATCCTACCCCAGCAACTGGTGCTGGTCCTGATGGCCTCCTTTCCCCAGCAGATGCCAGGCTGAGGTCGTTGTTGCTGTTGATAGTTATCACTCCCTTGCGGAAGGCAACAATGACTTGTCCATTCTCGCATTTGCCGATGATGGCGCCTCGGTTGGGGCTGAGCCGACCCGGGTCATCGAGAAACTTGAGAATGGGCGCGCCTTCGGGGGTGTATCCGACTAACTTGGCTCTGCACTCGACATCATCCTTCTCGCTTTCGTCTGCCCGTAGTGTTTCCCTGAAAACGAGCAGATTAGTTGGTAATTCTTGATCAAGAGAAAAGATGGGACATACTGTCTGCTCATGGGTACCGAGAGGGTTGCGCCCGACATGCTACCGCTCATCGAGGCGCCTCGCTGCCTGCTGACGCTCCGCGACATGCTCCGCGATCGAACTCTCTGCACACGTTTGCGCATAGCACCGTGAAATGCATGGCCGACACCAGCAACAACCAAGACGGGCGTGCCGAGGGCAAGGGCCCATGGTCTACATGCCCTTGTCAGCATCTGTGCGGGATGCAGTCGAGGCATGGGCGACTTACGGGTTCTTGGTGCCGCGAAGACCGTTGAACACAGCAAGAATAATGCCAAAGATGGCAATCAGCGAGCCGACCTGCATCATAGTCCATGTCGACCAGTAGAGAGACATCAGGTCTTCGCCGTCGCAGAACTGCAGGGCAAGAAGGGCGTAGACTTCCATCACGACAGCGACAATTGATATGGATGCGTAGATGGAGCAGATGAGAATGCACTTCTTGAATCTGTTTTTGTGTTCGCGGGTTCCGGGCTCGAGCTTCTCGGCAGCTTCCATGTCTCTATAGGAAGGAGTTAGACATACAAGGAACACACGACAGCAAGAATGGTGGGAACTAACGTGCTGTATCTCCACGACGACAGGAACAGCATAATGATGACCGTACTAAAGAGAAGCCAGTAGATGACATCGAATGCATTCCTGCCTAGGTGAGAGGCAAAGGCGGCGTAGGTCATACACCGCCTTGGGTCGACAGCATTGAAACCGCCGGCCATCTTGTTGTGACTTGACGAGCGCGGCTGTGGACGGAGAGGAGGAGAAGGAGGTGGAGGAAGGCGGGTTGCAGCGTGTGGTTATGTATCTTCATTCGTGGAGTTAGCGCAAGTACCTCCATGCAGTCTCCCCGTAAACACCCTGCACCTTCCACGCCCTCTCACACCAACGAAGTCGAGCCACTGATAATGCCCGTCATAAACATGCAGGGCTCAGTCACACTTGGTAAGGGCACAGGACATGTAAGGCTATTCACAATAACTCGGTTCAAAGGTTTGGTGGACTTACATTGCGTTTTGAGGAGACCAGCAGTTAGCGACGTTGCAGAGACAGGACTTCTCTTCGAGAAGGGATCGTCTGAAACCTGCACCCTTTTGTATCTGATCTGCCACGTCTTCCAGAATCCGCACAAGACGGCCGAGTATGAAGTCGATAGTCAATAAATATCAAGGCCCGATTCCTAAATACAAACGACATGATTGGGACGAGGGTTGGTGACGCTGAAATATACTTCAACGGGTGACGGGGGGCTTGTCACCGCAGCGGGACAGGGCACACAGTTCTGAGTCGCGTTTGCTTCAGGTCACTGGACTCATGATTGAACGGGAGGCTAAGGAAAGACCAATGCATGGGTAAAGGCGCTGCAGTGGAGGCACGGAGGTTGCACCTTTCGTCATTTTGACTTCAAAGCTCTCCCGGTAATCCTAAAAGATATTGAAGGCATGAACAGCCGCAGAAAGAGCCCTGTGTGCAGTGGAGGCAGACGGTCTTGGTTGCCATTCTCGGCGTGTTGGTATCGCAGATTGTTATCTGATCGACTTGCTTGGCAGCCTCGACGGACTGCGGCAGAGAACCCCTCTAGCCGCCACCCGCGAGTGGGTTTCCGCGGCGCCAAGGAAGCTGAGCTAAGGATGCCGGAGCCGTAGGGAGGAGGTAAAATCTTCCGCGCGCAACCCCGTGGCCTTCGCCAAGACAACCTGGGTCCTGGGGTCCCACCGCGAATGCACAATTCCCATATTCCAGTCCGAAGCCAGACTGATCGAGTCACACACGGCCGCTGCGCTTCGAAACCAATAGAGGGCCCAACCTAGTTCATTCAATCTAGTTCATCCCTGGCATCAGTTCCACCGCGTCCAGGACCATGCCTTTTCTTAGAATATACTCGCGGAGCAGCTGGAACGCCTCCCCCTCCTCTTCTCCGTAGCGGTGCTCTTCAGAAAAGCCGAACGAGCATGCTACCTTATCAAAGGCGGCCCGCTCTTCTTCACGGATCCATCGCTGTCTCAGCGGTGTGCCTGGAGCCCACGTCACGCGTTTCATTTGGTCGTTGGCCGTAGTGGCAGCGACAATGCCCACTGTAGCGGTGAAGCCCACATAGGCCAGGATGCCAGCAAAGGCAATCTTGGTCGCTGTCCCTTGGTCCATCGAGTCTTGGAAGTGGGAGAGGTTCGTGGCGGCTAGGTAGGCGGCGATTGGGGTTGCCCCGATGACCGAAGCGGGCAGAAGGGCTTTCCTGATAAGCTTGGATCGCAGAAAAGCTTTGGTGGCGTATGTGCTCTCCACAACGCCAACTGCGGCATCCAAATTCTTGGCCTCAATTGCCGAATCCAGCGCCATCTCAGCGACACTTGCCTCGATCGCGTTCTCTGACTTGTTCGCATTCCGATTGACGTAGTGGATGGAGCCGGAAACAAGCCGTGGCTTGGGTTTGGTCGCGTAGAGCCCCAGAATTTGAGGCAGTGTTTCTGGCTTGCCAAGGCGGGCCTGGATCCCGACATACTCCTCCAGCACTTGCCGAGTAATCACAACGGCCGGATGGGAGACGATTGCGTATGCCGCCTGTGAGATGCTGTCAACCACGTCCTGCAGCCGTGGGGGAGAGCCTTGCTGGGCGACGGCGCCACCCGTAACTTTCCGGGCGCTTTGGTCTAGATCCAGCAGATGCGACGCGGTGCTTTCCGACTGACCGTCATCATGACCCGCCGACTGCGTAGGCTCCTGTGCATCCAAAGCGAGCTTCACGTCGGTCTGCGCAACTGCTCGCAGGGCCGCAAGGGTCATCTCCTCCGAGGGGATGCCCTGCTGGGCCAGAAACGCCTTGGTGACACGGTCGACGGCAGCAAGCAGCTCCCTTAGGCCGACAAGGTCCTGAGGCTGACTCTGGGCGGGCTTCTCGTATCTGTCCGCTGGCTTATCAGCCTTTGCCGATCTGCCCTGCTGTAAGCTTCGCAAGCTCTGCTGTGTCCGTTTCGCTTTCAGACATGGCCGCGAGGTTGCGAACAGACGGGTGGCGATCAACGTGGATGAGCGTTCTTGGGATATCTTGGCGATGTGTTTGCCGGCGTTGAGTGTCACAAAGGCCCTCTTGGCGGAAGGCGCAGGCCGAAGGTAGATAAGCTCGCAGATCTGACAAAGCTGCGGCCGTGAGCCGGCTAGAAACGGACGACGCATCATTGCCCGAATTGTGGACATTGGCCCATTAGGCTGGCAGGCAGCTGCTCCTTGCCTGCGGTCGCACTGCTGGGGTGGGCGAATGTGGAGGCAGCGGAGTGGAGCGAGTGCTGGGCAGCAGTTGTCGAGAACGGCCGGATGTATATAGAACCTTGGAAGCGGTCGGATAGTGGCAGGTCGAAGTTGCAGAAAGATTGAAGGAGAAAATTGCAAAATGTCTTGCGTTGCAGTCAAAAGAGAGCTCGCGGAACTGGTGAGGTCGTGCGGACCCTTGCAAATTGGATCTGTGGACCGCGGATCTTGGACCGCGTCTGGGCAGCCGTGGCAGCGCTTCCCTCAGCGCGCGCAGTGGGAGGGTTTCCCACGACCCACCAACACTAAAGTGGTTTCGCCTTGTGGCTTGACCCCCAAACCCCTTGTTTAAGGTCGTGTTTTGTCCCACCTTAGCTGTTCGATTACGAATGCCGCAGCCATGGACATTGATTAGCGAGTGACGCAGTATGAGGCAGCCAGCCTTTCTCCGTGCGCATCGAAACAGTGAACTTTATTCAAACTATCCCACCAGCGATTGTCGATCGGAACGCTAGAGCTTCGCAACAACAGGATCTTCTTCGCGCCGAGAATAGCCTAGTCATCAACCATATTGAACGTGCATCGGATACGAGGTTGCACACCTTGAAGCCGGATACGGTTCCCAAGCCCATCGAAGTCGCATCAAAGCCGGTGCCCATCATGCCGCCTCCCCCACCACCACCTCCTCCGCCGCCGCCAATGCCCGGTCACGGCGGGCCCCCCCCTCCTCCTCCGCCGCCGCCTCCGCCTGGAGGGGCGCCGGGCGGGTTACCCAAGCCTCCACCGGGTAGAGTAAGTCGAGACTGTCTCTATACAAGCTGGGATCTGGAAGGCAGAGGCTAACGTTTCGTTAGGGAGCACTCCTCTCGGATATCACGAAGGGCAAGGCGCTCAAGAAGGCAGTAACAAATGACCGGTCCGCGCCGATAGTCGCTGGGGCATCCAGGGGCGGCCCAGGCCCGTCACCCTTAGGCGGGGCACCCCCGATTCCTGGAATGCCCAAAGCGCCGGGCAGCCTTGCGCCGCCAGTTCCCGGAAACAGGGCCAGGAGTAACAGCGATCAAAGTGATAGGCAACAACACACAGCGACATCAAGCATGGATGGCGCACCGCAACTGGGAGGCTTGTTTGCAGGAGGCATGCCCAAACTACGCAAGACGGGAGGAGGGGTTGACACAGGAGGTAAGAAGGCTATCTTATACATACGCATGGATCCAGATCTGACTCTTGCTTTCAGCAAATCGAGACGCATCATATTTATCAGACCCCGAATCCTCGACAAGGTCTGTGCCGAGGCCACCGGGCATGTCTGCCCCGAAGCCGCCTCCGGGAGCCGCACCCGCCATCCCAGGCCGACCATCTCTGCCAAACGCAGCCAGTGCCCCCAACTTTCACCCATCCATTGCAAATCTGAGGAAGACAGCACACGACGGACCAAGACCCATGTCCTCTGCATCCGTAAAAGGCCCGCCTCCCCCGATCGGCAAGAAACCACCTCCTCCTCCCGGCTCCCGCAAACCATCATCGACAGTGCCCTCATCAGCGCCGCCACTGCCGCCGCCTCTACCAGGCGCACCAGCACCCCCTCCACCGTCGTTCGCACCTCCGCCTCCCTCGACATCAGCACCCCACCTACCCGCAGCGCCGCCGCCACCACCACCCGCTGCACCTCCACGACTACCGCCAACCCCCGCTCGCTCGCAGGCACCACCTCCGCCGCCGTCAGTGTCTACGGGCAATCTATCTCAAAATATAGCCCTACAGGCGGCTATCCGTGCCGCCGCCGGCGCTCCGTCTTCTCCAGGGTCAGCACCGCCAGCGCCCCCTCCACCACCTCCTCCATCCAGTCACGCGCCCCGGTCATCGGCACCGAGTCCGCCACACTTCGCCCCGCCTCGCTCGGCTCCGGCACCTCCTCCTCCTGCACCACCTCCGCCGCCGCCATCCTCAGCGCCGGCACCCCCTCCTCCACCATCTCTCGCGCATTCCGCATCTACTGCTTCAGCCCGGTCACATGCGAACTCTTCGATCATGCGGTCCTCGATGCTCGATCCCAGTAGCTTCACGCTGGCGCCAAACGGAGCCGGCGCCAAGACCCCGAGTCCAACTAGGAACGTCTCGAATCCTTCGCCGAGCGCACCGCCAGGAGGTGGGCATCGTTATGTAGTGCAAGATACGCGGTGGAAGTGGGTGAGCGAGGACAAGTTCCCCAAACCGCGGGATTTCGTAGGTGGGCCGAAGAAATACCGTGCCGGACGAGGCAGCAGTGTCCCGTTAGACTTGAGTGTGTTATGAGACTCTTAACGAGTTTTTCCATGGCTGACGGGTCACAATTAGAGTGTGGGAAGTAGTAGTGTGGTTCTTAGTTTTTTGTATTGTACTTTAGGATATGTGTAGCCAGCAATTTGAGTATCACACGTTATATCCTCTGTTGGTGTGACGTGGTTTTTTTTCCTTTTTCTTTTTTTGTCTTTTGTTCTTAGTAGGTTCAGTTGAGTACTGACTAGGCAAGGATGGTTTTACTCCAAGGCGATGCCAGTCCACTTTACAAGAGGCCTCCTTTAATAAAAGGAGGGGATTGTTAGTATTAACTTAACTACTATCTCACCGTCGTCGGGCAGTTAAGCGCAAAGCTACTAATTTTCATGATTTAATTAGCGCATGGTTTCATGCGATTAAGTTAGAGAGAGAGAGAATCAATCAGCCGTAAAACTACCTACCTACCTTAAGTAGCGATCTGTGCTCTGGTTATTAACAGAGAGGTTAGAACCCAATGACAAGGGAGATAACTGGATGTTTTAAGTGCTGAAGCGGGATAATAAACGGAACACACAGATCGCCAAGGTGGAGAGTTATGAGAAGGCGCACATTCTTGTTATAATCAATATTTAACATGGGGGGGTGTGGGGGGGCAATGATGCATCTCTCTCCTCTGATCAGCTACTTCATTTCACTTCACTCTTGTCTTAAAACTTTGAAGTTAGCAGTTACGAGTCGGCTCAGAGACCAGACTATAGTCCGTTTAATCCGAGTCCCATAACTGAAGCGGAACCGCGTAAACAGATAGCCTCCCTGTCCTCGAAGAAAAGTGTTGATGTTTATTATATTTAGTTAAAAAGGAACTGAAACAGGCTCAATTAATTAAGCACATGTAGAACCATGCATGTAAAGCAATGGTACGTACGGGTACCCGACACATACTGAGAGAGAGACAATAAAAAGGAAGGAGGAAGAATTTGCGAAACAAAGATGGAAGAGTAGGTATGTATGAAGGAAAGCATAAAAAAAAACGTATCCCGCGCACACGAGTACTCCTACTGGGCGAGTACATGATGGAACGGGCTCAATCGGGGATCGAACCCGAGACCTCGCACATCTTTTTTTATCTTTGGGTATAAACCAAAGGGGAGGATATCCCGAAGCGCGAATCATACCACTAGACCATTGAGCCGTTCTTAACCAGTTGGATTTCAGCGGTCTCTCAATGGTCTTATCAAGGGCTTACGCTTCTGGGCTCCCTCTGCCTGCGACTTTTCGAGCCGACGACAACGTCGAGCGGTGAACTAAATGATGATGGCATCAGGCTGTTTTTAGTATATAGTAGAGTCAATAACTCATCGCTAAATTTGTGTTCTTTACTTTATGAGAAAGAGTTAACAAGATGGGAAGCGTGCCTGCGTCCAAAAGCGTGTCATTGCAGGTAGATAATTCCAAGGGACATACAAACACTACTTCAGCTCAAAAAGACAAGACACAAATAGAGTAAAATTTGCAGAACGCTAATAATAATCGCTTGTGACAGGATCGGTACTCGAAAGGTAAAGTAAATAAATGAAAAGCGCACTGCTCGAAACACCAGAAAGAAATAGAGAAAGGTAGGACATTTACTCATCATTCATCACTCATTCGAAAGAATAAAAAAAAAAAAAAAAAACATGCATCGCAAGGAAGTTAGCACAAAGAAAAAAAAAATGATAAAAGGAAATAATTGAGCACTCATCAGTCTCCCAATATCACATGACAGTCAAGAACCGATACGCGAAAAAGGGTGTGAGAGAAGTGAAGAACCATAACAACGTGTGAAGAACCATAACAACGTGTGAAGAACCATAACAACGTGTGAAGAACCATAACAACGTGTGAAGAACCATAACAACGTGTGAAGAACCATAACAAGT